>SADC01001384.1:0-203620 GCA_004194705.1 Ditylenchus dipsaci | reverse complement strand
CTTGCAGTGATTTTTTTCATTATCAAAAAGAGTAGAGCCATTTGTAGCATTTTTAATGCTCTTTCAAATGCGTAGAGATTCCTGCGGCAAACTATCATTCGATAAACTCTAAAAAGTCGTTTTTTTATGCCATGACTTCGATTTTCAGCGGCCGAAAAAAATGCACCAATATTTTAATTAATAACCTAGTACTTGTACTGTAACCTTTTGCATCAATAACAGCTTGACAAACGTTTAGGCATGAATCAACCAAGTTTATAATTCTTTCCAAGAGATTTTCTGCCATTCTCCTTATTGCTTCTATCAGCTTGTTCCAATTTCTTGTAAGTCTTTTTGCGCAACGATCGGTCCAATTCCTCCCATAGATGTTCGATCGGGTTGAAATCCGGAGACCGAGAACGGCCATTGCAAAACGGTAACATCATTATCTTGAACCATCCAGCACTATTTGCTTCGGCGCCCTGGCCTGCTTCACTTTCTTTCCCTTTTCACCGCCTGGCCTTCCTCATTTCATTTCCCATAAGCAGCACTGAAGCATGTTTCGGAGAGGTTATCTTGCTGAAAGATCCATCCTGGCGCATTTTCTCCTTTGCATGAGGCAACATGGTTCTTCGAGGATTGCTCTGTAATCGACTGCTTATTATGCCTTCCACAGAATTACCGGACCGATGCAATCACGAGAAAAAACAACCTGAATATTTGAAATTTTTGGGCTGGCATGAAAATACCGATTTACCCCAAACATTATGAACCACTCCATGTTTGACGTGGAACTTGGTAACGGACGCATTAACGCTTGCCAACTGGTCTTCGAACATATCTTCACGCCATCAGAAGAGAAGAAGAGATTGAATTTACTTTCATCACTCCAGAGAACCTTTGCCATTCTTCCTTTGTCCAGTGTAGAGATCTTTGCAACGCCTGGTCTTCTGATTAGTTCAGAATGAGCGGCTTCCTCGATGGCGTCTTCCGAACAAGCCAGCTTCATTCAATCGACGACGAGCAGTCTTTTGCTGACTATCTAACCCATTTCTTCATTGACCTCCCTCATAACATCCACAGCAGTCTTCTTCGGATCCTTCTTTGCCTTCTTTACCATAGCCCGGTCTTGTCTTTCAGATGTTTTTCGAAGTCGACCACTGCACAGATTCTTTTCACGCCTTTGCCTGCTTTGCTTTCACCATAGATCGCGAAATTGTTCCGTGATCAACGCCAAATTGTGAACAACCATACGATCACTGTCTCCTCGCTTCTTCGCTGTATAATCGCTTTCTTCGCATCAAGAGATAACTGTTTCTTTGCCATATCTATAATTAACCATAAATATAATATTTTCACAAAATTAGAAACGAAGTAAAGAAAAACAAGGAAGAAAACAGATATAATGTCATTTGGTGCATTTTTTTGGCCGCTGAAAATCGAAGTCATGGCATAAAAACGACTTTTTAGAGTTTTATCGAATTATTTTGCGCAGGAATCTCTAGCGCATTTGAAAGAGCATTAAAAATGCTACAAAATGGCTCTACTCGTTTTTTGATAATGTGAAAAATCACTGCAAGACATACAATTTTTAAAAATTAACACCCTTGGTGTATCTTTTTTGGCCGCTACTGTACACTCCGACGCAGCGTACCCTTGACCAGTCGACACTGATACCACTGCCTGCATACTTTACCTAAGTACCACTACCTAGGCCGTTTCACCTGAGTACCGATACCTGGGTATTACCTTGGTACCGGTTTTACATGGGACATGACAGAGAGTTAAATGTACGGCGAGTGAATGTCTGTGTCACCTTGCATCATGTCAATAATGTACTAAAAATGACGGGAAACTTATTTCGACAAATTTTGTCGCATGCAAATTTCGCCAGCAAAATTTTTGTCGGCCAAATTTTGTCATGTACCCCAGAGTCATTTTCGAGTGATTTGTGTCTGAGGTATGTGGGTTTGTGCGTCTCAACTCCGAGACACCTGCGTCCTTGCATGTGTCTCAATGGGCTTGATGGGTTAGAGATGCGCGCACTCATTTACTTAGTACAAAATTCCGAGCAAGACTTTCTATAATACAGGGTTCCAAGTGGGCCAAAAGCAGCATAAATATAATGGCTTTATATATTTATATAAGAAAAAATTTTAAATGCATTTTTTATCATCTTTCAAAGCGGAATTTTGCCAAAATTCTGCCTTTCGGGTTGCAAGTCCCTCAAATTTAATGCTGAATTGAGTTGTGAAAACAGAATTCTTTTGTTTATTGATAACTTCTGAGTACAATCATTTTGAAAATCACAGATTTTCGAAATTTGCTAAATCTGTGAATTTTTTTAAATGATCTGTACTCAGAAATTTTCCATAAACAAAGAATTCTATTTTTACAGTTCGATTCAGCTTTAATTTGAAGGACTTGGCAACCCGAAAGGCATAATTTTGTCAAAGTTCCGCTTAAAACCATGATAAAATGCAATTTGAAACTTTTTTTAAATATTATATATGCTGATTTTTTGGCCCACTTGGGAACCTGCTACTATACATGCATTAGAGACTCTTTTTGAAAAGTTCCATTAATAAAAACAAGGTAAATGAATAGTACTGGTGTAACAAAAGTTCCCGGACAACTTTTAGCTCACTTTTTAAAGTAAAAATTTAACGATGAGAAAATTCTAAAAAATGAGTTTTGTAGCCCTGAATCTCCTCTTTCAAAAGCATATCGCTTTTAGCTTGACTATTTAGGATAAGTCACCATTTAGATCCAAATACTTGTCTGGTCATTTTGAGAAGGTTACCAACAATTTTATCATTTTAACTGGTCGAATGTTTAATTGTATTTTGAGCGTCACTACAAAATTTTATCATCTTCTTGTAGCACAGCTCAAGAGCTACAAACACATATTGCAGAATGATTTTTCAAAATTGAGTGTTGAGATATGGCGTTTTGGAAAAATCAATTTCTTGAAAAATGACCGAAATCCGAAAAATTGGCAAAAACTTTCCTTTCGGTCATTTTTTTAAGAAATTGATTTTTTTCCAAAAGGCCATATCTCAACACTCAGATTTTGAAAAATCATTCTGTAATATGTGTTTTGTTAGCTCTTGAGCTGCGCTACAATAAGATGATTAAATTTTGTAGTGGCGCTTGAAATTCAATGAAATATTTGACCAGTTAAAGTGATAAAATAGTTGGTAACATTATCAAAATGACCAGACAAGTGTTTGGAGCCAAATGGTGACTTATCAAAAATAGTCAAGATGAAGCAACATGCCATTTAAAAGAGGATATTCAGAGCTACAAAACTCATTTTTTAGAATTCTCTCATCGTTCAATTTTTATTTTAAAAAAGTGAGCTCAAAAGTTGTCCGGGAACTTTTGTTACACCAGGTAAGACATCTAAGTACCCTCTCCAAGTGATTTACCTTGGTCCCTTATGACAAAAAGACAAATTTTTAGTTCAAAATTTTTTTTAAATGGTCGGCATCACCTTAAAAACATCTTTCCCACACCTTTCAGAGCTAAAACGTTGAGAAAACATGGTTTAGGTCCATTTACGGACATAATTTGTCGCAATTTCATAGCAAAATATAGCTACATTTTTATGAAAATAACTGCAATATTTCGTTCTTTTATTTTCTTTTGACTATTTAGCTAAAAGTGAAGTTGCAGCAGATTTATAGTTATTATACTGCCAAAAACAAGGATATCGAGAAACTGAATCTTTTATGAAAAAATTACAAATTCCATGTCAAACTTTTTGTTTACGATTTTGAAAAATATATTATTTTCGAATTCAAATGAGATTCAGGGGTACAATATATCAATAAAATATATTAGGAAAGTTTTTAAAAATATGTTTAGTGACTAACCAGCTGCTTTAACAAAAAGGGACTTTTTCAACACCCGGTATTTACTTAAAAGCTCCGCCAACACTTCAGCCATAATTTGCTCGTGCTCCTCTTGTTGGCAGGGCAAATTTCTAGCCCAATTGAGAATTCTTGCTCAGTCCACTGGCTCATCACTTTTCTTTGTCTGGTCCAATTTTGCTTTTCAGACATTTCATGGCATCCTCGTAGAATTGTCGGATGCTGTTGTGATCGATGTTCATGCACATCTGCAGGTTGAGTCGATCGAGTTCTTCACCTTCCAATTCCAAACTTTTCGATGAGAATCTTAGCTCCAGTTGATTACCATTGGTCACTATAAATAGTATTTGAATGGCGAAACGAGGTGGAAAAAAGGAGGCTTAAGTATAAAAAAATGTATTTGGCAGGCTTCGAAACTCCTAAACATGTGAAAATTGCGTTCTTTTTAACCGGAAAGATATTTGCATGAAAGCTTTTGCAAACAGTTTCCGAAACTACTTTCTTAGGTCTATCCAAATTTTGTTCTTTTAAAGCACAACTAACTATAGTCTTCGCCAAAAGTGACGAAATGTACTAGATACCGTATTTTCTCTCTAACGATGGCCCACCCTCGTTTTATTTCAAACCGTCAAAAAAATCCCAACCTTAGTTGAATCTATTAGAGAGAATACAGGTGTCTTTTTCGCCCTTTTAAAGCCGTTCTTTATTGAGTTATGTTAGACGAATTTTACTGAAGAATTGAAACCTGAATTAGAAAAAATGATATCAGAATTGCAAAATTTTCTAAATATTCCTAATCAATTGAGTTTTGTTGTCAACTTTAATAACAACTTCAATAAAATTTTTAAGTTCTAATATTTATACTCTTGATCTAACTTCGAATTCAGCACAAGTTTTTAACATTGCCATACTGTTTTACAACTGAATGTGGCCTCAAAAGGGCATGGCCCTGCGTTCGAAATCAGTTACCGCCAACTAAAAGTTTTTGGCTCTATTTCACAATGGGCGGTTTTTTTTGCCTTGTTCCCCCCTGTTAATCTTCTGGAACTTTTAAGGCTTGGGCAAGGGTAGGCTAGCATACGTTCAGGCGGACTAAAAAATATCTTAGCCTCACGTTTAAGTTCATCCTTACATACATAGCCATACCCAGGATTTTCTGAAGGGGGCTAAATAGGCTAAAAATTCTGACGGGGCTGAACTGGCAAAAAACAAAATAAGGCTAAAAAACAAAACAAAAAAGGCTAAAAATCCTGACGGAGGTGGGTTTATAGCCAGCTTGCACCACCCCCCTCCCCTTCCTGGGTACGCCTATGCTCACATACGACTACACTTGCTATATTTATTGAGCTTCCGCATTGAAAGACAACAGGGCGAACAAGGCGAAACCAGCCCCCTGTACAATAGGGCCAACTTCAACCTAATTATTAAATTTCCGTAAGAATTTTTCGGTTAAGTTTTTGGCTAAAGTACACTATACCTAGCTCAAAAATGTCCTACTTCGTGTCACTCACTTCCTTAGACATCATTCCGAGCAAGATTCTTGATCAAAAGTGTATATAGACACTCTTTTTGCCCAGCTCCAGTCAAAAAAAAACAAAGGTAGAATAGCACTAAACCACCACTTTTCGAACATTCACGTACCCTTTTAGGTGTAATTACCTTGATCCCCCAGGGCAAACGCCAAATTTTCAGAGAATTTTTTTTTCAAAAATGCTCGGCCGTGCCCTTAAAACACCTTTCTACACGTTTCAGATGCTGAAACTTCGAAAAAACACCATTTAAGGAGTTTTTTTAGCTAAAAAGTATAGTGTACTTCAGCCAAGTCTCTTAATAGGCTTGTTAAGGGAAAAAGCTGAAAACTACAAAAAATTTCGTCTAAAACAACTTTTTCATCCATGTTGAGATCAATTTTTTGTGAAGTTTCACATTAAAAGATAGCCCGAATGTCAGCTTGAAAATTTTAACAAAACTTTACCTAAAATAGATTCCAGCTCTCGTTGTGTTAGAAATCAAGCAGAATGATGAAAATTTTGAATGGCGGACACCAATTTTAGACGCGCGGGCATAAAACAACAATAAAAAACTCATATTATGTACATTTATTCAATTTTAGGAAAGACTGTAATTATTAAAAAGTTGTGTCCGATTTCATTAAATTTTATCATATAGCTTATCTAGACCAGATAATTTCTTTCTTGTCATTCATGAATAGGGTCATGAATAGGGCCTTTTTCGTGGTATGTCGTTTTTTGTGGCAGAAATAATCTTTTTTCGTGGCATATTTCAGCCTTTTCGCAAACCAAATCAGTATGAGCCAAAAATATTGCGAAATTTTTTTTTTTTTAAAGAAGTGGATTTTTTCCAAAAAGATCATACCGTATTTCTTCTAATAAAGCCCTCCCCCTAAATTCAAAAAACGTCTTTGTGGTACTTTTTTTAGAAGACATCTGTCATGCAAGACACCACTCATTTTGTAGCTCACCTCACTGTCTACAGAATGGATGCTAACTTGCCTGAGAGCAGTTTAAAAAATTGGGGTCAAAATTACAATACCAAGTACACAATTATGAGCGCCAGGGGCCCCTTATTAGAGGAAATACTCGATCTCAATATTAATATTTTTTAAAATCATTCTGTAAGACGGTTTTGTAGCTCTTGAGCTGCGCTACAACATTGCGCTAAGATGCTGTTAAAGCTTCAAAATTAAATAAGGCTTTTGACCAGTTAAAGGGATGAAAATTATTGACAAAATTTCAAAATGACCTCAAAGTGTTTGGAGCTTAATCATGACTATTTCAAAAATCCATATGAACCGATGATAATGATCTGTTTGCATGAAAATTCGAAATATTTTTCACGCCTTAACTTTTGTTCGAAAAATCCGCAAGGACTCTTCTTCCACTCGGTAAAAAATTGAAAAAATTTTTGGCAAAGTATTATAAACAACAAAAACAATAACAATGAGTATCATGGTCTAACTGAATTTAGGGTTTTTTTTGTGCTTTTCAAGTCTTTTGGATTTTTCCAGTCTGATAGAAGCCTTTTTATAAATTTAAAATTATTTTAGAGCTAAATGTGTAAAACATTTTCGTTTTTCAGTTAGCACTCATTTTTGCACAAAATTTTACTATTAATAATAATTTTTTCAGGTTCAAATAAAAAAAGACTGCTCATTTTGCGCCTTAGAACAAGGAAAACAACAGGTGCCTACACCAAAATATAATGTAGGAGGTAAATGGCGAAGGTTGCACCTTAATTCTTTTGTTTTCCATGATGAACAATCCAACTCATTTGTAAATCAAATTCAAAAGCTTGAAAAAATTCCAAGTAAAGCAGAAGAAAAAAGCTGACAGCAAAAATAAGAAGCAAAAGGTCTTTTAAGGATAATCATGTGATCAATGGTCGATTATCAATGTCATTATTGGATAGAGAAGAATCTAGGAATTTTTCTGACACCTTATTTATCAATTTCAATTGTCAATGCAAACCCCCATCCCATATCGAAAATTTGGCGCTAGTATAGACTACCCCCCCCCATGAATCGGACCTTTTTAAAATCGCTGTAACTATTCTTTCAAACAACAAGTTTAGGATTAGCCTTTAGGCTTAGAGGTAGGCCAGCGTACGAAGTTGTGACTAATAAATAGTTTACGCACTTTTTCTGGGGTCTAGGACATATATTTGGGTACTCTTCACTTAAGTTTTAAAAGGAAAAATTAATGGGGGGGGGGGGGGTTTACTATTTCTAACTAGGGTTAGAAATTAATAAAATATGATCAAAGCTAAACCAAAATTTCCGGTTTTTATTATTTGGATAAGTCTATAGCGGAGAATCGGATCGCCTGTAAATTATCGGCAGTCTAAAGTTTAACTGATTATACTTTTTGCTCAGTTGAAGTGTTCTGGGTATCCCGAGTAGCTGAATTCGGAAGGGGTGGGAGGGTGGTCGATGATATATGAAACCGAGTAGCGCCAAATGATTTGATATAAATTATGTTCATGGCCAATTAAAATTGTCACAAACAACCACTGTTTCTCTGAGAAAAATGAATAAATTGCTATAAAGTCAAAATAGTAGTAGTAAATTTTTAAATAGAAATTAGTAAAATCAAGGAGGACCAATGGTTAATATATATGATTATTGTAAACAGTTCTCTCTCTCTTCCTTACCTAGCGGCCAACTTTTAGGCAAAACAAAATTTGGCACAACAATGATTTTTTGCTGCTGTTGAGGAAAAGAAAAAAGTTGTGTAGCAAACTGCTACATCATCAAATTGTTTAAGTTTTGGTACAGAACAGAAAATTTTGACTTTACAGTAGGTTTTTCGGCAAGAATACACTATTTGGGTAGCCCGAAAGTGCGTTTTTTTTAATATCTAAGTAATTTTTAGGCCGTTGAAACAATAGAAACGGCCAAAGACAGGTGGGAAGGACATTTTTCGAAAAAAATTTTTTCGACTGCCTGGTCACCCTTGTGGTTTGGTTTATTTTTGCCTTGGTCCCACCTATGGTCTTGGTCATTTTTTGTATTTCACCCCATTTTGGTAACTGGAGCTTTGCAAAAAAGCTTCTTTATGTTTTTGATCATGAGTCTTGCTCGGAATCATGTCTTAGCTAAGTGAGTGCGCGCATCTCTTACTCTCAATCCCCTTCGGGTGCGCAAGTGGCTTGGGGCTTGGAGTTGAGATGCACATACCGACATACCTTAGCCTGGTGACAGATGAGTACTAGAAAAGACAGGCAAGACATTTGAAGATATATTTTAGCAATTGATACTTTTGCTCGTGCAATTTTGCAGTTTAATATTGCAGCCCGTCATCTTCATCTCGTCATTTGAAACGGAAAATTGCATATTGATAATACATGACCGTCATTGACTTTCCGACATTAAAAGCTGCAACATTTCACAACTAGACATTTTCAGACACTTCTTTTACATATCATACAAATGTAGACCGACATTTGCAATCTGTAATTTTTGTAAGCCGACAATAACAGACTATTTCATTTGAGGAAGCAGCATTTTCAGAACAAAATTTTCAAACCCATATTCACATATGCGACATTTGCCAACCGATTTTGCAGACCCGACATTTGCAGACCGAGATTGGTTTTTTGAACGGGGAAAGTAGACAGTTACATCTATTTTTTGACATGGTTTTCCACGTTTATGTTGATATCTCCATGAAATTTTTTTTTCTCTGTTACTGCTGTTTCTCGTTACTGCAACATATATAAGTCTGCAAATGTCGCATCTGCGAATGTGGAGCTGCCAATGTCGCTTCTGTAGATGTGAGTCTGCAAAAGTCGCGTCTACTTATGTCGGTATGCAAGTGTCGAGTCTGCAATTGTCGTATCTGTGAAGTCAATATGTGAAAACAACTTTTTCAAATGTATAGTCTGTAAATCACAATACACAAATTATAAGCTGTGAATTGTTACAACTGTTAGTGTCGCATCGGAATGTCGTTTGATAAATGTAAAGCCGCAAATTTCAGACTGCATATCTCGCATCTGCAAGGGTTATTGCAAATGCGCACATGGTAATCAGTAATTGCACATGAGCGGTCGCTAACTCTCAATTGATGATAAAACAGTCTGTGTACTTCAGCCGTAGTTTTTTCGCCTGAATGGGTCAACCTATAATGATACCCGTTTTGACACGAAAATTACGAACGTGACTCTTTATATATGCAGAGAGATGTTAAATAGCCCCGGAATCTATATTTTATGGATTTTGGGGGCATCCAGAGGGGGCGTATAGAGGGGGGCCTTTATTTTTTGAATTCGCCGCGCCGAAGGCGCGGAAAAATTTTTTAGTCATATTTTTTTACGCCACCCTCTGATCGCTTCTAATTTTCCACATAACATTGTTGAAACAGCGTTTAAACATCAAAAGCACTTATTCTATATTCATAGTTTACCCACTGTTTCTCTCGGAGGCGTTCTACCTAAATTTATTTGGGCGTATTGGAATTTCGCAGCATATCTTAATTTTTCAGCGAATTTTGTTTTACCTTTTCTATTAGTTTACATATACTTTTTCTGAAAGTATTGACACCATTATGTAGCTAAATTCTCATTTAGAGTAATAACTTTGCCGAATGTCTGAGAATAGCCTCTGGATGGCCAAGGCCAAACCACATGGGGGATCAAGCGAAAATTGTGTTTTTCACATTATATATCAAAGAAATTCCTATAAAAATTGAGTCGTTCTGCGTTTACAGAATTTCGGAATTTGTCCTAGACAAGGTTATGGCTTATTAAAAGTGTTCGAATTTCTCGACTCACCTGTAATTTTCGAAAAAGGTTAGAAAATAAAAAATAAAAAAGCGAGACAAAAATTTGCTGCGAAATTAAGATAATTTTCTGCGAAATATCGTTATGCCTTCTTTTTATCTGACCTATGCTGCCGACTTATTTTCTTGTTCCTCAAACGTAAACCGACGTCACTTCGTATCGTTTGTTGCTGATTTTCTGCCGATGATAACTGCGTAAAGCAATTTTTTAAACCAACAAAAGACCTGCTAAAATAGCACTCGATGTAGTTTTTGCTTTGAAATTCACTCATTCACAAGTATTCCAGCGATACACTTCGAAAGATGTGATTGGCAAATACATAAAGGCACTCTTTGTATCTTTTACCACGTTTAGCAGCACCTGTTTATCTAAAAATATTTGATTCAGGGTTTATATAAAAAGGGGCTTATATTTTTAGGATACCCACTAGAGGGGGGGGGGCTTATATTAGAGGGGGGGGGCTTTTATATTTGGATGACCTCCAGAGGGGCTTATATTAGAGGGGGGGGGGGGCTTATAATAGGAGGGGGGCTTCTATTAGAGGAAATACGGTATTGAGCGTAGGTGTGGTATTTTGCATAAATCTCACGGTATTTAAAATCATGCAAATATTTGCGAAATATTTGCAAATATTTAAATATTCGCGCAAATATTTGAACGGTTCCGAACATTTGCAAATTTGTCCAGCCATAGTATTTGGCATGTGGGAGAGTGGCTGGGGTTAACGGTTCGCCACTTTTGTGTTCAAGAATGATTTTTTGTCATGTTTAGCAAATCTATGTCAGATATCTTACCGGAACCCTCAAGTACAACATCTCAGCTTTCTTTGAAATTTCTTTCTTTTACAAATGCTTAAAATTTTACTGGCTCCGAAAAAAAAATTTTCATTGCCATCCAAATTGGAAATGGTAGATTTTGGATTGGATTTAAAGAGCATTTTTGTGTTCAATCATGATTTTCGGTCATGTTCAGAAATTTCAGGTAAGATATCTCACCAGAACCCTCAAGTACAACACCTTGGACTACTTCTACTCACAAAAGCGTGACGTTGAAACTTCTAAAAAAATTTTTCCTTGCCCTCCAAATTAGAGATGGTTGATTTTGGCTTGGAGTAAGGGTTTATTTTTGTGTTCAAGCCTGATTTTCAGTCATATTCAGCAAATCCATATCAGATATCTCACCGGAACCCTATAGTAATATACCTTAGCTTACTTTTAAGCACATAGGCGTGAGGTTGAAGTTGCTTCTAAAATTTTTTGTTGCTCTCCAAACTGCAGATGGTGAATATCGGCCTGGATTTTGGGTTTGTTTGGTGTTATAGCCATCTTACCCTCAAGCGAAACATCTCAGCCTTTATTCAAGCACAAACAAGCATGACTAAAAGCGTTTCTAATAAAACTTTTATCTGCAGACGAAAAATTTTTTGGCCTGCTGAGGCTGAAGCTCAACTTTTTTGGGGAAACAGCCGGTTAAGACTCAGTCGCTTTATTCAGACTGTGAATCGATTTACCGTATTCTTTTTAATGATCACCTAAGGCTCCTATTTTTCAGTTCTGCGAGAATCGTAAGAATTTCGAGTCAATCTCGAGATTTTTTCGGTTAAAACAGAGAACTGAACAGCTATTCCGCTGGCCCTATTCCACAATGAGGGTAAGGATTTTTGTGCCTTGCTACCCCTGTGGTATTTGGGTCTTTTTAGGCTTTCGGCTTATACTTATTTAGGTTAGCGTATGTTGGGACGCACTCAAACATATGTTAGACTCATGTTAAGTCCGTTCTAACATACCTAGCTTACCTATTTTTTTTACGCGCAGCGCCTATAAAGTCCCACAAAACCACAAGGGAGACACAGGTCGAACCCGTCCCAACCAAACTACCTACCCCCCTCCCTTCCCCCACATTGTGGAATAGAGCCGAGGCGTCGATAGACGCTCGTTGCACCATAATTTCTAAAATATTGCTAACTAAAAATATAGCTTCAAAATTTGCTGGCTTGGCATTCAACTTTGGCACCTTTTCGAAAAACTTTTTTTGAAAGAATCTTAATAAACGCGTAATTTCATTATAGTCAAGTCTCTCTTTAACATACAGCTAGCCTGTTCCCGAGGGTGTATGTTAATGAGAACAGCGACTGTATTAGCTTATTCATTTAACTTTAAACTTTTCAAAGTTCGTCCCTCTTCAGCTGACCCTGAAATCGTGATTCTGACTATCTCAATATACATGAAAAATACTTTAGTTTTAAAAGCGTAAATATTGTTATTATTTACATCATTTGTTTAAAACAGTAACAAGTTTGTTATGTTTTATCTCATAATTTCATAACAGCGATACATGAAAAAGTGGCGTGGCGACATTTGCGGTTCTCAATTCGCAGACATGACAATTGGCTGACGGGTTTAGGTGGACGCGACATTTGCGGCTCGACATATGCGCCCTGACTTCAGCGGACGCGACATTCGCGGACCGACAATTGCTGACTGTTATTTGTGGCCGACATATGCGGATGGTTCTCTGCGGACACGACTATAACAACTGACCAATGCGGACCTGCGTTTTTTGTACTCAATATGGCTATTTAGACATCAAAAATGTCCGTAAATGTCGCGTCTGCGAATTTCATGTCTGCTAAAGTCGCGTCCGCAAATGTCTATCCGCAATTGTCGGGCCGCGATTGTCGATCCGCAAAGACCGCGTCTGCCGATGTCGTTCCGCAAATATCGTTCCGCAAAAGTCAAGCCGCTAATGTCGGTCCCCAAAATATCAAGTCCGCTAATTTCCATCCGCAAATTGAGAACCTCAAATATCGCCAAGCCGAAAAAATCCAGTCTAGCATCTTATGAAGCACTAATGCGTGTGATAACTACGTTGAGTATAAAAAAAATTCAAATCTTAATTAAATTTATGCCTCACTCTATTACCTCAAATATTGGCTTTTTTGTCTTGAATTTTTAGATTTACCTTGATTACAAACAGAAAACTTCTTTCAATATTAGAAAAATTTCCGGGTCAAGACTACACCGTTCCGAACCGGGTTGCCTGAATTTCGAATCGTGCATAGGCTGGCTCTGAACACTTGCGAGGTTTGAGCATTCTCATACTATAATTAGGCTGAATTACAATACACCCCCAGCACTCGATCACACTTTTCCCTCAGCAGTTCATTGTACCAATTTCTTCGCAATACCATTTATTGCATTTCGTATTAAAATTATTTTTCCATTTTTTTTAATCTGCTTATATCAGTTATCACTTGAAAATGTGCTGCAAGACAACAGTTTACAGTTTTCAAACGTCTTTTTTCATTTTCACAATAATTCAACAAATAAATAAATAATGCAAAAATAACCGGCGCTAGTAGCGAATACCCCCAAGAATCTGACCTTCAAAAAATGCTGTCACTATCCTTGCAAACAACAAGTTTAGGGTTAGCCTTAGGCTTTGGGGGTAGGCCAGCGAAAGGGAGTTGTGACTAATAAAGAGTTTACGCATATTTTCCGGGGTCTGAGACATAAACTTAGGTGCTTTTTACTTAAGTAACAAAAATGAAAATCGTTGGGGGATATCCGCTACTAGGGTCAAATAACTTTATTTTTACAAATAAGTACTAATATATATATTTTAAATAGAAAAGTTAGTATAAATCATGAATATGATTAGTTCTCACACATGGTATGAATTAGATATTTTATTATTATTTGTAGCTTACTTTTATTAATAACCTGCGAAACAATACTACAGTGTACGAAATACAGCGATTGCAAGACGTTTGACCGCCAGCATATTGGACGTCGGCATATTTTGACCGCCACTGAACTGAAAGGCACCTAAATTGACCGCCAGTATATTTAAAACAATTTTTAGATCTAAATTTCTTTCAATTTTTTTCAAAGTTTTGGTATCAAATTGTAGCCCTAAATGTCAGCTGCATTTTGTTACTAAAACTTCTAGAAAAACAAAACGAAAATAGATCTAAACTTGAAAAGGCGCTCACTTCAAGAAGAAAGACGTGTCAGATTACCACCATTGAGCGCCTTTTAAAAATTAGATCTATTTTTCTTATGTTTTTGCAGAAGTTTTAGTACCAAAATGTAGCTGACATTCAGGACTACAATTTGGCGCCAAAATTGAACAAAAACTAAAAAGAAATTTAGATCCAAAAATTGGGTTAAGTATGCTGGCGATTAAAATGCACTAGCGGTCAATTCAGCGGTGGTCAATTAAGGTGATGGCAATTTAGGGACGGTCAGTTTGGTGGCGGTCAAATCAGTGGCAGTCAAAATATTCCGGCGGTCAATACGCTGGCAGTCAAACGTCCTGTACCTTATAAAACCATACTAGTGGACAGAAAGACCCCACTCCTTCAGACCGTCGTTCTTATTCAGGAAAGCTTGTCAGAAGTCAGAAAATAGAGTACCGAGGTTCAAATAATTATTTAAGTCGAAAGTAAAAATATATTAAAAAGAATTTGTACCTTAATATTTGTAGTTGTAAAACATTATGTTGTTAGATAAATATATCATTTTTAGCCTTGTTTTTCTTGTTTTTCTTCGGTATACTAACCTTACCAAACAAGCAACTAACAAAAAAGTTTCAACTGTTGGTGTAATAGTTGGCGTAGCATGGTAGAAAGTATTATGCTCAAAGTATAATTTTGTTCAAAGTATTATATAAACATTAAGTATTATGATTTATAATTTTTATCGCGCACTATTTAAAATTTAAGTTTATCATCATATCGATGTTTTTCTTAAAAAACTGTTTTGCGGAAAAGGCAGGGCTCCGAATGAAAAATTTCAAAAAATGACATTCGAGTAAAAAAAGGACATTTGCCTACTTTTGGAGTAAAAGGGTCATTTAATCCAGTGCTTGTTGCCATTTTGAAGCGAAAAAAAAAGATTTTGACTAAATTTTCAACAATAAAAAAAAGATTTGGGGTGCCAAAAAAAAGGACAAATCTTTTTAAAAAGGACGATTCGGAGCCCTGTGAAAAGGTCTAAATATACATATTTTGACGGAAGAACAGCTGAAGAATTCCTAAATTTGATAAGGTTTACATGTTCGAAAAAAGTTATTTTTTAAATTAGTTTAAATTAGTACTTTTTTTTTCAATAAACTCAGTTTACATTAGAAAAAATTCATATCTTATACGTCATTCATTGCATTTGAACAAGAAACGACTAACTATGTGTATCTTCAATTTTAGTGATAATATTCGTTGATGTTTAATAAATAATAATTTTTTTGATTAAATCAAACCAGGTATGTCCATCATACGACCAGGCTGCCAGCCTACTTTTTCAATCCTCTCACAAAGAAAGAAAACACGGTCTTGCCTGTGATCTAACACTTGTATCAAATGCAGTTTTTTGTGCTCTATCACGTGATTGTTTTGTTTTCAAATAGATGTCCTATAAAATTTTGAGGAAATTATGAAACCAAGCCACAACCACCTGAATTTTCGTCTAAAAACCCCTGGTTTTTTGGAGGATTTCGAGGTCAAATGGTTTTGCCTTGAATATTTTGATCTTTGCTTGTTGTCTTGTGAGTCTTCACACTAGTGAAGTTGCATTTTTTACGCTGATCATTTTGATATATTGCACTCTCATTTTTTATCACAAAATTGGCCAGGAATCTGCCAAACCAGGTATGCTTCAAATTTCAACACCGTGAAAACTGCTGGTCTTACCTCTTATTTTGTAATTTCTGAGTGTGTTTTGGTTAATTTTCTGCTGATTTTTTGCCTATCTTGTAGTTCTTGAATTTTTCTATGAATATTGATCAGGCATTGAGCTGTTATACACAGCTGCGACATGCTCTTGAGCGGCTTTAAGTGAATATTGGAGGGTAAGAAAATGGTTTTTTTTTGTGAGTTAGACATCGGTTGACATACTTTTTGCAAACATTTTGCAGCTTACACACCTGCCTTTGAAAGAACAGATTGCAGCAGTCATTTTGACATATCACAGTCATGTATGTAGACTAGAGAAGAGTGGTGTCTGCCTCTCGGGAGATTATTCACTTAGAACATATTCACGCCATCAGAAGAGAAGAGATTGAATTTACTTTCATCACTCCAGAGAACCTTTGCCCATTCTTCCTTTGTCCAGTGTAGATGATCCTTTGCAAACGCCGCCCTGGCCTTCCGATTAGCTTTAGAGATGAGCGGCTTCCTTGATGGACGTCTTCCGAACAAGCCAGCTTCATTCAATCGACGACGAGCAGTTCTTTGCTGATATCTAACCCAATTTCTTCATTGACCTCCGTCATAACATCCACAGCAGTCTTCTTTCGGATCCTTCTTTGCCTTCTTTACCATAGCCCGGTCTTGTCTTTCAGATGTTTTTCGAAGGTCGACCACTGCCAGAGATTCTTTTCACGCCCTTGCCTGCTTTGCTTTTACCATAGATTCGCGAAATTGTTTCATGATCAACGCCAAATTGTGAAGCAACCATACGATCACTGTCTCCTCGCTTCTTCGCTTGTATAATCGCTTTCTTCGCATCAAGAGATAACTGTTCCTTTGCCATATCTATAATTTAACCAATAAATAATAATTCCACAAAAATAGAAACGAAGTAAAGAAAAACAGGAAGAAAACAGATATAATGTCATTTGGTGCATTTTTTTGCCGCTGAAAATCGAAGTCATGGCATAAAAACGACTTTTTAGAGTTTATCGAATTATATTTGCGCAGGAATCTCTAGCGCATTTGAAAGAGCATAAAAATGCTACAAAATGGCTCTACTCGTTTTTTTGATAATGTGAAAAAAGTCACTGCAAGACATACAATTTTTAAAAATTACACCCTTGGTGCATTTTTTGGCCGCTACTGTACGTGAAATTCTGCGTAGAAATAAACCATGTCCCGCCAGTAATTGACGTGTTTAAAAGGTCACTTTTTAATTAAAATACTACTTTTTGTAGGTTATTATTTTTACTTATTTTATTCATGTTGCTTCACTCAACACTTTTGAGAAAAATGAAAGTTTTTTAAGTAGTCAACAGGGCCGCAATTTGGGAAAGGGGGGGGGGATCGTAGGGGTAATTACTCCCCCCCCTTGGAATACGTTACCACCCCCCCCCGTCCTTGACCGTAAAAATTATACAAATTAACCCCTCCCCCCTCCTTGAAGAAGTCCAAATTGCGGTCCTGGTAGTCAATAAATAAAGACTTATCAGGCATGTGCACGGTCTCTTCCGAGCCGTAATTTTCAAAATCCTTCAATGCCCGGGCGAAAAAATTCACGTGCAGCAGGCCCAGAAAAGTCACATTTCTGAAATCGTTAGAGACTTAGAGAATATAAAATAAAGTAAAGCACAGTTATTTTTACACTAATAATAGTCGAAAGGCAAAAAAATTTGAATTTTTTGGTCTAAGTTTGATATATCTTAAGAAAGAAAATTTTGCACTCACAATGGAGGAAAGATTCAGCAGTCAAATGAGCAGTCCTATTCAAAAAATTAGCTGTGTTACGAACTGAATTTCCAATTTTAGATCTAACTTCAGGCTTTTTTTCGAATTTTATTTCTGTTAAGCAGCTGTAGGAGTATCTATTGCCCAAAAAAAATGTGTGCGGGCTTCCTAACGACATGTGATATTTTTATTAATATAATTGAATCAGACAGAAAACTAAAAAATACTCATTTAAGGAAATTCTGGCAACGATTTAATTATTGTTTTAATTCCAAAATAATTATTTGAATATTTATCATTTAATAATCACATTATTAAAAATATATATGTAAATGATAAATGCTTCTAATAATTTATCAATAATTTTTTAATTTTTTATCAGCTTTTCAGCTGATTAATTCTGAGATTTCGAACATTCAAGTTGTGTTTGAGTGAGCAGTGGTTAAATGCATATACACTGTCATCCTCAAAAAAAATCGCTTCAGCTAAGTTTGACTCAAGTTTAGAACGGTTTGCAGCTTACTGGCAGCTTTTAAGCCTTTACCTGTCAAGTAGATGTAGCAAATACTCGCCTTGTGAATCAGACCTTTTCCAAACTACCCTTTAAAGAAAGAGTGAAAGCTGTTAAGGAGATAGTCTCGACATGAAAATATTAATCCAAGTTTTTTGGGTTTTTTATACGTGGTTTCTGAGCCGTATTTTGTAGACAGATTCGACTAAATAATTTATCTCACCTTCGGTAAAACTCTACTTAATATTTTGTTAGGAAGGTAAAGTAAGGGAAAATATCGCACACAAGTTCATTTCAACTAAAACAAGCTAAAACAAACAGGTACAAAATACATTACAAAGAATGGCCAGTCTCTAAGATCCTCGATCCAGACCAGAGACAGAAATTCAAAGACGTGGTTATTGCTGGCTTGGTCGCCAGCAGATCTAAGCGAATGTGTAAAACAGCAAATAGATAAGAGGTGAGACATAACAAGCCTGGGAACTGTACAATAAATTCAACCCAAGTTATTTTGCAAGACGTTTGCGAACCAAAAGCCCAGGGATCAACTTAGAGATATAGGGAACGACCTTAGTCAACTTTATAAAGAACTGACTCAACTTTACATAACAATGTCAGACAAACTAGCGCACAATTCAATGTTAATTTTCATTTTCAATATTGAATTTTCTAAATTCTTAGAAAAAATGCCTTGAAGCTGAAACGGAAAAAAAAAAAACCGTTGAAATAAGTGGAAAATGTTTTCTGTTATTAAGGCCTTTCTTGAAGAAATTTACAAACTGAAATATTGATGGTGTAAATCCAATTTTCAATTCTGCACAAATTTGTTAGACACCGCAACCAGACGTGCACGGGCCCTAAAATTTAAAGTCGGCCAAAATATTTTTTGACCCCGGCCTGGCCCGATCCGTGTAAAATAAATAAAGCCCGGGCTGGCCCGCAAAGATCCGTTCGTTATTTTCCAGGCGAGCAGAGAGAAAAAATCTCTTCGCTAAAGGCTTTCTAAAATTTTCCTCGTAGTTGTGACTGAACTTTTAGGTAGTGAATAAACTATTATTAAGAAAGAAGTTAGAAACAATTAAAAAATTGCGCGATCTTGAAAGGCAGGATTCTGAAAAGCGGCGATTTTAAAGAGGCAAAAATTCGGAAAGGCGGCATTTCGAAGCTTGTTTATTGTGCCGGCCGAGGCGGGTTGGCCCGGTTCACTCAGGACAGCCGACCTTGCCAATCTATGGATCCGGCCCGGGCCGCTTAAACCTCGGCCCACCCGGACCGTCCAGGAGCGGGCCGGACCGTGCACATGTCTGACCACGACAAAACTAAATCCACATTTGAAAAAACACAAAACTGTGATCCATCCCTCCTTTAAAACAATAAGCCTTAGGCTTACCTCTCAGGCTTGAAGGTTACCAGCATACGGAAGCTGTGACTTATAACTGTGTTACGCACTTTTTCTGGGGCTCAGACATAAATAAGGACATTTTTAGTTAAGTTTCAAAAGGAAACATTTATGGGGGAGTGTTGGTATTCGCTACTAGGGTCCAAAAAGCTTCTACTATTGTATTAGCTTGTATCGTTAAGTTATGTGATCTATGTGAACGGGAATCCTTGAGCATGAACTTAAAACATTATTTTGAATACCTATATAATTTTTTTAAAATTTAATACCTATGTGTTATTAGTGCAGTTTTTCAAACATTAAACTATTCACTTTTTAATTTTTTTTTGTTTCTCAATATACAAATATACTCAAAAGATGTGTAATTTATTTTTTTTATCAAAAGCTTTCATCAAGTAAACTTGGTGTAAGCATCAAGAGACATCTGCAAATATTTGTGTTAAATTAATTTAAATTAAAGTCACTTTGCTATTGTCTACCAGATTTCTTATACGTCCGTCAATCTAGAGAGCACTTCACGAAGAATTAAGTTGTATGTGTGACAAGTCAAGTTTTTTTTTACAAAAAAGAAACCAAAAAAAACAATATTTTTTCAGAACATCTTTTGGAAGCCTTTGCAAGTTTTGGCCTTAATTATATTTTTTTTTATCTTTATTAACTAGTTTATATTGAGCAAAGTCTTTTTTTTACAATATCTTTTGAAATTTGCCAGCAAACCTTTCCTTTTGCAGCTATTCGATTACTTATGTATGTAAAATATTGTTATATCTTTCTTCATTGTCCACACATTGAAATAGAATGCAGTTAAAAAATCATAGGTCACTTCACAACAAAAATAGTCAAAAATTAGGACAGGAAAAAGAAGCAATACCAATTCGTTATTCAATATTTTTCTCAAAATTTTGATTCCTTCTAAAATTTTGTTTTAGAATATCAGGAAATTCAATACAAGGGGTAACAGGCGCCTATCTTTGCACCTTCATCATGTATTACTCATTAATAAATGTGAATTAAAATCGGACTTGAACACAAATCCAAGCTAAATTCCACTATCTCCAGTTTTTTCGAACAAATAATTGGGAGAGCCGATTCGTATTCGCGCATATCATATTTGACAAAACTCGTATTCGCATTTTTTGACCCACTTTTTGTAGTCTACTATTTTGTGAGTTACCACTCATTTTGAAGCCAGTGAGATAAGCTACAAAATGAGTGATAAATTTCCCAAGAGCAGACTGCAAAAGTGGATCAAAAACACAACGCCAAGAACACAACTTTGAATTCTGCGAATACGAGTTTTGTCAAATGCGAGAAGCGCAAATACGAATCGTGTCCCTCTCATAATTTGTACGAAAAGCTGCACAAATTTTTTAAAACATAAGTTCTTATCTGTGACTGCTGATAAAAACTAGTTTTATATATCTAACCAGTGTTGTCCATTTGGCTCCGCGCGAGCCAAACGCAAGACCTAAGATCGCATGTCCTAGTGAGCCAAATGGGTTCGAGCCATAGGCTCGCCTAAATTATGTAAAAAAAAAAAACGAGGCTATGCGCCCCTGTCGTATACAGTCAAACTCGATAATCCGCCACTCTGCTAAACCGCCACCTCGAAAAATCCGCTAACCTCGGACCGGTCCCATGGGGTGGCGGATTATCTAGTTTGACTGTATTCTCAATTAATCCCTCACTCATTAATAATAATTTCCCACCCGGCGGACCTGATATCTCAGTCTAGAGCCAACATTTTACAAATCTGTTTTTTGCGTTTTCTTAACTAGCAAATTCACTATAGTTACAGGCAGTCATGTATGAATCTCCGGCTCTGGCTCTTGCTCCGCTCTGGCTCCGAGCAGGAGCAAGAGCCGGAGCAAATTTCAGAGCAAATTTTTTAAAGTCGAGAGCCCGGAGCAAGAGCAGGAGCGAATTTTTCAAAGTCGAGAGCCCGAGCAAGAGCCGGAGCGAATTTTTCAAAGTCGAGAGCCCGGAGCGAGAGCCGGAGCAAAATTTTTCAAATGAAAATCTCGGAGCCTAATCCGGAGCAGATTTGTTCAAAAGAAGAGCTCGGAGTCAGATTCAGAGCAAATTTTTTAAAGTCGAGAGCCCGGAGCAAGAGCAGGAGCGAAAAATCTCAAAAATACATCACTGGTTACAGCCAGGAACTCTCGTGTTTGGATATTACCTGTTCTTAAAAGTATAAAAACATATGTTTTGATTATTTAAAATATAATTATTTTATTATTGCTATACAAATGTAACGTAAAGATAAGTTTAGCACTTCACTTTCATAGTCTTTATTTTATTTATTTTAAGTTTTTTTGACAATGTTGTATTTATTGATATATTTGTTGTTTGATTCAAATATTTCAAAGATCAGTGTTGGCACCATGGTCTTACGCAGTTCACATGTTCGTTTAATCTCGCTTTCTTAAATTACAAAACTTAAAGATGGCCTCGGGAGGGGACGGGAATCCCGTCCCGTCCCGAAGGCTTTTTTGCATATATCCCGTCACGGATTCCGTCCCGCTAAAAAATTCAAGCTAAAAATCCGGGACGGGACGTCCTGTCTCGCCCGACGCAAATTTGGCCATTTTTCCGTCCCAAACCCCATCCTGAAATTTTTATAGGACGATACGTAAAAATGCCACGTTTTCGTGAAAAAGTGCCACGTTTTTTCGATTCTAGTCAAGAAGGCGAAAAAGTGCCACGTTTTGGAGAAAAAGTGCCACGTTTTTGTGAAAATCTGCCACGTTTTTGTGAAAATCTGCCACGTTTTCTGACAATAAAGTTTCTTAGACAAATAAATGATCTACACCTGAAATTTTGAAGATTACCATTAGCTTGCTATTGATATGTCCTTGGAAACAAAGCGACCAATAAAACCAGGCATATCTGTGCAAAACTAGGCAAATTTGAAAAGAACGTGGCACTTTTTCACTAAAACGTGGCACTTTTTCTCCAGAACGTGGCATATTTCCGTTTTATCCATTTTTATAGTGAATTTTATCCCGTCCCGCCCCGAAATTGGCCATTGGCCATCTCTAACAAAACTTCTCTTTTAATTTTTATTGAAAACAATATTTTTCAGAACAAGAAACATAAAAAAAAATAGCAAAATATTCTATTTTTTCACATCTAATTTTCATTAAATAGGGACTTGTTTTGCTTTAGATGATCTAAGACATATGTTCATCGACATGTTCCACTAAACTGTCTATAAACTGCTTCTCATTCGAAGCTAAAATTTTAAGATTATGCATAATCTTTTCACAATGTTATATATAATAAATTTTCATTCAAGAAATTATTTATCAACTGCAATAATCAAAATTACTTAACTTTTTCATCTTAAGTGAGATATATAATTTATTTTTTTGTGAATCGTATTTATTGATTAGTTCTCTCCACGTTTACTATGACGCTGCTTTCTGTCGTATGAAACACTCCCTTTTTAGGTCACTTTCTGAAAACTTTAAATCCAAACATTTATTTGTTGAAGATATCATGTATTTTAAATGAATTTATTATTGCTTAGCCTTGTTTTTTTTCGTTCAATAAAATAGGCTTATCTAACAATCTAAAAATTTAATAAGCAAGCATTCGGCTTTGGTTACATGCGAGGTTTGTTCAAGAATTTCACCAGCTTTTTAGTCATAATGATATTTTTGAGATACGATACAAAGAAACATGGTTATATTGTTCATAATTTTTATGGCAAATCTTCATAAATTTAAGTTTATGTATACATCATGTTTTTCTGTTAGAAAAGGTTCATGCTTTGAAATTCTAAACATTTTTTAAATGCATAACCTTTATATGTTTGAAAAATATAATTAATTTAACTTTTATTATATAAGAAAATTTTTGTAATAAACTTCTTGTTACAGTCAAACCTTCTAATAGTGTACACCCCAGAAGTTCGTTCCCGCCTATGGTTTGACACTTTTTTCATCTCAATTTTCTAATTTTTTTGCTGATTCTGTTTTGACAGTCTGGCCGAAAATATCGTAAGGATTCCAATTTTGCCGATCGTTTTTCATTTGCCTATATACCGTATTACCTCTTATAAACGCGCATGCGCGCTTATTTTTTAAACCCCCAAAAATTTGAAAAATTTTGGGTCGATCTTGAGATTTTCGGGTGCTCAACTAAAATCTGAAAGTTGCAATCGGTAGAACTCGTGGGAGTTAAGAAAATGCATTAAACAGCTTTGGAGAAAAATTTCTCTGAGCAGAAATATGGGGCCTCAAAGCCTCAACTCTTGCATCTGAACAAGAAAAAACTAACTGTGCGTATCTCTTTTTTCGATGATAAGTTGTGTTGGTGTTCTTGATGCCGACTTGGAAAATTATCAGAAAATTTTTGTATTCCTTTTTTTTTAACTTCTTCCTGTGTCTCAGCTTCATCTTTTCTCAGTCACCCTTCTCTGTCTAATCAGCTAATGCACTTTGTAGCTTTTGTTGTCCCACCTGCTTGCTTTTCCCATTCAATTCCCGCCTGAAATCTCGGCTATGAAAGCCACGGCTACCCTGTGCATTCAAGCAAATTCGACCAAAAAAGTTTGACAGTCACATGAAATACGTGATATACAGCAACTGTGTGACATTTCTCTCAAGTTTTCACAGATGTTAAAAAATAATTTCATAGAAGCAAAAGGTCATCTATTTTTCAAAGTGAGGCAGGAGTACAGTATATGAAGGCCTAAAAAAGTGCTTTCGACCAGTTTTTCGAGTATTTTAGCACCTGAAACGTGTAGCAAACAACTTTTTAGGTGGCGGAAGATGACTGGATATTTAATGACAGATACCCAAGTGCACCACCCCCCCCCTCGAAAATTTCTTGTACTTTTAAAGAAAAGTACCCATTTTTAGCTGAAAATTTTTATTCTGATGCACCTTAGTATGCGAAAATTCCTCAGCAATCCGAATAACGAAGCAAAATTTGAAAAAAATACTTTCTTGCTAAGATATGATCTTAAATTGGAGTAAAGTTAAGTGGTCATTTTTAAAAATATTGACACTTCAACTTAAGGTCATATCTCAGCAAGTAAGTATTTTTTACAAATTCTGCTTCGTCATTCGGATTGCTGAGGATTTTTTGCGTGCTAGGGTGCCTCAGAATAAAAATTTTCAGCTAAAAATGGGTACTTTTCTTCAAAAGTACAAGAAATTTTTCGAGGGGGGGGTGCACTTGGGCTTTTACGATATTTAATTATTCTATGAAACACTTTAGTTTAAAAATGTAGCTTTTGTTATTTTTTAGATTGTTTGTTTAAAATTATAACAAGTTTCTCATTTATATATTATTCCATGACTTCAGAACAGCGATACACAAAAAAAACTAGTTTAGGTTTTTTTGAAGTTCTACTGCATGAAATAACTGCATCGTGTCAGAAAAAAAAATTTTTACTTTTTTTATTGAAATTATAGTAAGTTTTAATTTAATTATTACAATAATACTAATTTAAATCTTACGCCTTTATGTCTAAAATATGCTGCCTGATTTTTAAAATTGAAATTTCTATTTTTCACATTTTTTTTCAACTTTTTTTGTTTCGGGTTTAATGAAATACGAAAATGTCCTAATTTTCATAATTTCACGAATAAAATTTTCAGTTTATTAAAAAGCTGAGATTTGAAGTTACATGACGGTGTGAAGATTTATAAAAAAAAAGTTAAAAAATTAGCAAAATAAATTTTGAAGTAAAGCGGGGGCGGGGTGGTGGTTCAACACATAAAGGCATGAGCACGAAGACGCAATCCACTCATCTTATTTTCCCAGGTATCTAAAAATAAAGAGCTCTGAGTAAAAGAAACATGCGAAAATGCCTTGCTCATCCAAAGGCCAACCACACATCATGGTTTACACCACGGCTGTAAATTTTTTTCTAGACATTATAAAGAGCTGATTTTTTGTGACTTTGTTCGTCTCTTTGTTAGCTACATTTTGACTGCATTGCTGAGGATTTTTCAAATATTTTTGTAGGTGTATAAAAAAGCAGCACCTTATACGGCTGGGGTCAATATGACCCCAAGGCCTTCGAAAGCTGTTAATAGACATCATGTGAGCCATTTCGAAAACAGCTTGGTGTTATCCTGTAGCGCAGCTCAAAAGCTACAAGACGTATTTCACAGAAAATTTTCAAAAAATGTGAGTCTTGAGATATGGCTTTTTAAAAAAGATCGATTTCTATAAGAAATGACCAAAATCCAAGTTTCTCCAACTTTTTTCAGATTTTGGTCCTTTTTTTAAAGAAATGGATCTTTTTCAAAAAGACATATCTCAAGACTCAAATTTTTCAAACAATTTCTGTAAAAAGGGTTTTTCAGCTTTCGAGCTGTTCTACAGGATAGCACTAACTTGTTGTCAAAATGGCTCACGTGATGCCTATTAACAGTTTTTTCCCCGTAATGTCAGGGTTAAGCATATAAAACTTACTTGAGAGTCATTTAAACATGATTTACAATTCCGTACAAGTAAATAAGTTCCCTGGGGCGACCCGATATCGAGTCACATTTATCTTATGCATGTACAAAAGGCATACGTGGCCACTGGCGTACGCATACTGAATTGAAAAATAGTTTGACGTGAAATACTTGAAAAGAAAAAAATCTGAAACCGGATTCGCGTTAAGCATGGTCGATTTAATAAAGAAACTGCTCTTCGAAATAAAAAATTATTATCGAATTTATTATTATAGACTAACAAAAAAATCCAGATAAATAATTTTACGACTCATTAATAATAATTTCCCACCCGACGGACCTCATATCTCAGTCTAGAGCAAACATTTCAAAAATCTGTTTTTTGCCTTTTTCTTAATTAACACGAGCTTTCCTGATTCCACTTTTCAGATCTTGGCCGACAGCCCGAAATTCTCAAAATGGACACCGAAATTTCCCGATTTTTAGGGTTTGAAAAATATTCCCTCATGGGGATTAACAGAGGATATACGGTATTCGTGCTTCTTGCTCAGTAAGTTACAGCCAGGAACTCTGGTGTTTGCCATTATGGCCTGTTCACATACTGAGAGTGAGAGTGGGAGTGAGAGTAGGGGTGTTCACAATGCACCTTACTCTCACTCCCACTCTCACTCTCAGGTGTTCACAATGCTTTTTTTCCTTTTGCGTAAAAACTAATTAACTTATTCTTTTATTTTTAAAATTTGTTCATAATAACATGGATTGCGACCAGATATTGTGAAAAACAAACTATATTTGAATTTTTATTGGCAAAAAAAGCTGAAGTTCTTTATGACACCAATCGTCTCCTTCTCTTTTGGACTAAGTTGAGGACGAAGATATGAAAGACGGAAATGCCATGACAATTCTTTAGGAATAGAGAGCTCACGCAATTCATCACAGCCAGCTGTAACCAGCATTCGAAATTTCCCTTTACCTTCACACAAATGGTGTCGAGAACGTTATTTTACACGCTTTGACAACCGTGAACACACTGACTGTTGAATACTCCCTATTTGTGCAGTGAGTTTATTGGATGGGGGATTAACAGAAAATATACGGTATTCGTGCTTCTTGCTCAGTAAAACTGGACCAGGGTGAACAGTAGTTACAGCCAGGAACTCTGGTGTTTGGATATATTAGATGTTCTTGCTTTTTTATTTAAGAAAATTGCTAAGTTGAGTTTGTTGGTTATTAGAAGACACAAGAATATAAAATTAAAGAAATTTGTTTTATGTGCTTACGTTAAAAAACATGTGTTTTAATTATTCAAAATATAATTTTTTTTCTTATTGCTATACAAATGTAACGTAAAGATAAGTTTAGCACTTCACTTTCATAGTCTTTATTTTATTTATTTTAAGTTTTTTTTGACAATGTTGTATTTATTGATATATTTGTTGTTTGATTAAAATATTTCAAAGACAAGGTGGATAGGCGCCTTACAGGCGCCTTAAATAAATACTTTAAGTAGCAGATGCCACTGGCATTTCCCAATCCAAAATAAGCGTCTTTCATGAAAATGTGACACGAAAAAACAAAACGATTTTACTCAAAATCCAAGAAAAAATTACGGCCTGAAAATATTTTGAGTCGGATTTCGTGCTCAACACGAAAAACTACTCCAGGAGTGTCATACGGGACGTAATGAAAATATTCGAACTAATACTTGAACGCAAGAAAAACTACAGTTCTCGTGTCGAGACAAATTTCATTTTTGGAAGTTGAAAGTAGAAGGAATCCTGGTAAAATGGAAGTTTTTTTAGAAAAAATTGGCATTCATAAAAATAGTGAGATGCCGCTCTTGAAACGCGAATTTTTCAACTTTATTTTTTTAAGCGATAGCTGACATCTCAAGGAACACGATGAACTTGGCCGCAAAAGTGATTTCGCCCTTTATGACCCGTTTTAGACCTTCGAAGTCAAAAAAAACTCCAAAAAGGAGATTTTAAAAAAAATTGGCATTCATCAAAATAGATATAGCTGTTGCAACGAGACCACACAAAAGTGTTACGGACCTACGTCCCCCCCCCGTCCCAAATACTATATAGAAATCAGTGTTGCCACCATGGTCTTACGTAGTTCACATGTTCGTTTAATCTTGGTTTCTCAAATAACAAAACTTAGAGATGGTCTCGAGACAGGACGGGAATCCCGTCCCATCGCGTTCCGACAGGTTTTTAGCATATATCCCGTCACGGATTCCGTCCGGAAAAATTTAACCTAAAAATCCAGGACGGGACGTCCTGTCTCGCCCGACGCAAATTCGGCCATTTTTTACATCCCGAACCCCATCCTGAAATTTTTATAGTGAATTTTATCCCGTCCCGCCCCGAAATTGGCCATTGGCCATCTCTAACAAAACTTCTCTTTTAATTTTTATTGAAAACAATATTTTTTCAGAACAAGAAACATAAAAAATAGCAAAATATTCTATTTTTTCACATATAATTTTCATTAAATAGGGATTTGTTTTGCTTTAGATGATCTAAGACATATGTTCATCGGCATGTAAATGCTTCTCATTCGAAGCTAAAATTTTAAGATTATGCATAATCTTTTAACAATGTAATATATAATAGATTTTCATTCAAGAAATTATTTATCAACTGCAATAATCAAAATTACTTAACTTTTTCATCTTAAGTGAGATATATAATTTATTTGTGAATCGTATTTATTGATTAGAAGCTATTTGGGCATATGTTTATACTAATGGTAGCAGGCGCCTATCGGTGCCTCTATCGTATGTGGAAGTTTTAAATTTCATTAGTTGTAATGTATATCCGTATTTTTAAGCCCAGAAATCACACACATTGAAGTTACTGACTAAGGATAAAAGATTTTACTTAGTATTCATTGAATTAGGAAAAATTATAAGTTTGAAATATGGCTTTAAAATTCAGTAGTCTACTATCGAAAAATAACCAGCTTTTAAAAAATCTATGGCTTAAAAAAATTGAAAACTATAACTTGTTCACAGTTAAAAAATATCGTGCTTTAACTCCAGCTTGTTCATGGATTAAAAGCAGGAAATAAAAGATCATGATAATTTTTCTCAATGTCAAATTTTATTTCTCCTACATGGATTGACATAAACAACATAAATTAGTCTAAATATATTAATTTCTTTATTGCGCCACGCTTTATTGTGACATGTTATTGTGCTACAGTCAACTCCCTCCATAGTGCGCATTTTTTACTAATTCGAAAATCATGTTTAAATGACTTCTAAGTGATTTTTATATGCTTAAAACGATGAGAAAGTTATTTTCTAACACTTTTTCACATAAAAAATTGATTTTTTCAAGAAAACTTTTTTGACCGAAATTTGACTTTTTGCCTTGGTCCCCAAGGCAATCCAACCTGAAAGAGTACCTGGATACCCCAAAAAGATGGAATTTGACATAGTTTTGTTAACTGAGGCCTACCGCATAAAGAAACTCTGGTATGCATACATGTTATATGCATCCAGAGTCACTTTTGAGTGATTTGTGTCTCAGGTATGTGTGTGTGCGCATCTCAACCCCAAGCAACCAAGCCCCCTTCGGGGCTTTGTTGCTTGGGGTTGAGATTGCACCAAAAGCAACCAAGCCCCCTGCGCCCCGAAGGGGGCTTGGTTGCTTGGGGTTGAGATGCGCGCACTCACTTACCTTAGACATAATTCCGAGCAAGACTCTTGATCATACATGCATAAAAGACTCTTTATGCTCAGCACCAGTGACCAAAACGGGGTAGAATACCTTAGTACAAGGTGATTCACCTTGGTTCCCCAAGGTAAAAAGTTAAATTTTAGTCAAATTTTTTTTTTCAAAAATCAATTTTTTATGTGAAAAAGTGTTAGAAAATAACTTTCTTATCGTTTTAAGCATATAAAAATCACTTAGAAGTCATTTAACCATTATTTTCGAATTAGTAAAAAATGCGCCACTGGGCGAATCAAATGTGGCGTCATATTAAGCTTTATATGATTAGAGTTGTCAATAAATGCTTCACCTTCATATTTATCAATTAAAATAGATGAAAAAATTCAGTTCAGAATTCAATTTACTGAGTTTGCCAATATTTTACAGGCTTTATAATAAAACATTGATAAGATAAAAAACAGAATAATAATTTTGGACTAATATATTTCTAAATTTTACCTTTGAAGCTTTACTTTAATTTTTTATTTAACCTTTTTTTTATTATAAATAAGTAATAGTTTATGTAGACGTCGATGTAATACCGTATTTTCTCTAATTGCTCACCTGTCTTGATTAACTCACCCCTTCCTAAAAACACACTCCTGAGAGCGCTGAGCCGAAAATAAGTCATCCCTCTCTAATAACTCACATCCTTCGTTGGACTAGTCGTTGTTTTTCATTTCAATGAAATTTTGATGAAAAAATGTAAAAGTGGGCTTTTTTATTGCTTTAAAGGGGCACTCCAGCTCGTTCCAACGAAAATCAAGTCGAGGACCAGAAAAAAGGTCACTGTTTTCGTTGTACTAGTTCTGTGTAAAACTGACGTGGATGACCTTATGCTTTTTTTGAAGACTAGGCAGAGGAATTTTACTAACCATTGAACTTTCAGACGGATTATTCAACTTGGTTAAATTAAAATCTTGGCCTTGTTTTGTTAGAAATCAAGTTGAAAATCAACTATTAGAGAAAAAAATAATCTCTGAATAGATGAGCATGTCCTTTTTGAGAAAACGGGCTGATTACCGAAATTTCATTTGACCTGACGGAAGCGCGATATGCGGCAAAACAGGTAACTGCCAGTGCAACAGCCGAGGTGAAGTAAGAAAGCAAGAAAACGAGCCATTCAGGGAGACATCGAGATGCAACTGATTTTTTCAGATTATTTATGAGAAAAATAGATGAAGGGTTGATGATTTGAAAACGAAGAGCGTAAAGAAAATTTTCGGTAAGGTCTGCTTAGTCCCGTACCGCTGAAAAAGTCAAGCTACAACTCCGAGACGGGACGTCCTGTCTCGCCCGACGCAAATTTGGCCATTTTTCCATCCCGAACCCCATCCCGAAATTTTTTATAGTGAATTTTATCCCGTCCCAAAATTGGCCATTGGCCATCTCTAACAAAACTTCTCTTTCAATTTTTATTGAAAACAATATTTTTTTCAGAACAAGAAACATAAAAAAAATAGCAAAATATTCTATTTTTTCACATCTAATTTTCATTAAATAGGGATTTGTTTTGCTTTAGATGATCTAAGACATATGTTCATCGACATGCTCCACTAAACTGTCCATAAACTGCTTCTCATTCGAAGCTAAAATTTTAAGATTATGCAAAATCTTTTCACAATATTTATATGTAATAAATTTTTATTTAAGAATTATTTATCAACTACAATAACCAATATTTCTTAACCTTTTAATCTTAAAGGGGCATGTCCGTGCGTTAAGGCGCGAACCAGCAGTTTTTTTCGAATTTTTTCGAATCGCCCCATTTTTCACTCTTAATGCGTCAAATCTGATATAGATGACCTTATACTGCTTTTAAAAACTAGACAGAAAACTAAAAAAAATCTAGACGAGAACAAATGTAAAAATTTATCAAGAAAGAAAAGAACTGCTGGTTCGCGCCTTTTCTCCCCATCGGGCACGATCATGCCCCTTTAAGTGAGGTATATTATTTATTTTTTCGTAAATCGCATTTATTGATTAGAAGCTATTCGGGCATATTTTCATACCAGGGTTAGAAAGCGCCTATCGGCGTCTCTATCGTATTCTGAAATTTTAATAAATAATAATTTTTAAAATATATAGAAATTTATCACATAATCTCGTGATTACCTTTTCCTGTGTACCCTGTATTGGCTACCCTTCTCCTGCTTATTCCTCTCCTGCATAGCCCCTCTCAACTACGCTCTTTCTGTCGACCCTTTTCTTGACTACCCCTCCCACCTACCCTTCTCCTGCTTTTCATTGTCTCATTCGCTTCATTGTCAATGTTTTCAGGTTCAACTTAGTTATTATCAGGGCGAAATTTGCAAAAAAGCCGTCTTCCGTCTCAGTTCCATTTATGACTGCGGATCGAAGTTTCGACTCTTGGCTGCTGCTATCAGTGTGCTGAGCTATGGTTCTGGTGCGAGTGATCTTTCTTCCATGCCTTCCGATGGTTTCCAAGGTGACTTGTTGGTTGGAGAGTTGCCTTTTTCAGTTGACAGCTCGCGAATCATGTCAGTGTCTTTTCATTAATTGTCATTTGAGTTAAGTCTCTTTATCTTTCAGCAAGCTGAAGCTCAAAAAGAATACAGGAGTGGCAAAAGTCGGAGTCGAGTTGGTTATTCCAGAAGAACGACATAAGCGATCAGGTAGGATATCTGGCCAACTTCACGTTGTCCGGCATTCTCGACTGTGATCTTTCTGTTAGCTTTGTAAGTTACCCATTTATTTGACTTATTTTCTTATTTTTTTTTCTTCTGACTTATTTTTCTTGGCATTGGTACCCCAAAAGCTTTTTGTAAAAAGCTTTCCTTGTCATAAAGAACTCAAAAGCTTCTGCAAAAAGCTTTTCTTGGCATTGGTACCCCAAAAGCTTTTTGTAAAAAGCTTTCCTTGTCATAAAGAACTCAAAAGCTTTTGACAAAAAGCTTTTCATAGTATTTAGAACCAAAAAGCTTTTGCAAAAAGCTTTTCTTGGCAAAAAGAACTCAAAAGCTTTTGCAAAAAGCTTTTCTTGGCATTTAGCGTTGAAAAGCTTTTGCAAAAACTTTTGCGGCATTCTGCCTTGAGATGCTTTTCGTAAATTCCTCTCTGGCGTTATGTTCGGGAAAAACTTAATTAGTAATGCCCGAAAATTGACAACACGGTATAAGATACACCCAATATAAGATACACCTCGTTATAAGATACACCCAATATAAGATACACCTCGTTATAAGATACACCTGGGTCCGGTCCCAAGTTAAATAACTCCCATCAAATTACCCCCCTATATAAGATACACCTCGTTATAAGATACAGCTGGGGTCGGTCCCTGGGTGTATCTTATAACGAGGTTTGACTGTACCTAAACTCCTAAAAAAAGTAATAACGGTCAAAACGGGACCACTTATGGAATTTTCACATAAACCCCTAATTTTTAACTTGAAGGAGCAAATCTCAAAACTTTACAGCAATTTTAAAATCTGAGAGTCAATGGTCCTTCGCTGTTGAAATGGCTTACTAATAAGAGCAAACTCGCCTAGTGACATATGACCCTGCCGGAGTATAACACCGCCCCCCCCCAAATAAAATTTTTTTAAAAGTGTTTCCAAACACTTATATCAACCTGCAATCACCTCAGGAGTTCACAAAAGACATTTTTTGAGTTATGGTCAATAAAAGAATGAGTTTTGGTTTTTTTAAATTTCGGCCATTTGCATGTTTTACCATGTTTGCTCACTGGAGCTGGGCAAAAATAGTCTCTAAATGCATTTTTGATCGAAAGTGTCGCTCGGATTTATGTCTAAAGTAAGTGAGTGCGTGAACTCTTAATTAAAAATGCATCAGGAGGCCCTTTTTGCCTAGCTCTAGTCACCGAAAGATGGTAAAATTCAAATGGTCGAAATTTCAAAAAGCCAAAACTTATTTTGTTTTTAATTTTTATTGATCGACTCGAAAAAATGTCTTTTTTGAACTCTTGAGGTGATTTCAGATTGATTGATGTAGGGTATTTGAAAACACTTTTAAAAAACTTTTTTGGGGCGGGGTATACCCCGGTACAATGATGGGTCCGCCCCACTCCGGGGTGCCGCAAATGCGCGCCGCACATGGGCCGCACGCCGCATGCCGCGAGCGCGCCCCGCGTGAGGCGGTGCCACGGCGGTGGCCTGGTATGCCTTGAAGCGTGGGCAGTGCCGGGGCGCAAGACCAAAAAACCCAAAAGTGTGACGAACGCCCCGTTTTAAGTACCATATAGAGATTGAAGAGGGTTCAAATCTAGTGTAGGTGCATGTATTTTCTATTTAGCTCCAAGTTTTTTTGCACTCCTATCAAATCTAAGTCTCTTTTTTACCTTAAAAAAGCGTTTTTCATTCTATTTTTCTAGTAGGAATGTTTTTGCTTCGGATTTGCATTTATTTGTGTCCTTGCCGACATAGTTTTTACTCTGGATCTCTTAGACATCAGCTGGAGCTGTTGCTGAAGTTGTCTTCTGCTCACTTTTTGCTAAGTCTTTATAATAAAACAACACGTTTTTTTGGTTTTTCACTAAAGTTTAAAACATATTCAGGCTAACCGGGTTGAAAATCAGTTTTCTATGATTTTGTAGTCTTGTTCATTTTATTTTAAAAATTCTATGTGAAATTCTCTTTGACTGTTCAACAATAATGAGTTCAGTCAAGTACTTTATCGTGTAATTTATTTTTTGTCGACCACATAAAAGGGTGCAAGGAAGACATGTGTATGTGTAATTAATTAATTTTTTTATCTTGAAATATTATACTTACTGTATCATACATACTTTTCATTATTTTTAGACATAAATATTAAATAAAAAGTTTAATAAGGGTAGGTGGTCGAGGTCAGCTGATGGGCATATGACAATTGGTTGGCTGGGTCTCTCTCAGGCACCCCTTTCCCCAGTCAACTGATGGCATATGCTAATTGGTTGACTGGATTGCCCTCCTTTCCCTCTCCACTCCCCTGGTCAACAGATGGGCACATGCTAATTAGTTGGCTGGGTCCCCCTCCGTTTTAATATGTTGTCCGTTACCCGGGATCGAACCCCATCGTCAAGATTAGTGTTACAAATCTTGTTCTAGGACTGCTGGTGCGCGCATCCCAACTTCAAACTCCCTAATCCGAGTATGGGGGGGGGCAACTAAACTGATCAAAAATGCATTAAGAAAGTCTTTTTTCCCAGTTGCAGCAAATAAATAAGGTGAATGAGCGCTACAAGGTAGCACAAAGTTTCTTAATTTTTTACTTGCTTTTAATTTTAGTCCAAAAATGTTCTGCAAGATTTAATTTCAAGGGCTTCTTTTATTTCTCGATTGAAAAAAGAAATTCAAATAAATATTTTTCTTTCCTATTCAAAAAAAAAAGATTCAAGGCTACGAAATAGTATACTTGAAATATTTTAAAAATAAATTTAGTGTCTAATCAGCTGTTTTTAAAATGGTCGTGAACTTTTTGAACACCCTGTACTTTTCCAAATTATCAGCTAAAAAAGCTATAATTTAAAAACTAAAAAAATTATAATTTGTTGATATTTTAATTATATTTTGTGCTCCAACTTCAGCCTCTTTGTTCAATAGGTGGCAGAAACTACAGATCATGATAGTTCTTATCAGTGCTATTTTTAATTCGTTATCATAAATTAATTTAAATATATTTATTTTTGCAATAACTTTCAGACCTTGCCAAAAAAATTCAATTTTCGAATAAATTTTCATATTGTTTATATATTTTGAACAGTTCAAAGTTTCATTCCGAGATTTTTAAAATATTTACTTTATTTTATCCCAATTATTTATTATTATTTTAAAATTCGAAGTTCAAACTCGAAGTTCAGAGTTGTTCAGAATCAACGGTTTTTGCTTCCACAAAGCTACAGATCATGCTTGGTTTTCTCAAAAAAATTATTCAACTTGCAAGCTTTTTTGATCGGGGTACATTCATTTTTTAAAATTTTGCGTATTACTTGTTGATCTTCCCAAACATTATTTTTCAATTTTTAAAAGAAAACAATGTTCCCTGAAAAAACTATTTTGCAAATTCTGCGATTTTAATTGCATTTTGTCATTCAGCAATATTATCTGAAATTTTATAAAAAAGGCAAAAATATTTTTGCTCTTTTTTCGTGACTTAGCTATTTTGCAACATTAGAAAAACCTTTTTTAAAAATTGAAAAATAAATTATTCATTTTATTTGCGAAATTGAAATGTGAAAAGCATCTTTCATGACATTCCTTTCCTTTACAGTTAGCCATATGAAAAAAAGTTATAGAGAAAATTCGACGCTACTAAAATAAACCCCCTCAAAAAGGTACTTTGATATAGCACCAACCCCAGACCCATGATTTTTTGGGGGTGTCTAAAAACCATGGTATATATCATAGTAACCGCGAAAATTCTTTATATTTTTCTAGAATATTGTTTTTTCAGAAAAAGAATAGCATAGAAAAAGAGTAAAAAAGTAGAATTGGCATGAATTTACGAAAAAATTCATATAATATCACTACGTTGATAAATAAATGGTAATAAAAAATTCAAAGTTATTATAAATTATTATAAATTTTTCGTATAGAAAATAAAAATTTAATTAAATTGAATACACAAAAATTTAAACATGAAAAATTTAAATTTTTAAATTTTTGATCAGCGTTTCAGCTTGAAGCTTGTACGAAGACTCTGCTACATGTATATAATACTTTTTGTAAAATATTTAGTCACTAGTTTTTGAATGGTTTGATTTTTTTGTTTATTGACAAAATTGAAAATTTTCTTAGAGAATACGCGCTGGTGAACGTGGCAACTTTTAAAATTTGATAAAATTTCACAAAGAGAGAATACAGGGGATGGGTGGAGTAAGATTCGAAAAAAATTTCACGAGAAATCACGAGGACGGGGGATTGAAAATCTTGGTAGATTTCACTTGGGATTTTTCAAAAAAATCGCCGCGCCGCCTGGTTGCGCGGCAATTTCTTTTTCTTGATTAACGAATTTATATAGAAAATGAACGACACAAAAAACTCATATCTTTAGGCGCAAGAACTAACTTATATGAAATAATTTAACTTTTTTTTTTCAGCTATTTAAAAAAGTAGAAAAACTGTTAATAGATGAATGAATTTTTATTTTCAAAAATCTACCAAAACAGTATTGCAAATTTTTTATAAATATTTTTTATACAAGGCCAGTGATTTTTCAGTTTGAACAGTGTGTCATTAAAAAGTTACTTGTTGCAATTTATGCTTAAAAACTTTTGTATCCACAAAGCATCTCAAAAGCATCAGGTATTTTTAAAAAAAAAAGTTGTCAAAGGCTCAGGCGCGCACTAGCGAATGCCAAAAAAGTTTTGGCATTTTAACCAACAATATAATCAAAGTTTCAGACACAAATATTTTAGTTTCAGAAACATAGTGTGCAAATTTCGTGATACACTCTGTAATGAAAATGAACTGATAAGGGAATCCTACGTACTGTGAAATGGAATTCGCATATCCTGAAGCGTTTATCTTGTATAGGATAGCCGATTTACTTATAGGATTTCCGGCTTTTTCCCCACAGAAAGAAAAAGTCAAATCTGGAGACTCTAGAAACATTCAACCGTCAGCTGTTTTGGTCCCCTTAGGATTTTAAAAATATATTTGTTGATAATCTGCCCTTCCTATGGTAACACCCCAAGAAGTTCGATCCTTAGCAAAATCCGACATTATTTGAAATCCCCATGTTGAAAAAAATGTAGAACCCAGCTTCGGATCGAACCTTCGGGGTTGCAATGTATTAAGGCTTGACTGTAGAGAATATGTTTTCGAAAATCCACACGGGGAACAAGGCGATTTTGGTCTATTTTGACATGTTTCTCGGGTCTCAAGATTTGATATTTTCTTCGTGTAGTGAAAAAGCCGGAAATCCTATAAGTAAATCGACTATGCTCTACAAGATAAATGCTTCAGAATATGTGAATTACATTTCACAGTTCGTGGGGTTGCCTTGTGAATGTGTTATGTTGCCATTTTAAAACCTTGCCCCCTCCCGTGTTCACTGTGTGTTTGGAATTTGAGCACTCTGCGACGGCTGGTGGATGAAAAAATTCAGTTCTGGTGAGAATACTCGAGTTACTCTTATGTCTGTCTACTTTTAATTGATCGTGAAAGCATGTTATGTTCTCTCGAAAGAAATAAATACAACATATGGAACCAGGCGGGGGAGGGGGTGGTAAGGCGTTTGGGGCACGCCCAACCCCACCCCCCCCCCTACCCGCCTGTCAGATTTTTTTCTTTATCGTTGTTCCCAGTCAGTTTTCTTTTGAACCGGTGAGGGTGAAATGGCCTTAAAATTTGAAAAACGGTGTAGGTAAAATGACCTAAAATGGTCTGGTGCACCTCCGTGAGGAATTCCCTGGTTTGCCACTGTATAGAAACATCATTCCATTTTTGTACTTTTTGTGTTTTATTTTACAAAAATGAAGCAATGATACCTTATAAGAAACTAAAGTTTCAGGGTTACATGAAAAAATATCACTTTTGAAAAAAGAGGAGAAAATTTAATGAAATCGGTCAAAGTACCCAAAAATCTTAAATCGACCTATTTTTTCGACTTCTTTGTAATTTTTTATCAAGCACAAGTTACCAATAGCAAATATACGCTTTTTATATTTATTGTGAATTTAATTCATAGTGGAAGATTATCTTTACTGAGCGCATGTGTATGCTCAGTTCTTTTTTCACAGTTAAATTGTCAATTTTATACATTTACTGTGTTATTTTTACTTTTTTGGTAATATCATTTAATAAAAAAAATAAAAGAAGCAAATTTTATATTTTAAATAAATTCGAATTATTTACAATCTCATATTTATAAGACTATTCTACTCTCCATCGTTCACGTAATGAAAAAATGTGCAAAATTTCAAAAAACTAGCGAGTGCTCATGGTTATGGCTGAGCTTGTGATTTCACTGGAAAAAACTTCTTGTTATAAAAATTTGTGTAACGGGAATCTTTACTGACTACGCAATGCAAACAAGTAAATTTAGGGTGTTATAATACCATATTTTTCATAATATCTCTTCATCCCATTTTTGGCACACCTTCATTCAAATTTGTTCTTTGGCTATTCGCTATTCGCCAAGTCGTCACTCAAAATTTTGGCTGCAAAAAGTAATGAAACTTGCTTTGGACATTTTTTCAAAAAGGCTAACTACTTTTTCTCGACTCAAATTTAACAAATATCTTAAACGAGAGGGCTTAGTTACCAGTGATGAAATTGTTGAAATTCTTGTGCGATTCGGGATTAAAGGTTAGATTAGATATCAGTGGTCAACTTATGAATTTACCGTATTTCCTCTAATAAGCGCTCCCGCTCCAATAAGCGCCCCCCCCTATTTTTTGACTAAAATTTTGGAGTTAAGGCTATTTTTGATTGACAATTTCAAAATTTTTAGGGGTTTGAAAAATAAGCGCCCCGGGGCGCTTATTAGAGGAAATACGGTAATATTTTTTTAATAATATTGCATCAACTTCATTTTTTGTCTATTTCATTGATTTTTGCTAAAGAGCTTTAATCGTTTTAGAAGAGCCGGTGAAATTTTTGAAATTTTTGCGATTTTCACGGAATTTGGGAGAAGCTTGAGAAATAGGAATGAAAAAGGCTTGGAGCAAGCAGATGTGTTAGCTTTATGAGCGTAAAGTTATTTATGAGAAATATTTTATTTGTGGCACCCGGTTTTTAGCAGCGCTTACTTAGAAATAATATTATTTCTGTATTCATATATAATATGTTGATAATATAAAAGGTTTTAAATATAAAAGTCTTCAGAAAACCCGCTTTTTTAACCACCTTCTCGCCCCCACCTCCATTTTCAAGAAGGAATCGGTATACCTTGAACTTTATAAATAATTGGCATCATGACCACACAATTTTCATTTTTGCATTTTGTTGTTATTATGAATTAAAAAAAACAAAAGTTGAAAAAATTATGTAATAGCTTTTTTCGACAAAAAATTCAATTTTTTTTAATCTTTTTTAAGACATGTATGTTTATCTTTTATTGCTGACATGAAAAAATTAAAAAGTCGTCGTCAAATTTAAAATTCTTCTCTGTACAAAACCGATTTAGAGTGGCATGAAAATGCCTATTTTAAAGTGCCGCTACAATTTATTAACCTCTATATGAAAAGTAAGAACCTTATTTTTTAAATACATTTATTTATTTGCTTCTCCCTTTCTTTACACTGAGCCAGAAATAATTTAGATCAAATTTTTACATCTCATTTTTTGCAATATTTCGCTTATTAATCTTTTTAATAATTGTGCAAAACATAGAAAGTCACGAAATCTTGAAATATTTCATCCTAAAAATCAGCAATTTGGCTCAGAAGCGATACAGTTATATTGACCACAAACACACCTGGAATAATTGGTTGCAAACAGTTCAAAAAGAAGAATATTTTCTGGAAAGAAAGGAGTTCGAAAAAGACCTGTATTGAACCCGTTTGGTCTTGGACAGAATGAATTTGAGCAGGACTTGCACCAAGTTTTTCATCTTCGAAGCATGCCGCTTTTGTGCCCCATGCCTATTTGGCAACCTATGGGTATGGGGCACAAAGGCGGCATTCTTTGAAGATAAAAAACTTGGTGCGAGTTCCGCTAAGTTGACCCACTGACTCACAAATCAGTTCAGACTTAATCTCGACAATTCAACAACTAAAAAATTTTGCTTGCATGAAGATGCTCTGCGTTTTTGGAGCTGAAGCCAATCAAAATCATCAAATATAGAGACACCGACAGTCAATATATCATATCGAAAACATCGTTACATCGGTCACAATTTTTCTGGAAAACATCGCATCGTTAGCGCCATTTAAAAAAACATCGATATCGCATCGTTTTTGACTTCAACATCGTACATATTTACGATGTATCGCTATTGGTTTGATTATTCAGCAGATTAATAAGCAGACTATTTTGAGTATATTTTTTGTTCTTTTGGCATGAGCCTATTGTGGAAAATTCTGTTAGAAGTCGAGAGTCTCTTCTCGAAGCTTTCGTCGACCGAAGCCGTGTGCAATCAATATCAGACAAAGATCAAGCTGAGCAATTCCGGTCCAGCAAACTTGAAGTCTCATCTTCGTAAGCGTCCCATCTATCAGAAATAGTTCGAAGCGATGAAGCAGATAGAAGAAGCCAAGAAGGAGTCCATGATGCAAGGACTAGAGAAATTTATTGTCAAAGAATCAGGCATTACCTTACTATTTTCTAGCATGTTGCTTTAAAGTTTAATTTTTTAAAGTTTCATAAGAGATTTATCTGCACTCGACCGGAAGATAACGCACCTCATTGCCTGTCAGAAGTTGCTGTTTGCCCCTGTCGAAGCGAGGACTTTCAACCCTACTATAGAATAGCCCGCCCCCCCCCCATTTATTTTTCCTTCTAAAACTTAAGTAAAGACTACCCAAATTTATGTCCCAGACCCCGGAAAATATGCGTAAACTCTTTATTAGTCACAACTTCCGTACGCTGGCCTACCCCCAAGCCTAAGGGCTAAGCCTAAACTTGTTGTTTGCAAGAGTAGTTAGAGCATTTTTTAAAGGTCGGATTTTTTTGGAGGAAGGGGGGCGGGTATTCTATAGTAGCGCCAACTGTTCGATTAGTAGTAAATTCTATCAAAAGCAAACAAAACTATTTTTACATTATGCCGTCAAATCTCGAAGCTCCTCTAGCAAAACGAGCTCGTATTGATTTTCAATCTTCGAATTCAAAAACTTATATCGCACAGCACAAAAGTCAATTCTAAACAAAAAATAATAATGAAAATGCATATCTACATTAATATATGCGAAAAAAAGTAAAAAGTGGGTGTTAAACCTTAAATAAAGTTTAAATCAAGTCAAACTTCACCCAATTTAAAGTGCGACTTTCTTGTCAAAGGCTTAGGCGCGCACTAGTGAGGAATTCCCGCGTTCGCCACTGTATCGAAATATCATGCCATTTTTGGACTTTTCGTGTTTTATTCATGTTTTATTAATTCAATTTTTTTAAACCTTTTTAAAAACATGTGTGTTTATCTTTTATAGCTGACATGAAAAAATAAAAAGGCCGTCGTCAGATTTCAAATTTATATCTGTACAGAACCGATTCAGGATGGCATGAAAATGTATATTTTTAGTGCCGGTACAGTTTATTAACCTATGTATGAAAAGTTGGAAACTTATTTTTTAAATACATTTATTAATTTTTAAGTTTATTGTAAAAAAAATAATAATAAAAATTTCTTTACATTAAATTTTTCGCATCTCATTTTTTTTTGCAGTATTTTGCTTATTGATCTTTTTAATAATTGTGTAAAACATAGAAAGTCACCAAATTTCAAAATATTTTATCATAAAAATCAGCAATTCTGGCCGAAAATTTGGGCCGATCCTGTTTCCTATCGCGAGAGCCTTAACAAGAGTCATTCTCGTTGTCAGGGATCATGAGCTAAAGAGAACGCAAGACTCAATTCTCGCTCTCACTCGCACTATCACTTTCAGTAGAAATTTCACGCGAATTAAATTGTTTTTAGTTTAAACCAACCAAACCAAGTGGCAAAGGGTCTTTTTTCGAAAAAGTCTTTCCAAAACCTGTTTGCTGGACTGATTCGGAGATGCTGAAGATAACTTGATAGTGGTAAAATGCCGTTTTCTGGGGTATTTTTTGAGTTTTGGTAAATTCGAGTTTTGGTAAATTAATTATTTCTGAATACAGTCGATCAATTTATTTATCACCCAATTTAACGATCACCCTGGGCACCGACCGAGGTGATCGTTAAAACGGGTGATCGTTAAATTGAGACTCGACTATGCTCAAAAAATACCCTACAAACCCAAAGTCTACTACCTGGTGGACAAAAAGTCCTTGGACAACTTTTGAGCTCACTTTTTGAAATAAAAATTTCATGATGAAAAAATTCCAAAAAATAGGTTTTGTAGCTCTGAATCTCTTCTTTCAAATGGCATATCGTCTTCAGCTTGACTATATTGGGTAAGTCACCATTTGACTCAAAACACCTGTCTGGTCATTTTGAAAGGGTTACCAACGTTTTCATCACTTTAGCTGGTCAATTTTTTATTGAATTTTAAGCGTCACTACAAAATTCCAACACCATGTTGTAGCGCAGCTCAAGAGCAACAAAACACATATTACAGAATGATTTTTGAAAATCTGAGTCTTGAGATATGGCCTTTTGGAAAAAATCAATTTCTTGAAAAAATGACCAAAATGAAGGTTTTTGCCAATTTTTTGGATTTTGGTCATTTTTTCAAGAAATTGATTTTTTCCAAAAGGCCATATCTCAAGACTCAGATTTTCAAAAATCATTCTGTAATATGTGTTTTGTTGCTCTTGAGCTGCGCTACAACATGGTGTTGGAATTTTGTAGTGACGCTGAAAATTCAATAAAAAATTTGACCAGCTAAAGTGATGAAAACGTTGGTAACCCTTTCAAAATGACCAGACAGGTGTTTTGAGTCAAATGGTGACTTACCCAAAATAGTCAAGCTGAAAGCAATATGCCATTTGAAAGAGGAGATGCAAGGCTGCAAAACCTATTCTTCGGAATTTTTTCATCATGAAATTTTTATTTCAAAAAGTGAGCTCAAAAGTTGTCCAAGGACTTTTTGTCCACCAGGAGAGCTTATTAACCGAGAGCTGAAAAAAAAGAACAAAAGAGAGAAGATACCTAATGCCAGAGCGAAGGATGACAGCATCAACAGAGAAGAGAGCCGGAATTTTTAAACCGAGAGCTGAAAAAAAGGAACAAAGGAGAGAAGATACCTAAGGCTAGAGCGAAGGATGACCGCATCAACAGAGAAGAGAGCCAGAATTTTTTTAAATATATTGCTTAGTATTAATTTATAAATTCAGTGCAAAACATCAAAAGTATGCTGGATGCGGAATTGAACAGTCAGGCAGTTGCAGCAACACCTTTAGGAATCTAGGTATTATCAAACCGTCTTCAGCGTGTCCAATCAGTCCAGAACACAGAAATCCAGACTACCTGGGTACAACAAAACCAGGTGGTCGTCCACTTGGATCAAAACATTTTTTACGTTTTTCATGTTCCAAAACCTGTTTTCTGAACTGACTTGGACATGCTGAAGATGGTTTGATGATAGTAAAATAAGGTTTTTCTATGGTATTTTTCGAGTAATGGGATACCATTGATTTTACCGAAAATCAAATTTACCAAAACTCAAAAAATACCCCGGAAACGGCATTTTATTACTCTCAAACCGTCTTCAACATGCCAGAATCAATCCAGAAAACACGTTTTAGAGCCTGGAATAGTGAAAAAAATTTTGCTCCAGGTGGACGACTACTTGGTTTGGTTGGGCTAAAAAATATAAATTCCCGCAAAATTTTCTCAAACCGAGGTTTTTGGTTCGAAGCCCCATGGATGCAAAGACTACTGTCCAGTTGGTTTGGATACTATCTAGGTGGTTTAGATACTATCCAAGTAGATTGTATAACAGCACCCCAAGTGATCCACGACAATACCGAGGATATTTGGCCACTTCGTGGCCAAAGAAAAGCACCCTCCACATTGCAATGGATTGGAGTAAAAAAATATAAAAGAAACCGAAGTTATCCATCAAAATTTAGATCCACTTCTTCGATCAGACCAACAGCAGCTTCTGATTCAATCCGGTGCCGAGTTTTCCGGTGCCGAGTTTTCATCGCCGAGTTTCCGGTGTCGAGTTTTCCGGTGCCGAGTTTTCATCGCCGAGTTTCCGGTGTCGAGTTTTCGGTGCCGAGTTTTCCGGTGCCGAGTTTTCATTGCAGAGTTTTCGGTGCCGAGTCTGCGGTGCCGAGTTTTTCCGGAAGCGTCTATGCATTCGAGATTTGCATTTATAATTGTTTTTTCAAGCTTTTTACTATTCAGAATCCATAGTCTAGCAATGTTTTAGATGCGGGTTTTAAGACTTGGATTGCATCTGATAAAACGAAATTTAACTCAAACGTGGCAGCGTGGATCCAAGAAGAGGTTGAGGTGGCAGATAACATCTTCGGCCATGGTGAAGGTATTTCCAATACTATTTTTTTGTTACGGTATCAGATGCACATTCTTCTCTTATTTGAAAATAAGGGCTCCTCTATCTAAGCGCACTACTTCTTTCTTAGGCCAAGCAGTTTGTTTGCTGATGACCATGGTGACAACGATAAACAAGCTAAAAATACTATGATCGAGATGAAAAGTTACAAAAAACAAAAGGGCATCGATCCAGAGGCTGATCCTTTGCAGTTCTGGATGGTAAATTTTATTTATTTTTGCCAAAGTTCTTGTTATGAAAATTTGTGTAACGGGAATCTTTACTGACCGCGCTATGCAAACACAGTGAATTTATGGTTTTTATGATATCATTTTTTTCATAATATGTCTTTATCACACTTTTAGCACATCTTTATTCAAACTTGTTCTTCGGCTATTCGCTATTCGGCAAGTTACCAGTCAAAATTTAGTGCTTCTCATTGGCTGCAAAAAGCAATCTCACTTGCTTTGAAATTTTTTTCAAAAGGTATTATCTACTTTTTCTCGACTCAAATTTTACAAATATCTTAAACGAGAGGGCTTAGTTACCAGTGATCACGGAATGATACCAGTGATAGTTACCAGTGACTGGTTACCAGTTACTAGTTACCAGTGATCACGGAACAAATATCTAACCCCATTTTCAAGAAGGAATCGGTATACCTTGAACTTTATAAATAATTGGCATCATGACTACACAATTTTTTATTTTTTCACTTTGTTGTTATTATGAATTTAACAAAAAATTATGTACTAGCTTTTTTCGACAAAAATTCAATTTTTTCAAACCTTTTTATAAGATGTGTGTTTATCTTTTATAGCTGACATGAAAAAATAAAAAGGTCGTCAGATTTTAAATTTATATCTGTACAGAACCGATTCAGGATGGCATGAAAATGTACATTTTTAGTGCCGGTACAGTTTATTAACCTATATATGAAAAGTTGGAAACTCATTTTTAAATACATTTATTAATTATTAAGTTTATTGTAACAATAAACTTAAAATAAAATTAAAATTTTTCACATTTCATTTTCTTTTGCAGTATTTTGCTTATTGACCTTTTTAGTAATAGTGTAAAACATAGAAACTCACCAAATTTCAAAATATTTTATCATAAAAATCAGCAATTCGAGCCGAAAATTTGGGCCGATCCAGTTTGCAATCGCGAGAGCCTTAACAAGAGTCATTCTCGATATCAGGGATCATGAGCTATAGAGAACGCAAGACTCAATTCTCGGTTTATTATTCTAAAAATTCGATGTAGAACAAGAGAAGTATGTTCTTCGCTTTTAGATTTGCTTCTTCAAGCTTTTTTAATGTTCAGAATCTATGGTTTAGCAATGTTTTTAGTTGTGCGTTTCAAGGATTGGATTGCATCTGATAAAACGAAATTCAGCTCGAACGAAATTCAGCTCGTGGATCCAAGAAGAGGTTGAGGTGGCAGATAAGATGTTCGTGAATGGTGAAGATATTTCCAGTACTACTTTTTGTGACTGTATCAGATGCCCATGCTTCTCCTTTTTGAAAATTAAGCTCCTCTATTTAAGCGCACTACTTCTTTCTTTAGCCAGCTGAGCGATTTGTTTGCCTATGAGCATAGTGACAACGATGAACAAGCCAAAGGTGCCATGATCGAGATTGAAAATTACAACAAACATAAGTGCATCGATCCAGAGGCTGATACTTTGCAGTTCTGAAAGGTGAATTTTATTTATTTTCGCTAAAGTTTGAATTTAATGTTTTGTCATTGCCTAGGATCACGAAAAAACCTACTCAATATTGACTATAATCGGGCAACGGTGTATCTGGGCTCTAACGACAAGTCAATCTAGCGAACAACTTTTCTCAGTGGCAAGGGACCATAGATCAAATCTGAGTTTGGATAAGGCAGAAATGTAAATCTTCCTCAACAAAAATCTCCCATTTTTTAAATTCTTCTATTAGATTCGTCTCATGATTGCCCTTGTTGTGTTATGTTGGGAGAAAAGATTTTGTCGAAAATGTCTGAAATTACATCGGTATCCAAATTTTTAGGTAAAACATAATAATGATACATCGGTCCCGGAAGCTAACATCGACCGTCTCATCGATCGGTCCAAAATGGAACAAAAACATCGCATCGTTGAAGGGCATTTGGGTTTCTCTAATCAAATACAATAATATAAAATCTATTTATATTAAAATTTTTATCACATCAAGACTTTGAGAGAAATTATGCATCAGCCTGATATAAGATCAATTTTTTAAATTTCTTAATTTCTCGTATACTGGCTGGAAAGATAGGAACTTTATCACATGATCTAAAGCTTTTTGCGATCTTTAAAGTTTGTTAATCTAGAAAGTCTATGTCGATATTTTTTCTTTTTTTTTATTCTTTATCTGAAAAAAATTTCCAATCTTGAAAACTTTCATTATTATACATATTTTTTTATTGATTCTTTGCTACATCTGTATTTCCACTTTTCGAAAAAACTAGTTTAAGAAAGTAACTGAAAAAGAAGACATAAATAACAGATATCGTTTTTTCCTCTTGATACGGTTTAACAATTTGACACTATGACTTAACGAAAGTATTATTATCAGCAAATGAGCGATGCGAAAAACGAAAGATATACGATTGATAAACTGACCCTGTAGAACAAAACCTCTTTAACAAAACCCCTGTTGATTTTTCCTTTTTTATTTATTTATTTTTACCACAATTAGAAAAAAATGTTGTTTTTAAAACAAATAACTATAACAAAATGGTGTCACTTTACTTGCAGCGTGAAGTAGGCGTATTAAAAATGGGTTAAAAAGGAGTAACAAAAATGTCATGAGCGAGAAAAACAAGATGATATCATTGAAATCAAGGTATAAAACTGTTCGAGTAGTAATGAATTCTATTAAAAGCAAACAATTATTTTTACATTATGGCATAAAATCTCGAAGCTCCTCTAGCAAAACGAGCTCGTATTGATTTTCAGTTTTTTAATTCGAGTACTACTAACCATTGTACCACAAGCTAGCTCGGAGATACAGTAACCGAGCACAGCGGACGATTTAAACTTAATAATTTATTACTAGACCTTTTCAAAAAGTAGTTACTACGGTAAACAAGTTCAGTACACAGTCAAATCTAGCATCGATTTCTAGTTCTAGACGAATCCGTCCAGTTCCTTACAATATCGATCCTTCTGGCCTTTTAGCTATTGACAACGATGATTTTTTGATGTTCTTGTTCCTTATGAAATACTGTGATAAGTTAGACAGTCTTTACGGTCCGGAAACTTCGTTTAAGTTAGTATAATATTTTGCGCACACAAATAGAGCAAATTATCTTTATGTATCACTCATTGACAGGTTTTTGGATGACGCTACATACAGCGATGTAGCGGCATTTTATATCTGTCTGTAAGTTAAGAACCGTAAAAATAACTATGTCGTCAGCTAAATTTATAGAATTTAGCCACATCAAAGTGAATCAGCATACCTGATTAAATGGCGGAGGAGTTATCGAAAAAGTCCCATCAAGATAAATATTAATCATTTCGTTAGCCCAGTCGAGGTTTGCGGCACGCCAAAGATCATAACCCTAATATTGAAAGCTTATCTATATATCACATAAAATCACAAATCTTATTACCTATCAGGATCCAACACGTGCTCTCCAGAGTCAGCTAAGAGAAACAATTCAGTCATAGCGTCATCGTAGTATTTGTACTCATGCGAAATGTACACTTCCTGCACCCTGTTTGCTTGGGCCAATGGAATTTGTTGCTTGATTCGTTCTCTCCTGACTTGTTTTCTGATAGCACTTTTGCTTAGATTCGCTTTTACCATCGTCGAAAGCCCTTGAAGTTGCTGCGTGAAGATCTGTGTGAGCATCTAAAACTAATCAGCTAGCATTACTAAAAAACAACAACAGAACTCTAAAATCATACATCTTGTGTTTCGACTGCTTTTTTTATGCTTGTTTTAACCCTAGCCAAAGGCACTGCTGCGGGATTAATTGCATGATTATAACCAGTTGTCCGCTCTGGACATCCCAATAACTGAAAGAAGCGATTACCTTCAACATAGGTGTGAAGTCTTGCTTTGCATCCGCCATCTTTTGCCAAGTTATTCTCTCATTGCCAATACTGTTTTGTCTGATCTGGCTTGCTCAGCATGTGCTTGTTAAAAAGGAACCATAATACTCAGCCTTGGTCTTGCCTTTTTGAGAGGTGACAACATTTAGAACGTTCTTAAATCGTTAATTTGAGTCACTAAAAACAAAAAAAGGAAAACACCTGCTCAAGAAATTGCTTATAGGTGATCGGACCACTGAAAACCAATGGAAATTCGGGAACATAATCAGAGCTACTGTGATCTCTCAAGTCTTCTCTTCTATCCATCTTCTTTTTTAAAATAAAAACTATCCAAGGTACATAGCAAAGTTCGAGACCAAACCAACAAAGTCTATACTTGTCAGTCAAGTTAAAGTTATATGTGGATTGTTGAGCACGATTTAGGATAAATCTAGACCATGTAAGACAGATATGGACCATAAAGGCAGTAAATATGGAACAATGAGAAAAAAATTTAGTCCCGAGCAAATTATGGCTGAGCAAATTTTGGCGCGAGCATATTTTGGCCGCGAGCAATTTTATCCGCGAGAAAATTTTGGCGCGAGCAAATTTCGACCGCGAGCAAATTTCGGCCCGAGCAAATTTTGGCGCGAGCAAATTTTGACCGCGAGCAAATTTTATCCGCGAGAAATTTTGGCGCGAGCAAATTTCGGCCGCGAGCAAATTTCGGCCCGAGCAAATTTCGGCCGCGAGCAAATTTTGGCCCGAGCAAATTTCGGCCGCGAGCAATTTTGTCCGTGTCCATTTCCATTACATGTCTACCTAATTGATTTTTGAGTGAGATTAAAAAACACTTATTCATCAAAGTAATTTACAGTAACGCCAAGTGAGCCATTTAAGGGCATGTTTATGTATCCTGTTTAAATAATTATTCTACTTTTTATTGTGAAAATTATTATTTGAAAACTTTGCAGTCTTGAAAAGCCTTTTTATTTATTTTCATATCTCTAATCATCTTATATTTTCAGTACAAAAATTAGAAAAAAAAGCTTCTTAAAAATTTTTTATTTCTACATCGGACATAAGTGACAACTTTTTAATGTCGCTTTGTAGCCATAAAAAACTAGCTTTTATTATTTAATAGAGATATTTTCATCTTGTACTTTTATATTGGTTATGGTGAATTTTTTTTTGATAATACACTCTCGATTTAATATACACCCTAAGGACTGTGAGCAGTTGTATGTTAAATCTAGTGTATGTTGAACAAGGTGTATGTTGAATCGAGGGTCACTGTTCCTTATATTATCGAGTGTATGTTAAATCGAGGTTTTGGACATTTTATGCTGAAAGGCGGAATAACTTGTAGCGAAAGTTACTCACTGAGAACTTAGGTACAGTCCACTCTCGACTAAGTGTACAAGAACACGACTTATGGCTGAGTTAAATGACTGAAATCCACTCTCGGTTTAGTGTATAGTTAAAGCTTGATTCAACTAGGATTGTTCAAGCGCTGGCGTTCAGACGGCGCGCTGGCGGCTTCGAAATAAGCGCCCGCGCCTCGTTAGCACCGGCGCTTAAGACACTGGCATTCAACCGGCGCTCCGCCGGCACCAGGTTCAGTTTTTGAGTGCTTTTGAGTCATTCGAGAGAAAAAAATCGTAAAATCAGCGAAAAACCATCGTTTTTAAAAAAAATCGCCGGCGCCTTGAAAGCCCTGGCGCTTACAGCGCCGGCGCTTGATCGGCGCTATACCCTTGAACATACACCCTTGAGACCGAGTCCAGATGTATGTAAATCAGGCTGTATTTTAAGTCGGGGGCAATTTGACGGAATTTATTATTGAAGGGACCGACCTTAGGTGTGTGTGTTAACCGAGTGTATGTTAAATCGAGTGTATGCTTTAGCGAGAGTTAGTTTGTTCTTATTTAAATTAGGCAACCATATCGCCCTCAGGTTTATGTTAAATCGATCTGTATGTTAAACCGGGAGTACTTTCAATCGAGAGTTGACTGTATAACCTTGATTTGTGAAATTGAAAAGAAGAATACTGCTTTTTAGGTTCGTTTTTTCAAAAATTTCGCTAATAATTGAACTTCTGTACAGATTTTTAACTCGGTTTCTTGATTTCAGGATTAGTTTTATTAGAAACCACGTTAAAAATCCGTACAGAAGTTTTATAATGAGGACAAAATTTTGAATTGGCGGGTGAACAACGCTGTGAACGGATTTTAACGAGTAATTTCGAGTAATGTTCGAAAATGCTCGAAATTATGTTAGATTATGTCAGTTTGACCTTATCAAGAATGGCGTTTTAAATTCACTCATGAATACTGTATAAGCAGTCAAACAACTTTATGACTTATTATTTTGTTATTGTGTTAGAAAGTTTTAGAAAATTCGGTATGAAAACTATGTTTGGAAACGATTAACGATCAATTTTGCGTATTACTAATTAGTAAATACATAATTAATTAAAATAGAAAACTGTCTTTTTACTCATTTAAAGTTCATGCGATAAATTGATGTATTATAATTTCTGCTTTGATTTACTACTCGAGCTCTTTTTTATCAAATTATTTATTGATATTGAAGGCAGATTTCTGTTTAGATTAAGGGTCGCGCATTATACCCTTCTGATGTTGTCTGAGTTTATATTAATGTTTTTACTGCAAGAATGACATTTAGAGAAATGAATGAGAAATTTAAAAACTAGTAATAACATACAGGGTGGATCAAAAAAGTCTACTACAGTCAACTCCCGATTTAGTGTACACCCTGGGGACCGGCTCCAGGCGTACACTAAATCCAGTGTGCACTAAATCGAGGGTTCATTCTAGTCATTTTCATCAACCGCCGGCCAAATGATTTAATCCAGGTGTACACTAAACCGAGGTGTACACTAAATCGGGAGTTGACTGTATTTAAAAAAAAAATTATATTATTTTTTTAAGTAACTGATTGCCTCATCGATATTCCAGGGAAATCGATGACAGCTTGTTAAAACAACAAAAAGGATATATACAAACTTACTGTTTAGAAAAACAGCAAGAAAAACTTCAAAAATTAAATTAAAGTTTACATTTTAGCATTTCATTGTGGTTTACATTAAAGCTATTACACAAAGCCGAAAGCTTTCACAAAACACATGTTTCTTCAAGGACTTATTGAGGAAAGAAGAGGCAGATGATAACCTTGAGTCGTAGCTCAGAGTAACTGAGATTCATCGAAAAAAAAATCCTGTCCTGATACTACAACACTCGGTTAGCTGGCGCCTTACAGGCGCCTTCTTACAAAAGCAGTATATCAATTATTCAGACACCAAGAAAACAGACGCTGCTACAGAGACATTCGAACATGTTCCCTCCGGGTGTATTGACTACCATCTTTTACCTTCCCCTGGCACCTTTACCCCCTCAACTGCTACCCTACCCTCTCCTCTAGCACCCTTACTATCATAAAAGTTGCGCTACCATCAAGGTTTGAACCTTTAAATTAATATGCTTTGGTCCTCCAAGGTAGTTAGAAATTCAGCCCAAAACGCCTTAGTTGTGGTTAAAACCCTGTGGTTTTTGCAACTTGCAATAAGGAGATTTCCAACTGCTTTTACATCAAATCAAAAAAAGCGCTTGGTTGAGCTTCTGGTCTGAGCCCAGGGCTGTGCACGGGCCGGGTTTCGGTCGGCATGGCCCGGCCCGTTGCTTAACTACTTTTTATAAAAGCCCGGCCCGGCCGGAAGGGTGTCGGCCCGGCCCGAGCCCGGCCCAGCCCGAAAAGCACTAATTTCCAAAGCACAATTCTAGCATTTTTTTAAGTAACAAAATATCAGAATTTAATTTTTCTGTGCTAAATTTTGGCGTTGAAATAAACCGAAAAAAAGCTTACGAGTGACTTAGACGAACTTTTTCAAATGGCCGACTAGAACTCTGAAGAGGAAGATGAAATCGACAAATGTATAGCAAAAGAAGTTTTTATTAGTCCCACAAGATCTGGGAGAGTTCTGCAAATCACAATCAGAATACTTAAAGTCAATGATCAGAATTGCCAGATCAATTCTTGCCATTGCTAGTCATACAACCGAAAATGAGCGATACTTTTCTAAGCTTGCCAGAGTTCTGACAGATTATCGCCAAGACCTTTCAGCTGTTCAGTAACAATACTCTTATTGCACATTCACTAACCAATTTGAACGCTTCTCTTTAAACTGTTATTATAAAAAAAATATATTTTTTCATGAAAAGTTCGAGAAATTCCTAGTTATATCAGATTTACCGGGCCGACCTGGCCGGGCCGCGGGCCTGAAGTTTTAAGGCACAGCCCGGCCCGAAGCACGTGCGGCCCGGCCCGGCCCGCACCGGGCCGGCTCGTGCCCAGCCTGTCTGAGCCATAGCTGTCGATTGAAAAAAAAGATTGTAAAAAATAATGATTCTGAGGTGAGTTATAAAAACGTGACATCACCAAAATACTATATGAAGACTGGAAAAAACGCCCCGGCCGAAGGCCGGTGCTAAGGCCAGTGCTAATCACCCACCTACCATACTTACCCTTCTACCACCCTGCCTGACCACCAAATAATATACAATATCGAGTTTTAAAGTCAAAAAAATGTCCGCGTCCCGACAGAAGACGACGACGACGAAAATGGCGGTTTCTTCCATTAAAGAGTCTACGTAAAATTGTGTACTTATTGTCAACGATATGTTTTTTGATTTTTGAAAATATAGTTAGTTTCTTAGTTTCAAATATAACGTACAGATAAGTTCAACACTTTAGTTCCATTGTCTTTATTATTATTATTTTCACGTTCTCACAGTGAGACGAAATACAATTTACATTTTTGTGTGACACTGCTAGCTGAATGAATATGGCGATCTACTAATGATTGGTAGACCAACATGATTTAAAAATCGATGTTTTTTAATATTAACAATTAACATGATAAAACTATTTTTTTAATATTTTTCATATAAGTATTGGCACTTTTATAGTTCCTCCCCCATACTCGGATTTTTGAAAAGTGACCCAAAATCACCTCTTGAACTCATTTTTTTGCACAACAAGGTCCGAGAAGCATTTCTAAACACTTTCTGAATAAAAAAAGTAAAAATTTACCAAAAAAAATTGTCACCCACCCCTCGGGGGTAGTTGGTCTTTTTAGGGTATTTTTCACCAATTTTTAGCCTTTTTCAAGTCTAATAAGGTTTAAATGATAGATTTTGAACAAATTTTTACTTTCTGAGGCCTACCGCATAAATAAACTCTGGTATGCATATGTTTTTTTGCATCCAGAGTCATTCTCGAGTGATTTGTGTCTCAGGTATGTGTGTGTGCGCATCTCACCCCAAGCAACCAAGCCCCTGCGACCCCTTCGGGGGCGCAGGGGGCTTCGTTGGTTAGAGATGCGCGCACTCACTTACCTTAGACATGATTCCGAATAGACTCTTGATAAAAAATGCATTTAGAGACTATTTTTGCCCAGCTCCAGCAAGAAAAATGTGATAAATCACCCAAAAGTGACCCTAAAAACCCCTAAAAAGACATTTTTGCCTGAGGGATGGGAGGCAATTTTTTTTGACAAACTTTCAATTTTTTTATTCAAAAAGTGTTTAGAAATGCTTTTCAGACCTTGTTGTGCAGAACAAATGAGTTGGAGAGGTGATTTTGGGTCACTTTTCAAAAAATCCGAGTATGGGGGGGAACTATAAAAGTACCTAAGTATTATTTCATTTATGAAACTGCCTTGATTTTTGATAAAAAAAAAATGTTAATTTTGCTAAAAAAAATCCTGACAGTGGAGGGAGCTATAGCCCAGCTACCCCCGCCGCCTGGGTACGCCTATGAGTATTTGTCTCATCCACTATTAAGCATGGTTACATTCAGTGTTGTGAATAGCATTAATGCTGTACAGGCAGCGTAGACAGGTACTGTAAGCTGGTGCGAGTACCGAAATTATCCGGGCCAGTGACTGGAGCTAGTGGCGTAAATTACAGCGCTGGTCACAACCACCCACTCACACCGAGCTGAGTTTTTTTCCATATTTTATGCGTTTTGAAAGTGATTCACTAATCAATATTACTTATTTACTCTCAGGCCCGAGTTGAATTTTTACCGGCCGCAATAACCAAAAATTGTGAATTCCTTATAGTGTGTTCACCAGTATTTGAAGTTCAATGCTATCTGTTTTGAAGCGCGAAGCAGATGAGTTTCACATGTAAATCCGAAAAAACAATGACAAAACCAAAACAATCAATGAGCAGAACATAAAAAGTAAAATCTATTGTTGTGTCAAAAATTGTTCAGGTGGTTGTATATTGTATTGTACTAGCGTTATCATTTTACAATGCAAGTCAACAAATCATGATTGAAATTTATTTGCATACTATTGTTTATTTTTGAAAAAACACATTTTTACTTTAGAAAATTGCTTCGTTAGTAGATTTTGACCATTACGTCATCATTTTATTTTTAAATTTCCTATCGAATGGTAGATTGGAGTTTTTACTATTGCAACGACACTATGTGATGTTTCCTTGTTAAACTTTTAGGCTCCGTATTAGGCCTGGAGTAGGCCAGCGTATGTTAAGCTCAGGAAACATATTTTTAGGAGGTTACCTTTCTCCTGAATATCGTCCTCTTGGCTTTCTTATACTGGGTAGCACCCTACTGGGTAGCCTCTCCTGGCCATACTCCTCATGGGCACCCCTCTACTGGCAACCTTCTAGCTAGCCTCCATCTTGGTACTCCACTGCTGGCCACCCTCCTCCTGGATACCCTCTTTCTGGTTACCCCCTACTGGCTACCCTCCTCATGGGTATCCCCTTCTGCCGACACTTTTCTCCGGTCAACGCCCCTGCTGGCTAACCTTTTTCTAGGTACCCCGTTCCTGGGCTTGAACATGAAAATCTACCCAAAATCCAAGCTAAAATCGACCATCTCCGATCTGGAGGGACTTAAAAGAGGACTTGGAGGGAATTCGGACTTAGTAATTGAGTTATGGACCTTGAAAAGTCAAGAAACAATGTTTGCCGCCATCAGGATTCGAACCTGCACAGGGAACAGTATGTCATGACGACGGCGGCAAACAACAGCGCTTAGTGTAGTGTGGAGAATATTTTATGGTCAAAATGTAAAACCCTGATCTAACAATCATTCAAAAATGGCCGTACCTAGCGAAACAAATATGAACTACATCAGGAAATGTACAAAAATCTCAAGCACCATAGGTGTGCTCACACTTGGTTTGACCATATAATTCAATTGGCTGTAAGTACTTTCATCCGCCATATTATTCTTTTACCCCACCAAATCGTAAAAATGAGTATTTCTCGGTGTTTTCAAGTCGTAAAATTTGTTTCTTTTGACTCTCATGTAGCCCTGAATCTCTAGTTTCTGATAAGCCATCAACTGACCTCTTGTCGTTGAAAAAAATTGAGAAATACCCATTTTTATGAAACAATTCCTCTTTCATAAAATAGGTATCTCTCAATTTTTTTCAACGACAAGGGGTCAGTTGATGGCTTATCAGAAACTAGAGATTTAGGGCTACATGATGATCGAAAGAAAAAAATTTTACGACATAAGAACACCGAGAAATACTCATTTTTACGATTTGGTGGAGTAAATGAATAATTTGGCGGAGTACAGTCAAACCTCGATAATCCGCCACCCCATGGGACCGATCCGAGGGTGACGGATTATCGAGGTGGCGTTTAGCGGGGGTAAACTTCTTTGAGTTTCTCTGACGGCCGAATAAATCGGGCTTATCGAGGTGGCGGTTTATTGAGGGTGGCGGTTTAGCGGGGCGGCGGTCGACTGTAAAACAATTTAGCCTATTTCAATTTCACTTTAAGAGCTCATACCTGTGTAGTGGGGTTCAGTAAACCCTCGATTTAACGGCCTCCTGGGGACCGGTCTTAGGGCCGTTAAATCGAGGTGCCGTTAAATTGGAGGGCCGTTAAATCGTGTTTCTTGAACCAAAAGTGTCTAAAGGGGCCGTTAAATCGAGATGTGACTATGAAAAGGTTTTAACCTAATTGACTTTATGAAAGTTCAAAACTCAACAAAGATTTAATGAAACAGCTAATTTGTATTAAAAACAAGAACAACTGAGCTCAGCAAACAATAAAGATTGAAATTTCTGATTCCTGACTGCCTTTGCAATTTTACCCATTATCGTAGAATTAGTCATGATCCTTAGCTGAAATTACCCTTTGTCCTCTTGTTGAGTTTATTATGCAAATTAAGTGGTTGTAGTTGATATCAACAATCTAACTAAAAATGCATTTGAGACGACTTTGAATACTGCACATTTCCCAAAAACTTCTATAAGTTATAGAAGTTATAGCGATAAGTCTATAAGTTATAGCTTCACTGTCACTCAACATCTTAAAACATGAACTATCGACACAAAGGTGCATACCGTATAACTTCTATTAGACGGGCACCCTCTAATAGACAAGCACAGTCAAGGACCTATATCTCAGCGCAAAAAAATTTTTTTGCAAATCTGTTTTTCGCGTTTTCTTGATCACCTCGATCTTATTATGATTCCGCTTTTTAGATTTTTTTGAGTACCCAAAAATCTCAAAATCAAAATATTTTTTTTTCGATTTTTTAGGGGTTGAAAAATAGAAGGGCATGCCGTCTATTAGAGGTTATACGGTATTTATGTTAAAAATGCAGAAAATTAAATAAAAAACACTTTTAATTATGACTGATAATCACATCAAGCACCTGCGATTATGGCTCATTTTTGACTGAAAGTGCTGATTTCAAACGGTTTTGTCATGAAAGCCTCGTCTTAAATAGTGAAAATAAACAAAATAATCAGGCGCAGTCGTAAATTTTCCCATTACACAGAGTTCAACCCCACCCAGGCACACGTTCGATTTTTCAAAGAAAAAATCCGTTTTTTATTTATTATATCCCGTTCGACATAAATCGAAAAGTAAACATACATCATAAAAGCATAAATACTATTTATCAAATAGCAGTATTTGAAACATTTTGCGAAGAAATTGGCACAATAAGGTGCTGAGGGTAAAGTTTAATCGAGTGCTGGGGTTATAGTGTAATTTAGCCCAATAATTCGATATAAATTTTTAAAAGATCAATTAATAAATAGCCGAAAAAATTTCAATGTTAATTTTTTGAAACTGGGCATTGACTACACAAACATAACATGACAATAATATATACCGTATATTCTCTATTAGAAGGCCCGGGCCTTCTATTTTTCAACCCTAAGAAAGTCGGAAAAAATTTTGGTCGATTTTGAGATTTTTGCGTGCTCAACCAAAATTTTAAAAATGGAATCAGGTAAGCTCGTGCTAACTTAGAAAACGCGAAAAACAGATTTGCGAATTTCTTTTTCTAGGCTGATATATAGGTCCTCAAGGGAGGCCTTCTATTAGAGAGGGGCCTTCTAATAGAGAATATTCGGTAATTTTTTTATAAGTCTGTCTTTTTTAAATTTTAGTTAATTTTATAAATACTAATATTTTTTTCATTGTTTGGTTTTATTAAATCGCTTATAGCTCTTTCACAAACGTTGGAGTTGGCGTTGGAGTTGGCGTTGGAGTTGGAGTTTTTTATGAAAGGGTTGGAGTTGGAGTCGGAGTTGGAGTTGGAGTCGGAGTTGGAGTTGGAGTAAAAAAGCATTCATAAAAAAATACTCCAACTCCAACGCCAACTCCAACGCCAACTCCAACGTTTGTGAAAGAGCTATTAACAATCTTTGTGGGCCATTTTAAATCTTCAAAGATATAAAAACTAAAACAGTATTTTGTTATGTGTGGGTGGGTGGGTCGCCACTTTTGTTTTTAGGTCCCGTTTTTGCGATTTTTGCTTGCTTTTAAAAATTTATCTTTACCCTCTAAGAAAGAGATGGCGGATTTCAGACTAGATTTCAGATGGATCTCTATGTTTAAGCCCGATTTTCGCTGTTTTTATAAAACATTGCGACTGTGCATTCATTTTTCGCTTTTTTTTTTCGCAATAAGAATCATTAATAGGCCGACAGACGCCTGTTGTACCCCTGTATGCAATAAAGGCTGATGTTCAAGCATAGAAAAGTCTAATTTCAAAGTTCAAGTCGAACATTCAAAAACATGATCAATATTCACTATTTTAAAATATTTATATGTTTCAAATTAATATTTTTTTTATTAAATCTTTTGTACATCCACTTTATTGCTGCACTCATTGTATCGCAACTTAATTTTATCTACTACACAATTTGAAAAACATGATACTGAGTTTGCCAGATTTTTTAAAATTTTTTAACTGATTTTATTCTAAAAGGTCGCACAAAAGCTTTTTCAAATATCGTTCATGTTTTTCGGCTGATCATAAATTATTAATTAACCATAGAAAATAAATTTAAAAAATACAGAAAAACACCAATCCATTAATTGGTAGGAATCCTACTCAAATCACTTAGACTGCTCCTGACCTGAGCTGGATAAAAGGCAAGTATATGACCTTCCAATGCGTGAAAAACGCGAAAGTATTGATTTAAATCACTGCTCCTGACTTAAGCTGAATGCATTTTGTCGGTTTTTTGTTGATTTGCTTAAAAAATGTAAACTTTTAATTGTTTATGAAAACAGCAACAACTTGGCAATCAATGATCCAAACATGCAAATTATTTTTTAACACTCCGATGGCACTCCAGGTGCAAAGCTCCGAGTGAATCTTATTTATTTTTCGACTTTATTTTTTTTAGTTATAATAAAGTGGTTTATAATAATTTATAATAATTTTCAATATTACTTGAAAGTCTTCTGTCAATTATCTCGTGAGAAATGTTTTTCATAGTTATGCTCGGTGCTCAACCCTTGCCTAATCCTTGAACAATCAGCAGGGTGGACCGAGTTAAGAAACATTACTCATCAGAGGATAGTAGCAAGCCTCCTTATGAACAGTTTGCCTCGTTATCATATATTTTGATAATAAAACTTACCGTATTTTCTCTAATAATGACCCGGGGTCATTATTTTTCAACCCCCTCCGAGGGGGGTCATTATTAGAGAGAGGGTCATTATTAGAGAGGGGGTCATTATTTTTCAACCCTATGGCGCCAAAGGCGCCGCTAAATTTTTTTAAAATTTTTTTCTGAAAACTATGAAACCTTCGTTGCATTTTCGTTAATTTTGTAAAAAAAATCGTTGTTCAGTGGCTTTACATTACACATTTGATTGTCACCTGTTCAATATTCAACGGTTCTCGCTCATTTGTTCAATAACTGTATTGTTTGCCGCTTGTTTCTCGCCTACTCACATTCAATTCAATTCTTGCTATGGATGAGACTGCGGTGTGGTTAGACTGCCCAGAGAACAGATGCATTGAAACAAGGGGCGCAAAGGATGTAAGTATTGTGTATCTGACTCTTTAGACCATCGTACTTGAACCTGTTTTTATTCGGAATCTATCCTCAGGTTACCGTCGTCACTACTGGTCATGAGAAAATTAGGGTCACTGTCTGCCTGGCAGCTCGCTCGGATGGCAAGAAGATGCTCCCCTACGTTCTGGTCAAAAGAAAGCGTCCTGTCCCTGCTATCGTGAACCAATTCAAGGGCAAACTCATCATCAACTGGTCCGGCTCGACGTGGATGAATGACTCAACAACGAAGGATTTTCTCAGGCATGTATCGGCGGCGGTCTATTCTCGGGCAAGCGACTTCTGGTGTGGGATGCGTTTGCAAGCCACAAAAGCGAATCGACAACAACGGTTTTGAAGGAACTCAAAGTGGAGGTGGCATACATTCCGGGGGGCTGTACAAAATTCATCCAAGTAACTATCTTTAATCCTATAAATGTAACTGTTCTGACTACTCACACTGGCTTCTTTAGGCACCAGATGTGTGTTGGAACAAACCGCTCAAGGAGAAGATACATCACTACTACAATATCTGGATGAGCAACGGGGATAGACAGAAGTTCACCGCAGCGGGTAATCCAAAAGCGCCAGCGTTGTAGGTTGTTCTGGAATGGGTGCACCGAGCCTGGGAAAATTTGTCGAAAGACATGATCATCAAATCCTTTGAAGGTTCGCTTTAAACAACAAAGCTCGTTTGAAACCTGGACTTTTATCATAGCTTGCGCACTCACAACTCCGACGAATGGCTCTGGTGACGATAAGATTGCGTGTTTCAAACCAGAGGGATCGATCGGACCAATAGGATTGGAGCTACTCAGGAATATGAGGGCGGAACAACGTGCGGAAGATGGGCGAAACGACGAAGAAGAGGCCGGAATTTCTGATTTAGAGATGGATCTAGAAAATGTTTTTGATGATGAGGCGTTGTTGTTTGATGTCTGATATATGCTCCTTGGATGTAATTAAAGTTCGTTTGCTTTTATTAAAATTTTGATTTTTGACTGGAAGTATGGGGGGGGGTCATTATTAGAGAGGGGGTCATTATTAGAGAGGGGGGCATTATTAGAGAAAATACGGTATTTACGTATGCGATTCAAAAAAGGCAAATAAAATTCTCAAAAGACCATGTTAATTAAACTTTCGATTCAAGCTTTTTTTAAAAAAAAATTTTACTTTTAAATCATTGAGATATACTATTATCGAAAATATTAATAATTCAACAGCAAAATATGTTTCATGAATTAATAATTTCAATGTCAATTTTGAGAAAAATCTCTCTGTTAGCAAACCCTCAGAAAAAATTTGCGTATGAAAATATTTTAAGGCGATTAAAAGGTATTTTTATGAATGGAATTTCACATTTTTTGCCCCCTTCCGCAACAGTGCCGTTGTTTTTAGGCACCGGTTGCCATTGATTGATTTCAGGAGCAATGCAATCATCAACGTTGTCGTCCACACTTCCAAGCCCTTTTCTAATCAAGGTTATATCAAGTCAGCAATCTGGGCTCCTGGAATCGAAAAAGATCCGACGCTGAAAGATGAAGCCCGCCGAATAGAACAAAACTTGCTCACTGATGATTTGTGGATGAATGTGAGCGACACCAAAGCAATTTTGTGTCAGTTGGCCGATGAGATCACCGCAATTAAAGGAAATGAAGTCGACTCGAAAAAAGTGTTGCAAGAAGATCCAGCAAGCATTAGTCTACTACAAGTCTGCAATCAACAACAGTGAATTCTTGCAAAGCTCAAAGATGAACTGATTTAGGCTGGTTTTCTTTTTCTGGTTGCCTCTTGATGTGTGGTCCTCTTGATCACATTCTTTTTAGATCTTAAACAGTAGAGAAAATTTGGAAAGACTGATGTCACTCATTTGTTGGATCTCATCGGATCAAGGACAATCTTTCAGTCAAGAGCGGAAACAAGCTGGAATTCAGCTTCTCGCCAACAAGTCAAACATGGAGGACAGCCTTCTTCTCCGGCACGCTATTGGCCAAAGTGGTTCAAATGCTTCACAACGTACCCATCTCTGCAGCTCCAACTGAACGAAACTGGTCTCTCCGCAATGGGATTCACCCCAAGCTCTGAAATAGAATGAAAGTAGACACGGATTCCCAAGTGACGTTCATAAAGCACAATCTGATGTTGTAGCCATGTAGCACGCCCATCTGTTCCAGCGAGCAAGAAAAGAAGAACAAGTGGGGGAATTAGAAAAAGGACCAGATAAAGAAAAAATTCAAGAAACTGGTATTATTGATGAAGAATATGTTTATTTGCTCGAATTTGATTGAAGATGTTATATTAGATGTTGTATAAAACCACCAATTAATTGTTTGAATGATTATTTCTACGACTTTTGTAGAATTCTATAGAATTTACCGGGTTTGACTTCTACGTAGAATTAACCAACCATAAATAAAATCCATAAAAGACCATGTAAGTTAACTATGTATATAAAATTTTAATCTGAGCTTTTAAAAAAAAGATTTTTTTGTTTTCAAGTTATTGAGCTATACTATTATCAAATAAATTAAAAGTTTATTAAAATGAATTTTCAATAGATTAATCAATGAATAAATATGCTAAAAAAGTTTTCAATGTTAATGTTTTGACATTAAGCATTGACTACACTGATATCTCATGACAATTATACATGTTTTAAAACTTTAATTGTTGCTTTTAATCCTAGTTAAGGTTGAAAATACGAATATTATCATTTTATTGTTTGATTTTGCTTAATCATTTGACAATTTTTTGCCCACAAAAACTCTTGTGTGCCATTCAAAATCTTCATATACTATTTTTTATGTGTGGATAGGTCTCCACTTTTTTTGTTGAAGTAAATTTTTGCCATTTTCGCGATCCTATGTCCGATATCTCACCATAACCCTGCAGTACAACATCTTAGCTTGCTTTCAAATTTAGAAAGCACCATTGAAGTTGCTTCTAAAATTTTTGTTCCTTAAAAAAGAGTGTAGTATATTTCAGCATGGATTTTAGATGGATCTTCGTGTTTAAGCATGATTTTCGACGTTTTCGCAAAACTATAAGAAATATTAGGCTGTGCATTCGTTTTTCTGTTCCGTGAGCGTTTTGTGTTCGTTCAACAATTATGAATAGGCAGATAAGCGTCTCTTTTGACCCTGTCTGCAATATAACACTGATGTTTAAGCACAGAAAAGTCTGAATGCTCTGTTTCAGTGTTTTAGAGAGTTAAGCAGTAAATACAACGATAAAAAGACATCCTCAATTAGGCACCGAAAACAGTAACCGCAATCTGTTTTAGCATCCACGTTCTGTTCACAATGAGGTGGAAGCATCCTCAGTCAGCTTTTGCAAATAACACCCGCAAACAAAATTCTTATTGTGAACGCTTGGGTTGCGAAGCAGGAGTTTGACCAGTTTTTCAAAAAATAACATAAGCATAAAAACAGAAAGATGTTATGTTCTCGAAAAACAAAAGTGGAAAATCAGAATAGCAGAATTGAAAAACACAGAAAACCAGAAAACAGAAGAAGAAAAACAGAAGTAAGCAGAAGGTCAAGTATTTTGTCGAGCTTTTGTTTTAGAAAACTGGCTGTCTCCCACCTTAACACCTTAATGTGGCCAAAATTTGACCAACCTGCTAATATGTGTTACACGTGTTTCTTCAGCCTTAATAAGGACTGAAATTGATAAAAAATTTGGTCTAAAACTCGTCAAAAAATCTTATTTTAAAAATATTAAAAAAACGTATTTAAAAAAACTTAAAAAGTTATAAAACTTAAATTTTTTGAGAACTTCGTGACTATGATGGCCTGTAAGTTGTACCCATTTTTTCTGTTTTTTTCCGAATTAATGCCTTGGTCCCTCCTGTTCCACTGTTTGGTCTTGAAGGCTCGTTTTCCCATTTTTTCATACTTTTCTTAATCAAAACATGACAAACGATAGCGCATCAGAAAGGGTAGATTCAAGGGTAGAAGATAACGCGCTGTTTGAAAATCGTTCATCGATTAATTGCCTATCAAAAAGATGTTGAACAAAATTTCGAAAGATGCTGCAGTTTTTTTTGTCACCCTGTACACTGTTTCATAAAATAAATATTGTTTGAGAATTATTTCCTGGCAATACGACCACCAAATTTTTGCCATCAAAGGAAGCCGCCTTTTTGCCTTATACTTATGAAACACTTTGCAAAACAAGCCCACAGGTGTAGGGTAGGGTATTAGGCTCCCCCACACTACAAAGAGCTGCCTTATTTCTTCTTCATAATTATGAGGCGAAACCTACTTTGAAAACCTTCACGGTTTTCAGCACCACAATTTGGCTACGTATTCGTTCGCACACCTCACGAAAAATTGCTTTCGTCTAACATGATCTTTTTTGCAACTTTTGATAATTTGACTTGGTTGGTTCTGTTGACTGTAAGAATTTTTGGCCCTATCCAACAAAGAAGGGGGGGGTGTTTGCCTTGGTCCCCCTGTTGATTTTTTGTTGTAATTTTTCAGGCTAAGGTTAGAGCAAGGGTAGGCCAGCGTATATAAAGACAAACTAAAACATATCTTAGACTCATACTTGAATCATAGACTCATACTACCAACCCCCGCCAAAGCCGAACCCTGAAAATTAAAAAAAAAACAACAGGGCGGGGCCAAGGCAAGGGTAGGTCTGCATAAGTTTGGACGAACTCGAAAATATCTTAGGTACATATTTGAGTTTGTCCTAACATACGCAAGCCTACCCTTGCTTAAGCCTTAGCCTGACAAATCACAAAAACTCTACTCTATATGCATTTTATGGTCAAGAGTACTTCTCGGAATCATGTCTAAAGTAAGTATGTGCGCGCATGTCTAACTCTCGAGCCCCCTGAAGCATCTCAACTCCAAGTCCCCTGCGCCTCCTTCGGGGCGCAGGGGGCTTGGTGGCTTGGGGTTGAGATGCGCACACTCACATACCTTAGACACAAATCACTCGAAAGTGACTCAGGATACGTGGAGGTGGCTTGGAGTTGAGATGCGCACACCCACATACCTTAGACACAAATCACTCGAAAGTGACTCTGGATGCATATTAGCTCGTAAAATCTGAAAGTAGTTTTTTTTAAAGTTGCACACCTCACCGATTATTTTTTAGAACTGCAGCAAATTCGGAGCCAAGGCAAGGAAGCAAATAAACAGAGAATGAAAAAGCCAGCAACCAGTTCAGAAGAGTCACCGCAACACAAGAAGGCTACCTGGGTACTGTCGGAAACTATTAGCTCGTGAAGGCTAGGGGAAACATGCCAAAAACGAAATTTGCCAAACGTATGTTTTGCCAAAACGAAATTTGCTAAATCGAAATGCGCCAAAACCAATTTTCCCAAAACGAATTTTGCCATATCGAAATTTGCCAAACGTTGGTTTTGCCTAAAACGAAATTTGCTTACCGTTGAATGGCTACAACGTATATATTTTCATTTAAATTCATTTGAATTTCGTTTTCGGCAAAACCTGCGTTTGGCAGATTTCGATTTGGCAAATTTCGTTTCGGCAAATTTCGTTTTGCCGAATTTCGTTTCGCCAAATTTCATTTTGGCAAATTTCGTTCCGGCAAATTTCGTATTTGGCAAATTTCGTTTTTGGCAAGTTTTCCCTAGCCCTCGTGAACGCTGAAGAACTGGTTCAACACAACTTTCAAGGACGACCAAGATGAGTTTTTCTTACTTTTAACAAGAGTCAGTTTTACTATTAATTGGTTGTTGACATCGTGTTACAGTCAAAACTCCCATCAACATACACCCTTGAGACCAGGACTAGCCGTATGTTAATGAGAGGTGTATGTTAATGGGAGAGTATGTTAATAAGTAAATCACTATGATCAGACCAAAAAGTAACACTTTTTTACGAACACTAGTGAATGGTTCTAAGTTTTGAACAACTTCACATATTTATTTTCTAAACAATAAGCAAAAACAAAAAAAACAATTCGAAATTATTATTCACAAAATATGTGTGGTCCCGCGCGCATTCAAATTTTTCAAATTGCTATGATAAGGAAGTGACAGGTCCCTTGCTTATGCTAGCAATTTTTATACATTTAATATTAATGAAGCACAAGTGCTGATTTTGGATCGTGCTCTGGCTCTTGGCTCCTGCCCTGAAAATTTTGGCTCATGGTCTGGCCTTTGGCATGCCAATAGTGGAGCCAAGCGCGGAGCTGCGCACATCACTGCTATTGAATATATACCACAACATGAGTATGTGTCATTTATTGTGTTAAAAAGTTTAAAAAGATCAGGTGTGAAAACTATGCTTGAAAATTATTTACGATCAATAGTGCATATTACTAATTAGTGAAATCTTAATTATTAAATTTAAACCTAACACTCTCATTTATTTGAAGTTCATGCGATAAATTAATGTATTATGACTTCTGCTTCAATTTACTTCCCAAGCTATTTTTTATTTGAATATTCATTACTATTGAGTGACAGGTTTCTAATTGGATTAAGGTTCACGCATTATATTATTATTTTTTGTTTTAGTTTTTATTAGTGTTTTAAATAAAAAAAATATGACATTGAGAGAAAAAAATATGAGAAATAAAAAAGCCTAGTGATAAAATACAGGGTGAATCAATTAAAATTGGGTTAATTGCACTTCAGTAGTTAAAGGAAAGTTCAATAGTCCAAATATATTTCAGTAATCCAGAAATATTATGGTAGTCCGAAAAAGTTTGGTGGTTTAACATATGTAATTTCAGTTTAGAGTGGGTTTTAAGGCAAAAAATTCCATCCTTAACGGCTCGAAAACAATGTTTCGAGGTTATGAGGGATAACCTTTTGACATCGACTATTTTTACCTTTTTATGTATATTTTGTTTTCTTATTTCAGATGTTTCACATCGTTTTGTAGCTGAGATTTTTCTCTATCGGCTAAGTGTTCAAACGCCTTAATTAGAAATAATTTTTGCGGAAATAACACCAACTTTACACTAAAAATTAAGTCTGAGGCTTTTAGTGTGAAGTTGGTGTGATTTTCCAAAAGAAAATCCAATTAAAGACTTTGAGCACTCAATCGATTTAAGTGATTTGTGTCTGAGGTGGTATGTGGATGTGCGCATCTCAACTCCAAGCCCCCTCCACCATACTTGCTCGTTTCCCGAAAATTAACACGCACCGCCGCCTCCGCCATTACCATAATCCTGCCAGAAAAAAAACTTTTGTGTTATTGAATTAATTGAGTTTTTAATAATAAAAAAACCAAAAAATAAGATATACACGTACAAAATCATGAACAGAGTGAAAGTTTTGCGAATTTTTTAGGTATCAAAGAGTGTAGTCTATTTACTGCCGGAATTCTTATCAAATTCCACAAACTTTTGCAAGCTCTTTTGATCTACACTTGGGCTCACACTGTTTAAAGCGGCACACAAGTCGTTCTAAAATTTTAAACACTTCACATATTTTTTTTTCAAATATAAGCTTGCCTTGTTGATGGGACGAGCTATCACTTTGTTGCGGTCCTTCACTTGCGCCAACGTCATTCGAATGGCCAATGGATCTTTGGGTGAACAAGGCAACAGCAAGTCATTCAGCCATTTTGTCGAATCTAATGGCGAAGGACCACTCACCTGAAATCGAATAATTTGACTTTTTCTTTCTGGGTAATTATGAGAAAATAAAAAAGTCCCAGACACCCACTTTTAGATGTCAACATGTACGTTAGACCTTCATGTCTCTAACCTCAAAAGTATGCCGGAGAAATTGGGATTAAAAAGTGATCCTAAAATAAAAAGTTGGCTTATCATGGGTAAATTTGCTAATACATTAGGCATTTATTAATTAGACATTTGTCTTGCCCGAGTTTTTAATTTATCAAAAATATCATTTGAGATAAAAAAATTTGCCTGAAAGTGAGTTGAGTGGTTCATAAAGGCAAGAACGCAGCCAACTTTTGAAAGAGATGCAGAAAAATTCCAACACAGCCCGTTTTTGTGTGACAATGCTTAGCAAAAACAGAATTTATGAATCATATAGTTAACACTCCGAGCCACATGCTTGACTTATACAGTCGAGTGTCGATATAACGCGACCCCTTGGGACCCCAAAAAATCGCGTTATATCGGGGGTGAGGCAAAATAAGCTTTATTTTAAGGTATTTTACCAATCAAAACATTTTTATTCAAGTATAATAACGAAATAAGTACATTATAACCTCAAAGTTAAACAATCGAAAAGAAATCGGTGAGTTTGCTTTGTTTGTCATTCTTTTTTCGCTCTTGATAAAAGAAGTCGTCCAGTTTGTTGCTGTAGCTGAGGATGGCTGTATCGGCGTAGTTCTTCTCCACAAACAGACGAACGAGATTGAAGGCTGTTTGAGCTTCTTGTCGCGTGATGACAGCTTCTCCGGCTTCCTCTTCCATTGGCTCGCTGTCGCTCACGTCGATGTCTTCCTGTTCCACTGCTGAGACTTCTGCCACGATTTCTTCGAGAGTAAGTGCGCCGCCTGTAATCGAGAACATTAAAAAGAACAAAACAAGGAAAACCAAACCTGTGATCAATTCAGAGTCCACTTCGATGAAGTCTATCATTGCCACTTCCTTGTTAATTCCTCCTTTGTATTCCAGCTCGGCCCATGCTTCCAGCAGTTCATCCATCCCGATGTCCAGCCCTTCTGCTTGTTCCACCACGAGTTCTTCCACCTGAACACTTAGAGTGCACAATGTAGACTAATTCAGACTTTACCTCTGTGTTGATCACGAACTTGGCATGCCTGAAACAATTAGCAATCGTCTCCATCTTAACTTCAGCCCAAGCCCGTCGAAATATATGCAAAGCGCCCAAGAGATTGATGAGGATGTCCTTCTTTTCGTCGATTGCCTTGATTCTTTCGCGCAATAGAAATCTTCTGTAGTGGACCTTCAGATTCTGTATGATTCCCTGGTCGCATGGCAAAAATAGATGTCTCAATAAGCAAAAATATAGACAAAAAGAATCATACAGAAGATACAAACCTGGCTCATTGCTGTCATGTTTGGCGGAAAAAACTTGACCGTGATGCATTCCAGACTGAGATTTTGCGGATGCGCCGAGCAGTTGTTCACATAAAGAAGAACTGTTCGTCCGGTCTTCTTAAGGTTCTTGTCCCAGGTGCGCAGCCAGTCTTCGAAAATCGCTCCTAAACAAGCAATGAAATTGGAAAATCTATTCATGACATACCCGTCATCCATGCTTTGCTGTTGGCCATGTAGTCGAGCGGTATATTGTTGTTCTTGAAAGCGCGCGGATTCTTCGATCGACTAATGATCAGCAGCGGAAGTTCCTCGGTGCCCGACATGTTTGCTCCAACGAGGACCGTCACGCGTTCTTTGCTCTTCTTGCTTCCGGTGCACTTCTCTCCTGAAAATCAGTTGAAAGCCATGAAAGCCAACCTTTTAATGCATGCGTCTTGTTTGGCAGCAGCTGCCAGAATAGTCCAGTATCGTCAACGTTAAAGATATCCTCCGCCTTGAACTTGAACAATTCTGCCTGAAGCACTTCGTCCTGCCACGCCTGAAGAGAATTGACGTTGATCGCACCAGCTTCTCCTTGATTTGTCTTGAGGAGGATCCCGTAGCGTTGCTTGAAGTTGTCCAACCAGCCTTGGCTTGATTCGAAGCTGACGATGTTGAGAAGCGCTACTATGATCTTGGCTTTTCCCAAAGGCTCATGTAAAAGACAAAAAAAACGAAATCTCACCTTGACTAATTCGCCGCCGACTGGAAGATTCAGACTTCTTACTTGCTTGATCCAAATCACGAGAGCTTTCTCCATTTCTGCGTACATTCCTTGCTTAAGTCGTGCACGTTTTGCACTTCCGCCTTCTTCGACCGCCTTCAGAATCGTAGCTTTATCCTTGAGTATATCACGAATAGTCGACTCGCTTTTCAGATTGAATTGCTTTGCAAGAGCCGTCTTGTTCACCTTCGCTTGTTTTGCAGCCGCTTTGATGATCTCCATTTCTTTTACAGCGTGAGAGCCGTGCGTTTCTTCGGAGGTGACATGATCTAAAAAACGAAATCAGAGCAGAATAAGCGAATAGAAAAAGAGAAAACAAAAATGAGATTGACAATTCTAGAAATGATACAATGTAGCAAAATCAAACCTAATTGCCAAATTTAAATTTAAAACATTTTTGCGCAAATTACATATTCAAAGTCGCGTTATAACGGGGGTAATTTTATTGGTGCGAACCGACATCAGGGTCGCGTTGAATCGAGACTCGCGTTATATCGAGTCGCGTTATATCGGGGTAAATTTTGTTGAGTTTCTTTGTCCGCCAACCAAATTCGTCCCAGGGTCGCGTTATATCGAGACTCGCGTTATATCGGGGTCGAGTTATATCAAGACTCGACTGTACTATTTCTGAAGCAGAATTTTATGGAGAACACGATGGCTTTTTCAGATTTTTTTTTCAAATCTAAAAACTGGTTCAAATCGACCTTTTGAACATGCGACCCATAGGTCGGTCACTAACAACTTAGATTAGGCTGTTACATTTTCGCCAGATATAATTTTGATCTGTTTTAAAAACTATAAATGTTTCGCGTGAGCTGCTTTCATCTTTTTGTAGTGACACAAATATCACTCCGACAAAATAATAAAAAGTAAATTCACTAAAGATCCCTAAAATGTGAGTTTTGAAATCACACTTATTTTACGAAAACGCCCATATTTTCCAGTATATCAATTTTTCTAGAACATGCTTTACGGCATTCAAAAAAAACAAATTCTGCGCTACACAATGACGTGTTACTTTATTAAACATGCCTCTCAGCCCGACTCACAATACAGTGTTAAAAGTCCGTCTGGGAAATATAAGGTTTTTAAGGATTATGTTTCAGATATATTCGTAAGCACTCCATACCCTGTACCTATTTGTATTCGATTTTTAGGAACTGAATTAATATTTTATACACCATTATAGATTTCAATTATAGAGTAAAATGCTCAAAAGCTAAAAAAAAATTGCCTAAAATTTTCGAAAAAAAAATACATAAAATTTAGTGACAACATTTTGTGATGGCCATAAATTCGACTAATTTTTTGAATTTAAAAAAAAACCTCCTGCTTAAATGTGTTCCCCTTCAACTTAATCATTCATTTGTCCGTTTATAATATCGGTCGCTTTAGCTTTGAATAAGTGCAGACAATTTTGCAATTACCCAATCATGCGGGAGACAAATGATACACTATTTTCTACCTTTTCTTACCTTTCTGAGCTTTATTAAAGGGCCATAGCCACCTGTTTTGAATTTTCCTCTCGCCAATTCAATTTTTATGCCTAATCATTGAACTTCTATACAGATTTTTCAACGGCTTTAAGTACTTTCACCCGCCAAATTATTCATTTATCCCCCCAAATCGTAAAAATGAGTATTTCTCAGTGTTTTTATGTCGTAAAAGTTTTTTCTTTTGATCATCATGTAGGCCTGAATCTCTAGTTTCTGATAAGCCATCAACTGACTCCTTGTTGTTAAGAAAAGTTTAAGAAATACCCATTTTTTTAATTTAATTTGAGGTAAAGTTTTGTTAGAAACCAAGTTAAAAAACCAATACAGAAATTCAATAATTAGGAAATTTTTTTCGAATTGGCGGAAGACAACTGTTGTCGTAGACGGCAATGGCTCTTCAAAGCGAAAATTTCCCTCTCTACTCCAAAATAAGAGAAAGTCCCACAATTTATAAAAAATTATTATGCAACAATGACCTGTTTAAAGTGAGTGGCCTCATACAACTCATACAATGGTCGAAGATTGATGGTGTCTACCAACTGTTTTAAGTCGTCACCGGAAAATCCTTCTGTGTCTTCAACTATCCAATCCAAAGCACTTTTTGTAAGTTTGTCGGAACTTTTTTCAAACAAAAGGTTCAGCAAAGTCCGACGAGCTTTTGAGTTGGCAGCGGCATAAAGATTCTCTTCTTGAAAAAAATTAAACTAAAAGTGTGATTTTTTAACTTTTTTACCTGGAAGCGTCTGCGGATAGCCTCGTCTAGAAGCCAAGGAACATTGGTTGTGGCAATGACAGAAATGTCTCTTGTGCCATTATTGCCGAGACCGTCCATCTGAGCGAAAAGCTCAGTCTTGATTCGTCTAGTGGAGTCTGTATCATCTTCAGACCTCTTGCTGGCCAAACCATCCACTTCATCAAAGAAGATGATGGCTGGTCGGTTTTCAGAAGCTAGGATAAACAGCTGCTTGATGGCCCTGAATCATACTAAATTCAAAAATAACAAATATTTTAAGACAAACTTCTCAGACTGTCCCTGCCATTTGGATATCAAATCACTCGCTTTCACCGAAAAAAATGTAGCATTGGATTCGCCGGCCAGAGCTTTGGCCATCATAGTCTTGCCAGTCCCAGGTGGTCCATATAGCAAAATCCCTTTCCAGGGGTCCATGTTTTCTAATATCAAACTTTTTAAGGAGTTTTGTTTATCTGATATTGATGACCTTATACTGCTTTTTTCGAAAATAGGCACAAAGTTTCAAAAAGTCTAGATGAGAACGCATATAAACTTTTTGAAAAAAAAGCTATGCTGGTTTGCGCTCAGGATTGTTGAAGCGCCGACAAAGAGCCGGCGCTCATAGCGCAGCCACCAGGCTTAACGCCGACGCCAAGTTAAGGCCGGCTCTATATTTACTATACACAAAAAGTGGGCACACTTTATGTGTCACTGTGTCACACTGTGACATTATGGTCTTTGAGTTATTTAAGAGAGGAAAAATCGTAAAAATCATCTAAAAACCATCGTCTTTGGGATAATCGCCGGCGCTTGGGTGGCGCTCCACCGGGTAGCCGGCGCTTAAACAATCCTGTTCGCGCTTTTTCTTCAGTTAGCACACGGGCATGTTCTTTGAAAAATAGATTTGAGTTAAATGTTGTCATTTTTACAAAGAGCAATTAATTGAGTGAACACAGGCGTAATTTTAATTTTTGAAATCACCATCCAACCACAACACACCTCCCCTCCAAGTTTTTAAAAAATTCTCCCTAATTTTTCATTCCTGCTCTCTGAAATGGTTTTTTAGCTTTAAATTTCTGTTGCGGGTAATTTCCGTTGCTAAACACGATTTTGGTCTCAGTTTTATTAGTATATTTATATTTCATTTATGTTATATTAGTATATTGATATTTATATTTCTGAAGCTGGCTGAATTGTACCCCGCACTCCTCACTCGATTGCACCCCGCACTTCCATTTTTATGCCTTCGTCCCCTAAAAAAACATTTTCGCTCATTTTTGTTTGTTAGAACTTGATTTTTAAATTGACTTGAAAATCATTTTAAAATTAGTTTAAGATCGAATTTTGGCAAAGAAAAAGGTTAAGAAAAAAAAATTGACTTGGGGAGCACTGCAAAAGTTGGTGGTACGGGGTGAATTCTAGTGGAGCCTGCGGGCGCAAGTGCTCCCTGAAACTAACTTCGAATGTGAGCAGGCATCAATTGTGGCATCATGACCGCCTCTTTAAACACCCTTTTGGAATCTTCACAACCTGCCACATCGCTAAATCTCACATTGGGCTTTTCTTTTAAGATAGTGCTCGATAAGCCGTCTTTGATATTCTTCTCATCCTCATCGGCAGATCCTCCGTAATTTTCAGCGTCTAGACGTGTATTGCTGGTGTATTGCTCACTTTCACAAATCTCTTTTTCATAATTATCAATCTGCAACTTTTTTTTAGCTTCTTTTTGTGAAGTAACTAATCAACAAAACAACTTTTTTTTCAATTTTCTTCCTTTCTTCAAAAAGCCTTAAAAGTTAGTAGGGTTCTTATCTTTCACAACCCCACCCTCTAAGTTTTTCAGATATGAATTTAATTTTTGTCTAAAAATTTTTCAGAGATTAGAATGGCTTTAATCAAGCATTATTTACATAATCGAACCCTTGAATAGAAGTGAAATGTTCTCAAAAAACCCCCAAGGTCCGGTATGGTTTTTTTTAGGCTGGTGAACATTGGATTCACTAAGTGTATGCCCCCCCCCCCCCCCCTCCTCGCCAAGATTTTTTTTAGCTTTTTTTTCGTTTTTTCAGCTTTATTTTGTCTTTTTTGCCAGCCAGTCTTTTTAGCCCCTCCCCGTCAGGATGTTCAGCCTATTTAGCCCCCCCCCCCCGTCAGAAAATCTTGGGTACACCCATGCATGTAACCTTGAAACAAACTTCATAATCAGCATTCAAAATGGCACGTCAAATGAAACAAGCCTTCGGACTTTCTAGGAAAGGTAAAAATGAGCCTGAAAAATTGTTGAAAGATGAATAAAAATTATGCTACCGGATTCGTGTTCAGCCTACCCAATTCACCGTAGCTTCTTTTAATTTAAAAGTGACTGTCGAATTTAAAATTCCATTCGAGACGAAAAACATTTAGACCTGAAAAAAATTCAACAAATTTTTTATTTGAATGTTTTTGTCTCGAAGGAAATTCGAAATTCGGCAGTAACTTTTTAATATTTCTAGACAGTCCAAAAGCTTGTTTTATCTGACTCTAAATCAGTATTGACCGCCATTTTTAATGCTGATTCTGAATCTAAAGTTTGTTTTACGGTTACATGACTTTGTGCAAAGAATTTCTGTACTTATCGTAAAATCCAAAATTTTTAAAACCTCCTAATTTGATTCTTTTGAATTAGGTGTATTCAATTTTTCGTATGTAGGCTAACGACACAATATTAGTTAGCCCTGCTTACCAGCCTAAAGAAAAAACATACCTGACCTCAATAAGTTTTTTAGTTTTTTTTCTGCTTTTTGAGGGCGTCTTACTCTACCTAGGATGTTCGATTTTGTGATATTCCTGTTCAGCAGGTCTAAAACACTGTGCCAGGCGTTGCAACAGTCGGGAGTCCCCGAGCCAAGACCCGTAAATTGTTTACATCTTTTAATCATTGTTCTTTAAAAAAAAAAATTTTTACAAAAAAATAACCCGCTTTCGAAAGCCAATTTGAAGACCAAGGTAAATTTTAAACATCCTGATAAAAAAAAGATTGTGAGAATAATTTAAAAGTGTAGACAAATAACTTTTGAGGCTATCATATAATCACTTGCTTATTCCCTAGACTTTTAGATTAAATAATAGTTTTGGTGATGTAACTTAGCATCAGACTCGGTGCGGCGTAAAATAACCTCTTCATCTTGAGCGCATTTGGCAGCATATTCGTCTAAACAGCGGCGCACCATCTCGCGTATGCCGTAACGGTCCATAAAAAGGGTTGTTGGGTCACCACCTGTAATATACCGCTTCGATTAATTTAATTTGACTTTTGAAACACTGCTCACAGTTAATAAAAAAAGACTTCCCAGGTGCTACAAGCTCACTCACCTTCAAGAAGAAGACAACTCTTTTGTCTGAAACTTTTTTGAATTGAAATTTTTGTTGCAGCCAAAAGTTAAAAATGAGATTTTGCTGCGATTCTACTGGTCAAATGTTTTTTACAGCTGTGTTACACTCTTTTTTGATTGTACCAGTCAATCATCGACTTTGAAAAAAAGAGTAGAATCAAATGAAAATCAATATTTATGGATGTATGTTAATTGCTGTGCCAAAGCTGTGACATGCAGCACCTTATCTCTTTATTTTCTTATCTATCCTTTTATAACTTATATCTAGGGTTGCTGAAAAAGATATATGTCCGGACATTTATGGACATATGTCCGGACATTTATGGATATATGTCCTGCAAAATTCATAAATGTCCGGACATATGTCCATAAATGTCCGGACATATATCTTTTTCAGCAACCCTGCTTATATCTTTTTAATTTTCAAAGTGCATTTTCCACCATATTTTTAGATACCGTATTTCCTTTAATCAGCGCTCATGCGCGCTCTTATTTTTTAACCCCCGAAAATCTAAAAAGTTTTTTGGTAAATCTCGAAAATTTAGGGTGCTCAACCTAAATCTAAAAAGTAGAATCGGTAGAGCTCTTGGGAGTTGAGAAAATGCATTAAATAGCTTTGGTGAAAATTTTTTTGATTTTTGAGCTGAGATATGGGCCCTCGAAGTAGGGGGTGCGCGCTTATTAGAGCATGCGCGCTTATTAGAGGAAATACGGTAATTGTTATGACACTGCCGTGCAAATATGTGATTTTGCATATCAACTTTAAAATGAAATCATAGACTCTACAACAGGTATCCCAAGTAGAAATTTAAAAAAGGACATTTTTTCAAAAAGTGTTATTTTATCTTCTGACTACCAACCGGATACAAATACTGACTGGATACACCAACCGGATACAGTTTTTTTTAAATTTGTCCCAAACCAACCAGAAAAAATGCAAGAAACATATGATAAACACAAATTTAATCACAAATCAAATAACCATTCAAAGTTTGAATTTAAAGTTTGAATTACAAACAAAACAAATTTGATGTGAGAAGCTAATTTTTGGTGTGATATATGATATATGAGCAATTTCTTCTTATTTAAGTATCGTTCGAATTTTTCCTATAAATTTGATATTCAATAATCCGACAAATAAATAACCGGGTCTGACTCACCACGAAAACATTCCCATCTAGCGAAGTATCCACAACTTCTTCATCTTTCTCCCATAGATCATTTAATGTCTGCTGACTTAGGAGCAGTTGAGAAATATCAGCTGAGTGCAGTGCAATACCGCAATATTTGAGAACATAACCGCACTCGCAAGTCGCTTCATCCAAGACCTTCTTGAAATGCTCCCTTGAAATGCTCTATTCTTCTTTAATACAAAAGAATTGAACCAGATAAAAAATGGGCAGCATAGCATCAGAATTTTCGACTCAAAGAATCGGAAAGTCAATTGAAATCAATTATTCAAAAATTTTCGAAGAATCGGATCGGACCGAAAGTCGAAAATCATTTCGATCATGTCGAAAAAAAATATTGTCCATAAAAGCGATAATCGGAATTTTGTTAACTTTTTGGTAAATTCAATCAAAAAATAAGGGGTGTCAGTTAAGCGAGAGAATTTTTCTTTGTCGGGACCAGCCTTAGGGTTTCAGATAAAAGAGGTGTCAGTTAACTGGGGTGTCAGATAAACAAGAGTCGACTGTATCACCAACATTTTCGAAACACGACACAACTTTCTTTGAACTATAACTTTTGCATTTAATTATCATAAATACCACCATATTACCTTATTAGAAAGCCCGTGATCTGCGCTTTGTTTAACATCAAAAACCTTTGAAGTAAATAATGAAATTTGATGAGATCTGCCCTTTTGAAGTAGCAAAAGCAGAAATCTTGACTTGGCTGGTTCTTAGGGGCAGCTACCCCCAATACCACCACCTTTTTAAAAAAGCTTTTAATCATCGTATTCAGCATGAAATTCTGAGTCCAACGTATATAAGTTGCTCCTCGGCCGTCGGAGTGTTAAAAAATGTCAGCCCTGAGCAAAAATCGCTTAAAAATCGCTGCTCGTCCTAGCCTTTTTCAGTTTTTCACGTAATATTTTTTTTTCAAACATTTACTGTCGTGTTTCTAATTCTTTTCAAGACAATAAATATTTAAAGAAGTCATACTTATTTGATTCAAATGTTTATTGTCTTGTGAGGAGTTGGAAATATGAGAGTAAATTAAGAGCAGTAAGAGCAGTTTCACATGCAAATTGGGTACGCTGAGCAAAAATCTGATGTCAGAATTTCAGGTTTGAATTGTACAAAAAATTCTCGTCAAAAACTGAAAAAAGTTAGGACGACTAGCAATCTTCAAAGGCTGTTTTGGTTTCACTTCCTTCCGCTTTTTTCGGCAATTTTTTTGTCAGGTAGATGCAGAATTTAATTCTCTTTCTGATGCACTAAAATTCAGAAGGGTGCAGGCTGATTTCCAATTTTCATGGCGGTTTTTTTGCCAAAAATTAGTGTTGTAAAAATGCTGATTTTTTGAAGAAAAAAAACACATTTTTATGCTGTAATTTACAACAGATTGTTAAATTATTGTTCCTATAAGGTATGTGGGTGTGCGCATCTCAACTTCAAGCCCCCTGCGCCCTCGAAGGGGGTGCAGGGGGCTTGGGGCTTAGTACACTAGCACTGGGGCTTAGTACACTAGTACACTTGGTCATAAAATGCATATAGAGTCTATTTTTGCCACGGCCCGAGTTGAAAAACATGGTAAAGCAGCTAAAAAAAAGTGGCCCCTGTATTATTCCCTTCCCATCCCAATACAGCCCGCAATCCCATTTAAATTGCTTTTCTGGTCCTTTTATGGCGAAATTATTGCTTAAAAATGTGTTTTGACCACTCCTAAAAATCTTGATCTTAGGGGGGGGGCAGGGGGTGTTGTTATTTATGAGTAGCGTCCGCATTTCTATGCTGTCATTTACAACAGATTGTTAAGTTCTTGTTCCTATTAGGAATAACAACTGTTTATGCGTCGAATAAACTTTTTAACGAGTGTACATCATTAAATTTTCACGAAGAATGATTTATTTTAAGAAATGTGCTGGTTTTTCTGAGCACTAAACTTTGAGAGGCCACAGCTCGGCAAATTACCAAGAAAAAACAGTCGAAAATTAGTGCTAACATTATCAGCACATCGCAAGCTTCCGTTTGAATCAGACACTTGATTTATAATTTTCCACTGGTTCGACATGCTATCAATAAACCTACAAAATCACAAAACTTCTCTTATACAAAACTTTAGTATGGATCGTATGTATTTTTGACTACGAATTTCTGAAAAATAGCCGCTAAAAAGCTTTTTCGAATCATGAAATGAACTACCTTTTTTTACCCAAAATTGCAAAGCAAAACCTGTTTGGTAGGATCAAAAATTCAATTTCGAAAAGAGGAACCCCAAAACTTCAGCAGGTACCACCTGTTCAGGTGTTTATCCATCCATGAGCTGAATTTTTTTTCTGGTTAGGATCGACATCGAATCATTCTTTCATTGCATTCTCAAATGGAGTTTTATACGACCAAGTGGTATTCGATACTACCCACGTTTTATTTATTAAGCATTCTGGTTTATAACTTTCCGGTGAGCAAACCGTTTGACGAGACTGATTTTAGCATGTTAATCGTTTGGTGAGTTTACTTTTTGACGATGGATAACCGCACCCATTGAACCATTTTATCAATTTTAAATTCGCTATAAAAAAGTTTATTGGAGTTTTCAATATCACAACCATACCTGCACGCTGAGAAAAATCGGCGCCGGGCGCCGACCCAGGCGCCGGGTCTACTAAAAATCGGCGCCGGCGCCACAATTAATTCGGCGCCGGGCGTCGGCGTCGGCGCCGGCGCCGACGCCTAAAAGAGGAAATACGGCGCCAGGCGCCGGCATCAAGCCATTTTTGTAAATAAAATAATAGAATGTAACAAAGACTAATCTAACATTTTATGTTTTTAAATAGAAATTTTTTGTATTAGGAATAGCAACAAATTGTTGCAAGATTTTTAAAAAGCGAATAAAATTTTCAAAAATATCGTGTTAAGGTTATTTGGCGCAAGTTCTTACACCACTGCGGAGTAAAATCCGGAAAAGAACTATTTTTCAAATTTATTGCCTTCTTTGGAATTTCAATCACAGCTGATCAAGCTGGAGAGGCAATTTTTGGAAACAGTGAAGAACGAGTCAAGGAAATAGTGGATAACTATCTTCATCAGATAGTGGAGAACATCAAAAAAAAAGCAAAAACCGGTAATGAAATTTTGTGATTTACATGTGATAAACATAAAAAATAAAAATTTACTATAAGATTAAAAATGACTTGTCTGCAAAAAAATCTGAGAAAATTTTGAATTTACTAAAACATTGTCAAGACAGCTGAAATCTTAACATTCAGGCGCCGGCGCCGCAGCTGAAGTGGCGCCGGCGCCGCAGCTAAAGTGGCGCCGGGCGCCGGCGCTGGCGCCGGCGCCCGACTGTTAAGATTTTTTAGCCGGCGCCCGTGCAGGTATGTCCATCACCCGCCCGCCAAATCAAATTTTTTAAATGCCAAGAGGTCGATGCCAAGAGGTAGTCGCAAAAGTATACCCCCCCCCCCCCCAAATAAAACTTTTTTTAAAGTGTTTCCAAACACCCTAAATAGACCTAAAATCAGCTCAGAAGTTCAAAAAAGGCATTATGTTTGAGTCCTGGTTAATAAAAACTGAGTTTTGGACATTTTGAAATTTGGCCTGTGCCTGTTTTGGCATGTTTTGGTCAGTGGAGCTGGGCAAAAAGAGCCTCTAAATGCATTTTTGTTCAAGAGTCTTGCTCAGAATTATGTCTAAGGTAAGTGAGTGCGCGCATCTCTAACATACCAAAGCCCCTGCGCCCCCGAAGGGGCGCGCTAACATTCACCCACATACCTTAGACGCAAATCACTCGAAAGTGACCCTGGATGGATGAAAAAGCATGTACCAGAGTTTCTTTATGCGGTAGGCCCCAGTCAACAGAACTATGGTCAACATCTTCTTTTTTACACTAAATTGGTATATTTTGGTCCTTTCTCACCCTAAGTCCTTTCTCACCCTTCAAAATGGTCAAAATAGGTATTTTTGGGTGGTCCCAAAACTCAAATTTTATTGACTAGAACACAAAAATAATGTCTTTTTCGAGCTTTTGAGGCAATTTTAGGTCGACACAGGGTGTTTGGAAACATTTTAAAAAAAAATCATTTGAGGGGGGGGGTATACTCCGGTAGCGCCAGAATTTTTTTCATTGATAGCAATGATCTAAAGTTTAAAAAAGCGAAGTTTAGGAGCTTCCGGCATATCTTTAAGATGCTGAAATTCTAATTCAAAGAAACAATTATGTTATTTTTCAAAAAGCTATTGATACAGCAAATGTGTTAAAAGCTATTTTTCATGTTTTTGCATTCGAAAGAGCAGAAAAACTTGCACTGGAAAAGCTTCGAAGTATAATGAAAACAGGATTCCTAAGTGTTTGCAAAACTCTCAAGAAAATATAAAAAAAATTTTTGACGTAAAACTTCCGTTAAAAAAACTGGAAACCTGACACTGAACTCGTGCACAGCATGGTCGATTTGCTTAAAAAACTGCCTTTAAACCTGGAAATTCTTTGTAAAATTTCAAATTCTGCTTGAGACAATAAAGATTTGATATGTGAAAAAATTCGAATTTCAATAATTTTCATCTTAAGCGGAATTTGAAATTTTCGATCTATGAACCCAGGTTAGAAGGCGGTAATTCAAACAAATCGATGATGCTGTTGACGTGACCCCCAAATAACCCACCCACCAAATACCCCACTCAAATAACCCCCTAAATTCAAATTAATTTTTGTACTGGAAGAAAAAATGAAATTTTTAATGGAAACAGGTTGTTGTACCCGGCCAATAGGTTGGCCGATTCGCGGCCAAGACCTGCACACTCCACATTGCAAGAAATTGGGGAAAATATGTATGTTACAGCTCAAAAATTTCATTTTTCTTTCCATGACAAAAATTAATTTGAATTTAGGGGGTTATTTGAAGGGGTTATTTGGTGGGGAGGTTATTTGGGGTTTTCACGGATGCTGTTCATGAATTCGGTGTCAGATTTTCAGGTTTACGGGACGCAGGCCGGGATAATTTCTTTTTATAAATGTTTTAGCGCCAATTTGAAAAAGAATTTTTTGATATCTCCCAAAGCAAAACGAACTTTTTTATTTTCTTTGAAAAAAAGTGCTTACCCAATCTTAAAATAATGTTTTCTCAACAGTTTTGATTCTCAACGGTTTTGAGCTTTTTCAAATTTGTCTCAAGAAAATGAACATTTCATTTTCAAATTCGAATATTTTCTGTTTTCATGGAAACTATAAATGTAGCAGTGACTTTTTATGTTGAGAGCGGGTTTTAAATGCAAATTGACCAGGCTGAACACGACGCTTTGTTGGAATCAGTGGTTTTCTCAGCGAGGAGAAACTTATAGAAAAGTTGCAACTTATATATTAATTTTTAATAATTTGTCGCATTTTTATTGTAAACTATTGCTGTATTCAGTGCCGAAATAACCGCACTGTTCTTTCATTTTCTTCTAAGCATTTAACTAGAAGTGATTTGTAGGCAAAATTTTTGCTTTTTAGTCTCGAAAACAAGGATATTCACTAACTGGACCTTTCAGGAAATCATAAATTTTCTGTGAAACTAGGATCACAATGATGCAAATTTGAGCGCTATTAATAGCTCTGGTTTGGCTGATGGTAACCAGGTATTGCTTCCGAGGTGGTGATACCCAGGCAGTGAACCCAAGTAGTGGTGCCAAGGTAGTGGTCACAGCTAGTGGTACCCCGGTACACAGATGGAGTTACTCGAGTGGTCGTGGTATTAAGGTGGCAGTACCCAAGGTTGAGGTATCCAGTATCTTGAAATTTCAGAATTTGATAGAGGCTCCGATAGGCGCCTGTTGCACCTTCATGATTTGTAACCACAGCAATGCTTGTTCTTTTTTGCGATTGAATTTGTACGAGTAGAAAATCCGTCGAAGAATTATTTTTTTGACGAATTTACCATTTAAAAAATCAGTGATATTGCTTTTTCTAATGACCGTCTAGATTGTTTGAAACTTATTTTGTTGTTGGTTGAAGATCCAGTCGACAGTGCTCTGAATTTGAAGAAAAAAGCTCCGAAAATAAAAGGCGAATCAGTATTTGCTTTGACCTTTCAATTTAACCTTTCAATGGTCACCTTTTTCGACTACATCAACAAAGAGATTTGGTAATTTTGGCTTAATCTTTTTTAAGACTTAATTCTGATGACTGCGAATTCAGCGGTGTATCCACTGGCAATTTTGAGTTGAATTTCTCTCCTTTTTTTTTCAACCACGCATTCGAAAGAATTAGCACTGTTATATTGTGAAAAGTAGGACGACATGTTTTGTTAATTACAAGCTAACAAGGAAACATCACATGTTGTCGTTGATATTGAAAACTCCAATAAACTTTTTTATAGCGAATTTAAAATTGATAAAATGGTTAAATAGGTGGGGTTATCCATCGTCAAAAAGTAAACTCACCAAACGATTAACTCGCTAAAAGCAGTCTCCTTAAACGGTTAGCTAACCGAAAGTAGTTAACCAGAATGCCTAAAAAAAACTTATTCTAATCTTAAAATGAACTACTTTTTCTAACCCAAAATCGCAAAGCAAAACGGGTTTGGTAGGATCGAAAATTCGATTTCGCTCATAGGAACCCAAAACCTTAGTAGGTACCACCTGTTCAGGTGTTTATCGAACCGTCCGCCTGATTTTTTTTGTCTCGTTGGAGTTGTAATGATATTGGTATTGGCCTCCGGGTGGGCAGAATCTGGATTTTGGTCTTTAAAAACATAACCCTACGTGCACAATGATTCGTTTTTCGTCCGCATCTGCACTTAAAAGCACAATATAGAAAAAGCAATGAAATTCGTTTCCGTATATTAATTTAAGTAGTTCGCGATGCTGACTGCATCGCGAACTACATTAAATGCATATACGGAAACGAATTTCATTGACTTTTCTATACTGTGGCTTTAAGTGCAGATGGGGACGAAAACGGGTTATTGTGTAGGTGGCATAACACCCACACTATTTTCCATATGTTATTTGTTATTATTTGTTATTTTCATCGATTAACTTTTGATTGGTCAGGATATATAGGGCAATATCCACCTGTCCTGAGGAGTACCCATACCAGGTTTCGGGGTTCGAGTGGCTGAATTTGCAGTTTTGGTCGTATAAAACTTCATTCGAGAATGCAATGATAGAATGATTCGATGTCGATCCTAACAAGAAAAAAAAATTGACGCTACTCGGTAATAGCTTTTCCGAACAGGCCATTGTCCTAGAGTATATTGTCCTAGTGTCCCTTTTCCTAAGAGAAGATTTTCCAGACAGGCCATTGTCCTAGAGTACATTGTCCAGTTGTCAATTGTCCATACCTTTCATTTTTCCTATATGCACGTTTTCCTAGAAGGCGCTAGAAGGCGCTCGAGAATTACTTTTCCTGGCACTATTACTTTCCTAGAAGTTAATGTCCTGAGCTGTCCCTGCCTCAATTAGGCCGTTCTTTAGTAGGAAGTTCAGGGTTGATAAAACACTGCTTAAATGCTTGAAACATTTTGTGCATTTATTCCCTGTCCTGTTGTGTTGGCTGAGATTCATTACCTTCTTAGGCCCTAAAGCATGCCTGTTGTCTGCCCGATCTACAGTTTCCTTTAGCATTTTAATTTTAATGAATTTGTTTAGTTAGAACTCCAACTAACTATTTCTGTTTTTCCCTTTCCATCAAAACAATTGTTTGCATTCTTACAAAAAAAACACATTCATCCAATTACGATCATGCCATATTCTACAGGCCTCACAACATGGGCTTGTAAATACAGCCCGCCTGTTGCATTCAGGGCAATTTTGTTTGATGCTTTTGATTTGCCTGTTTGTTTTGTCTTGTTTTGGCCTCGAGAATTACTGAAAATTTAAGAAAAAATGATGTTAATGTTTGACTAGACGAATGAATCTAAAGCGCAGCGCCATTATTCGCACCAAGAAATTTGTGCCAAATGATTTTCTCATTTATGACACACTTCTTAGCATTCTTGCACGTCAGCGTTACCGGTATAGATCCAACTGGAAACAAAAATGAGCGGATAAACCGGCTAGATACATGAACAACTGAACAAACCGAGTGGATGAAAAAAATCATCTGGGATAAGTCCAAATAGCACTGACCTACCCTTGCCTAAGCATGAAGCCTAAAATATAACAAAAAAACAGAGGGGACCAAGGCAAACACCCCCCCCCCCCCATTGTTGAATGGTTCATTTTTTGGTAGGAATTTGAAAAATTGAAATTGGCGCCTTCTGAATTTTAAAGAACCGCTTAAAAAATTTTCAATAAGCGGCCAGAAAAATACTTCGAAAATACCCTTGCTTTTTTATTTTTAGAAAACCGTCAGTAAATAAAATCTGTCAGAAAGCCTCCCATTCTCGCTGATCATTGTTGCAGTCCCTATAGCTTTTGCCAATACAGTCAGCATTATTCTAGACAACACTCTTGACTTGGTATAGGGAAACTACTAAATTTAACATCAACTTAGTGATGAGTGATACTCTCTACAACCACCACTTCCCTGCTGCGTACCAGACACGCACCTACGCAAATCAAAACAAAGAACAAAATAGAGGCGAATACTTTTATTGTGTGGCATATCCCGTCAGAATACAAATCGACATTGGAATAATTAAACTGGTGAAGGTCAAAGAAATAAAAGAGTCCAGGGTATTGATCTTCTACGCTGCAGCTTTTCAATTCTCTGCGCGAAGGTGTGAATTCGCTTCAGTTTTTTCCACTGGCATTTGAATGTCTAAACAAATCATTTGACTAAAAAGCAAAAAATAAAAGAGTTACTGTGTTGGTTCTTGAGGTGCGTAGCCAAACTTACGAAAGTGAGGAATCTACCATTGCCATCCGATCTGCACGGTCCAGCGACGCAACTGAAGCAGCCACCAATCTCAGCCACATAATTGTGCTTTTGACATTCCAGCAAAGGAGGAGCAGCAGAAGAAGCAGCTTGAGGAACTCCACCAACGTTTTTTGGACTGTTCTGAGGGGTCAACATATCGCCTTGATCAGATTTGACCTCATTAATCAATTTCTCTAAATAGCGGAGATTTAAAATCAAAAACAGAATCGAACGGATAACATACCGATGTTTGCTGAAGAACGAAAAAAGATCTCCAAGACATCTTTGCAGAGACTCAATGGATTGGCACCTTCGGACTTCCGACACTCAGGCAAAAAGTCCACCATAATTTCTTCACCATGCTTTGCACCGGAAACACCATCATTTTGGAAAACGATCTTGACATTGAATTCGCGCTAAAAAATTATTGTTCAAAAAGTGGATCAAAATATAGGTAATCACTTTGATTTGTTCACTGGCATCCTCCAACTCATACTGCTCTCTGTTGAACGAAAACGGCGTGTACGTGATAGACTCTGAAATAAGCAATTTTGAACAGCTGCCATACAAGCGTTGATTCCATGAATTATTATTATTACCGGTTTTCCAAGATCCAGCATCAACTCGGCCTCTTTGATCCCCATGTCCAGATGAATCGAGACGTAATTCTTGAACCCGTCCATAATCTTTTTGCTTCTCAGATTTTGAAAAATGTCCACGGCGTTTTTGATGTCTTTCTGAAGATTTTCAACGAAAGAGATATCATTGTAGTCGGCGGCTGAAATAGAATGTCTAAAAACTTGGAAGAAGGCATGGTAGCTCACTCAGAATAGTCATCTTCAAAATTTTCCCAGTGAAAATCATTTCATTGTCTACACACCCCTTGAGCTTTTTCTGCAATAGTTCTCTGTCTTCAGCCTGCTCAGCCAAGTCAAGTTCATCGTACATACGATTAAGAGCCGAGAACTTTTGCTGATAACCCATCTGTAACAAAAAACACAGGTCAACAACACTTTCGTTTATCGGCTTCTCCAAACATTTAAGTTTTGCAAAATTTCGAAAAACCTTGGAGAACAAATTTGAAGTCAGCCGTGAACATCGACGAATAAAAATAGAGCATGTTTCGGCTGACAGTAAATGCAATTCTGTGCAGTCTCTCAAGCCAATAAAATCAGCAATATCCATGTAAATATAAGTGGAACCATGATGGAAAAATATCCCCGAGAAATTGTTCTGGCCAATCTGTTTGACTTATTTGGCTAAAAAATGATTGAAGCACTTATCAATATCTTAGAACTTTTTAAGGCGCCATTTGAAAAAAGAATTTCACGGTAAATTCATAATAAATTAGTTAAAGGAGCATGCTAGTTCGTTACAATCGTGCGTTGATCGTGGAAAACCCAACTCGCACCCATCCCACCTCGCCCCCCAACTCGCGCAGATTGTAATTCGCGTCAATGAGGTTTTATCCTAATCCTTCACCCTGTTGATTTTTGGCTTGCGCTCAGGCGCAGTGCTGATGAGCGTATGTTTGGATTTGAATATATCTCCTTCAGCAGAATGGATATCAGGTTAATAGCTTAATTTGCCCCGGTGAATTCATTTATTGATTAATTCATGCTCTAGTCAGCAGTACTGACTCAGCACTGGAGTTCAAGTTGGTCTAGCAGCAATAAATTTTTTGTGCTTTTTTATACTCTTTTTGAGGTTATTCAAGATTTACAAGAACTGTGTAAATAAAATCAAAACCTAATTTTACTGCTGTCGAAATCGTTGCTACACATTTGCGCACAACACATTTGCGCTCATTTTTTCGAAGTCACAGGTTTGAATGGTTATCGGTATATCCCCGGCAGGTATCCCCCAACATATATACCCCCAACATACGAATCAAAATTTTTTTTTAGTTTTCGGGTTTCAAAATTTTTTCTGCACCAATTCGAGCATTCTTAAGATGGTTAGACAATTGTAAAATTACGTTTTGATGGTACTTTCACAGTTTTTGCAAATCTTGCAGAGCGTAATTTTTTAGCACTGTCATACCATCTTTAGAAATTTATAGTTTTCGTAAATCTTTCAAAACGCAATTTTACTACTGTCGATCATCTTTAGAATGCTCGAATTAGTGCTGAAAACAAAATTTGAAACCCGAAAATGAAAACAAAAATTTTTGATCCAAGTGGACGACCACTTGGTTTTGTTGATACATGGGACATCCAGATAATATGGCTACCAACATGGTCAGATGCATTACAGGAAAAGGTCTTATATACAAGCGTGCCAACTGAGTGCTGCCATTCAGGTGCTAATGTGTACTAATCTTTTTAAGCCGTACGAAGTCATATGAAACTAATTATAAAAACTAAAAATTAGCCTGGAAAACAGAATTTTACTACTATCGAACCTTTTACCTAGACCTCAGCCTGAAAACTGATACCTGATCAGTGCTTTTGTACTACCGCCTGAGTACCACTTTCAATGTACCACCACCTCCATACTAACACTACTAACACTAAAAAATACTCCAAAACTAAGGTTCTTGCATGTCAATTTGGTGTTTCAGCATTATCAAATCATGTTCAGGACGCGATTCTGGTATAACGGTATGATGATTTTCAATTAATTATGGCTGAATCCAAAATGTAGAATTCTGGAAGTGGACACTAGCTTAGGAGGTATACACTTGTTTAAGAAAGGTCCCAGGTGGTTTTCCTAACCATCCTGAGACTCCCTGATCCCATCACAATCTAAAAATGTTTAAAAAAATCGATCTAGGTGGACAACCTCGTGGTTCTGTTAGTATGTTGTTCATGTAGCTATAGACCAGTTCACGAGCTAAGCCTTCTAAAACGAGCTAACAACGATAATCCGAAACCTGAGAGTTCAAAATGTTTGAGTCAAACGTTATACTTGGAACGTTATACTTTTTAATGCATCAACAAAACCAAGTGATTTTCCACTTGAATCAAAAAAAATTCATGGTTTTGGGTTGCAAATCCGGTTTCCTGTGCCACCTTATCTACTGTATTCTACATAGAGCCTTTTTTCGGACGAGGATTAAATGTGCTACCTTTTGGCTAAAAAGTGCCACCTTATCTACTGTATTCTACACCCACCACGCCACATCGCTGATACTACACTCACCTACTTTTCAAGCCTCACACTATAGTTTTCTTCTAACTAATCATTTCACTACAATTCTATCTTAATTATCTGCAAATGATAGTCTTTATTTCATTCCATTACACAAAAGTTACAATGAGAAACTATTTCGAACAAAACATAATTTTCTTTACTCATCAATAAGGACCGGATTTATATGCTTTCAAAAATGAGAAATAGGCGCATAAAATATACCCTAAAACAGCGAAATATGCCCTGAAAATCGCGAAATATGCTGAAAATTTGACAAAATATGCCCTAAAAATGGCTTGTAAGTAAAAATGATTAGTTTGAAAAAGAATTTAGGTTTTGTCATTTTCGCCATATGAAAATCTATGACAGGTGAATGAAGACAGAACTTTTTTTTATTTCAAACTATCACTTTAAAGTGCTAAGTTAAAGCTGTAACGCCGCACAAACTTTATACTTTGTCAAATCTTGTAAAGATGTGTTTTCAGACAAGGACCACTGTTTTCCTAAAACAGAGTTTGACCGAAAATAAATGTTTGCTCATAGGTGTCAAGGTGATTCAGCTAAAAAGACCACGTTTGAATAAGAAGATAACAAAAATCCAGCATATATGTTTGATATTTAAAATTTTTAAGCATAAATAGTCAAAATATGACCAAAATATAAACCAAAAAGTCAGAATACGTAGTAAATATGCAAATATGCTCTAAAAACGCGAAAAATGCCAAAATATGCTAGAAAAAACACCATAAAAAGCCTTCCGCTTTCTTCTCTTCCTTCGCTTTCCTCCAATAGGCACATCAGTAATTTCTTGTGAATAGAAATCCTTCTCGTCAGATTACCCACATTTGAACAAAAGTTGGCACTTTTCAGCCAAAGGTGGCAATTTTCATCCAAAAGGTGGCACATTTAATCCTCGTCTATTGCTGAAAAATACCACCTAATTTCGGGAAAAATGCCCCTAATTTTAATTGCCCCTAATTACTGAAAAATGCCCCCTAATTGCTGAAAATTGCGCCCTAATTCGCTGAAAAATGCCCCCTAATTTTTCTCTTTCATCGTTTCTAGTCAAAATTTCGCGGGAATTTAAATTTTTCAGTCGAAAAATAACTTGGATTGGTCAGAATCCCATTCCGGAATGGCCACAACCGCCTGAAAGTTGGTTTTTCGGGGTTTATTAAAAGGGGGGTAAACTTTCTGCGAAAATTCGGTTGAGCACATCAGAATTCTGGGCCGATCGGCTGAATCACTAAGAATTTCATCCGGAACCATTCTCAACCATCTTAAACCGCGCTAAACCATCCCAAACTGCTCCAGATCAGTATCTAACTACCCTAAATCAGTGCTTAGGCGGTTTAAGATGGTTAGGAATGGTTCAGGTTGAAATTCTGAGAGATTCAGCCGATCGGACTGGAATTCTGATCCGCTCAATCGAATTTCCGCAAAAAGTTTACTTCCCCTTTAGTAAACCCCCAAAAAACCAATTTTCAGGGGCTTCTGGCCATTCCGGAGCGGGATTCTGACCAATTCAAGTTATTTTTTGACTGAAAAATTTAAATTCCCGCGAAATTTTGACTGAAAACTAGGGTTGGGTAATTCTCCGGAGAAATACTTTCCGGGTAATTACCCAAGTAATTACAGAGAAATAAGGCCGGAAAAGTATTTTTCCGGGTAATTACCATTCAACCAACCCTACTGAAAACGATCGGAAAGAAAAATTAGGGGGCATTTTTCAGCGAATTAGGCGGCATATTTCAGTAATTAGGGGGCAAAATTAAATACCACCCGTTTCAGAAAGTAATGAAAGGCGCCAATTTGAAAATGATCTTTTGATATTCTTCACATATTTTTGTCTTGTTCTCTCAAGGCAAAACTAACTTTTTTATTTTCTTAGAAAAAAGTGCTTGCCCAATCTTAAAAAAGTGTTTTCTCAACATTTAAAAAACCACGATTGAGATGGTTTTGAGCTTTTTTAAATTTGTCTCAAGAAAATGAACACTTCATTTTCAAATTTGAATATTTTTTTGTTTTCATGGGAACTATAAATGTAGCAGTGACTTTCTTTATGTTGAGAGCGGTTTTAAATGCAAATCGACAAGGCTGAACACGACCCTTTGTCGGAATCAGTGGTTTTTTCAGCGAGTAGAAAGTTATAGAAAAGTTACGTTATAACTTATATATTAATCTTGCGTAATTAGTCGCCTTTTTATTGTAAACTATTCATGTATTCAGTGCCAAAGTAACCGCACGATTTTGTTCTTTTATTTTCTTCTAAGCATTTAGCTAGAAGTGATTTGTAGGCAAAAAATTTGATTTTTAGTGTCGAAAAAAAAGGATATTCAGTAACTGGACCAGGATTGCGTCGGAACCGGACAAAAATCGGAACGGAATTCGTAATCGGAACTCCAGAATTTTCGGAATCGGAATTCGGATTTCGGAACTTGACCTATTTTTTCGGAATTAGAAATTCGGAACTCAAAAAGTATCGAATTTCGGAATTCGGACTTCGGATTTCGGAAAATTTCCGAGCTCCAAAAATGAGAATCAAAATTTCAAGATTTTTTCGAATTCAATTTTTCATAACAAACAGAACAGTGCCTTATATTACAATGCGAGGATGGGGGTTTTGCCTTGGTCCCCCTGTAGTTATTTCTTTATGGTTTTCTAGGCTCAAGCTTAGGCAAGGGCAGGGCAGCGTATGCTGGGATGGACTTGAACATGAGTCCAAGATATGTTTGAGTCCGTCCTAAGATACGCTGACCTACCCTTGGCTAAGCCAAAGGCCTGAAAAATTAAAAAAAAATAGCAGGGGGATCAAAGAAACCTTCAATATATGGCTCAAAACAGTTCAATCCGCATTAATATTCAAAGTTGTAAGCGGTCAAGCCAAAACAACGAGGATACACCCGAACCACCAGGATGGAGCCCGAACCACTGAATACATACAAACCACCGGAATGGGCCCGAACCAAATACTTGTCGGCGCCAGCAAAGGTGGCAGATGTATGACGGGAACAAAGAAAACATAGAAGAAAACTTGAATTCGGGTTAACAAATACCGAGGAAAAGCTAAATTTGATTTTATTGCAAGACATTTTTCGGTTTTCGGATTTCGGAATTCGGAACTTGACATTTCTTTCGGAATTCGGATTTCGGAATTCGGAACTCAAAAAGTATCGGATTTCGGAATTCCGACGCACCCCTGAACTGGACCTTTCCGAAAATCATAAATCTTCTGTAAAACTATAATCACAATGATACAAATTTGCGCGCAATGAATAGCTCTGATTTAGCTGATGGTAACCAGGTATTGCTTCCGAGGTGGTGATACCCAGGCAGTGAACCCCAGGTAGTGGTGCCAAGGTAGTGGTCACAGCTAGTGGTACCCAGGTACACAGATGGATTTACTCGACTGGTCGTGGTATTCAGGTGGCAGTACCCAAGGTTGAAGGTATCCAGTACCTTTAAATTTAAAAATTTGATAGAGTCGCCGATAGAGGCACCTTTATGATTTGTAACCACAACAATGCTTGTTTTTCTGCTATTGAATTTGTACGAGTAGAAAATCCGTCGAAGAATTATTTTTTGACGAATTTACCATATTAAATATTTACCAGTTAAAAAATTCACTGTTGACAAATTAATTATGAAATAGTCTTCCAAAAGTATAAAAACTTTCTATTTTATTGTTTCTCATGTCAATCAAAAATATTTATTGTAAATTTTTGCTAACTTTCTTAGTGTTTTTTTTCATTTGATATATATATTTCCCTTTTATAAGTACTTCTTCTTTAAATTTTGTATAAAATGTGGCCAAAACGTTTCGAGAAAACTACTCCTGCTAAGACTATTACTAATGAGAGTACTTGTGTTCTTAGCAAACTACCTATTGAAATTTTGAGTGATATTGCTTTTTCTAATGACCGTCTAGATTGTTTGAAACTTATTTTGTTGTTGGTTGAGGATCCAGTAGACAGTGCTCTGAATCTTAAGAAGAAAGCTCCCAAATAAGAGGTGAATCAGTATTTGCTTTGACCTTTGTCAATGCTCACCTTTTTCGACTAAATCAACAAAGAGATTTGGTAATTTTGGCTTAATCTTTTTTTAACTAAATTCTGATGACTGCGAATTCAGCAGTGAATCCACTGGCAAATTAGAGTTAAATTTCTCTCCCTTTTTCTCAACCACGCACTCGAAAAATGAATGAGAAGTAGGACGACATGTTTTGTTAATTACAAGCTAACAAGGAAACATCACATGTTGTCGTTGATATTGAAAATTCCAATAAACTTTTTTACAGCAAATTTAAAATTTATAAAATGGTTCAATGGGTCGGGTTATCCATCGTCAAAAAGTAAACTCACCGAACGATTAACTCTCTAAAATCAGTCTCGTCAAACGGTTTGCTCACCGGAAAGTTATAAACCAGAATGCTTAATAAATAAAACGTGGGTAGTATCGAATACCACTTGGTCGTATAAAACTCCATTCGAGAATGCAATGATAGAATGATTTGATGTCAATCCTAACCAGAACAAAAATTTAGCTCATTGATGGATAAACACCTGAACAGGTGGTACCTGCTAAAGTTTTGGGGTTCCTCTGATCGAAATTGAATTTTTTATACTACCAAACAGGTTATGCTTTGCAATTTTGAGTAAAAAAAAGTAGTTCATTTCATGATTCGAAAAAGCTTTTTAGCGGCTATTTTTAGGAATTCGTAGTCAAAAATACATACGATCCATACTAAAGTTTGTATAAGAGAAGTTTTGTGATTTTGTAGTTTTATTGATAGCATGTCGAACCAGTGGAAAACTATAAATCAAGTGTCTGATTCAAACGGAAGCTTGCAATGTGCTGGTAACGTTAGCACTAATTTTCGACTATTTTTTGTTGGTAATTTGCCGAGCTGTGGCCTCTTAAAGTTTGGTGCTCAGAAAAACCAGCATATTTCTTAAAAGGAATCATAGTTTGTGAAAATTTAATGATGTACACTTGTTAAAAAGCTTGTTCGACGCAAAAAACAGTTGTTATTCCTAATAGGAACAAGAACTTAACAATCTGTTGTGAATGACAGCATAGAAACGCGGACGCTACTCGGTAATAACACCCCCCCCCCCCCCAAAAAATCGGACCTACTCGGTTCTAAAGCCCCCCCCCCTAAGATCAAGATTTTTAGGAGTGGTCAAAACACATTTTTAAGCAATAATTTCGCCATAAAAAGTCCAGAAAAGCAATTTAAAAGGGATTTTAGGCTGTATTGGGAGGGGAAGGGAATAATACAGGGGCCACTTTTTTTAGCTGCTTTACCATGTTTTTCAACTCGGGCCGTGGCAAAAATAGACTCTATATGCATTTTATGATCAAGTGTACTAGTGTACTAAGCCCCTGCACCCCTGCACCCCCTTCGAGGGCGCAGGGGGTGCAGGGGGCTTGGAGTTGAGATGCGCACACCCACATACCTTATAGGAACAATAATTTAACAATCTGTTGTAAATTACAGCATAAAAATGTGTTTTTTTTTCTTCAAAAAATCAGCATTTTTACAACACCAATTTTAAAATTTTTTAAAAAACCGCCATGAAAATTGGAAATCAGCCTGCACCCTTCTGATTTTTAGTGCATCAGAAAGAGAATTAAATTTTGCATCTTTCTGACAAAAAATTGCCGAAAAAAGCGGAGGGAAGTAAAACCAAACAGCTTTTGAAGATCGCTAGTCGTCCTAACTTTTTTCAGTTTTTGACGAGAATTTTTTTTACAATTCAAACCTGGAATTCTGACATCGGATGTTTGCTCACCGTACCCAATTTGCATGTGAAACTGCTCTTACACGTAGAAATTTACTTTCATATTTCCAACTCCTTACAAGACAATAAACATTTGAATTAAATAAGTATGACTTATTTGAATATTTATTATCTTGAAAAGGATTAGAAACACGACAGTAAATCTTTGTGAAAAAAGTATTACGTGAAAAACTGAAAAAGGTTAGGACGAGCAGCGAATTTTAAACACGATTTTGTTCTTACTTTCTCCGTCTATTTTCAAATTTTTTTGTAAAAAAGATGCAGAATTAAGTTTTCTATCTGATGCACTAAAAATAAGGAGGGTGCGTGCCGATTTACAATTTTATGGCGGTTTTTGCCAAAAGCTGGTGTCCAAAAAATACGGATTTCCTGAAAAAACACTTTTTTCTTCCGAAATTCACGACTGATTGTAGAGTTGTTTGGAAAATGCTTATTTTTTAAATAAATTTTTTCAGTTAATCAATGAGCTTTTGCAAATCAACATCACCATTCTTCAAAACCAAGAAACCAAGAAAAAAGATATTATTGATCAAAGAGGAACGCTAGAATACCAATCTAATGCTGGCTCCATTGCCATGAACGAAGTTTTTCTCCAAAAAGGGCTTCCATTCTATTCTTTTTATTTGACTAGTAAGGCGCAGAAAATGCTTAGACAAGAGTCTCCAGAATTGTATTCAGCTATAATAAAAAGATACGCTGAACTCAAAAATGATAAAGAGCAGCAGCTTACACAGCTTCAGAATGACACACAAGAAATTGAAAATTTTCAGACTCTGATTTTGAAAAAAAATGTACAACTCATATCCTATCAAGCTCAAACCGCAGAAAATGTTGAAAGTGAAATTATTGTCCCAAAAATTTCTCTTCCAACTATTGAAATTATCGTCCCAAAAAAGAATTCAAATGTCTCTTTTCAATATATATTTATATTTATTTTTGTTTTTGTGTCTATCTTGTCTTCTTATTTTATATTCTATGTGATATAAAGCCTATTTTTGCATTGTATGACTGCTAACTCAAGAAAAAAAATGTTTTTTTTTATTTTTTTACTTTATCAGGATGGCTAACCCCGACACTACAACGACGCGGAAAAGATTGGCTGCAACTGTGACGCTGATTTTTAAAGCCCTTTTGGTCGTCGCAGTTGCAGTTAAGGCTGTGAAATCGTATATCGTGGGATCCTAGCGATTATCCTAAAAACGGGAAATAGTAAACATCAACATCAATCAATCAAAGAGTCTTCGTTTTATTAAAATAGACCTCTTTTTGTGGACGGAACTGAAATTTTTATACCATTGTGTAGCCAGTGAAATAGACTTTCAGTTGCGTGGTCACAAGTTCAGAACTTTGAGAAAAAACACACATAATAACAAGAAATAAAGTCAAAAAATTCGAAAAGACGAGTTGACTGTTTTTTCACTCATCCTCTAGAGGGGAATCTATTAGAAGGGGGGGGCTCTATTAGAGGAAATACGGTATGTTGTTAAAATAGCAAATAAAAAACGTTTATTTGAACCAAAGATAAAAATTAAGATAAATAGAGAGAAAATTGAAAAATAACAGCAGGGAGTAAAGTTTATTTTTTCACACAATTGAATTCACACAGTAGAATTCTGAGTCATTATTTACTGGTTTCCAGGTTTGTATGCGGTATTTTAAAAACTTTAAATAGCTAGTGTCAAGTAAGATTGTTCAAAGATTATTTGAAAGTTTATATTTTTTAAAAATTTTTAAAAGTTAATAAAAGTGTCGATATAACTTTTTGTTAATTTAATATTCATATTGATTTAAAAAATGGAGAAAATGAAAGCACACTCTCCTCCAAGGTTGGCACTATGTGACTATCGAAGCCACATTTGGCTGTACAAAGCCTCATCCTTTGACTTTGTGGCTCTAAGCATAAATAATCACTTAGTTTCCACATAATATCATATTCCTATATCGCCGATCGTTTTTCATTTTATTATATTTTTTTTCTCTAAAAAGCAAAGCCTCCCAATAGTGTACGTCTTATTTTCAAAATGGTGTACCGTATTCTCTCTATTAGTTCCACACTCTCTATTAACCCACACGCCCAACTTTGAGAAACTGTATCTCAGCTCAGTGAAAAATTTAACAAAGCTGTTTATTGCATTTTCTTAACTCCCACGTGCTCTATTGATGCCACTTTTTAGATTTCGGTTGAGCACCCGAAAATCGCGAGATAGACTCCAAATTTTTCCGATTTTCGAACGATTGAAAAATAATCCCACATGTGGAACTAATAGAGAGAATACGGTACACTATCGGGAGGTTTTGAATTTTTAGAGAAAAATTATATAGGGAAATGAAAAACGATCGGCGAAATCGGAATCCTTCCGATATTTGCGGCCAGACTGTCAAAACAGAATCAGCAAAAAAAATTAGAAATTGAGATGAAAAAAGTGTCGGACCCTAGGCGGGAACGAACTTTTAGGATGTACACTATCGGGAGATTCGACTGTATAGGCAATTGTTTCAAACATGTCGTTTCGTAGCCCTTGTCCTTTTTTCAATAGTATATGAAGTTTATTTGGAATATATTAGAAGATTCAGTAAGGTCTTTTTAAAAAATGACGGGCATTTTCATATTTTTAACTGGTCAAACGTTTAATCGTACGTTCAGCGCTCAAGGAGCATCTTATTGTCATGTTGTAGTGTATTGAGATATGATTTTTTGAAAAGAATCAATTTCTTAAAAAATTACTAAAATTTGCAAGCGCTCGAAAGTTCGAAAAATTTCGAATTTCGAGCGCTCGAAAAAACTTTTGAATTATGCTTTCGAATTACGAGCGCTCATTTTCGAGCTCAAGATTGGAACTTGCAGCACACAAAAAAATGTAATTGTGAATTTTTTTTGTTTTAGAAAAATGCCAAGCGAAGTTTGGAAATCGTTTAAGAAAGTCGGTGGAAAGGCTATTTGCACATGTGGTGAAAAGCTTACACTGCCAAAGAGTGGATCAACAACTTATCTTTCGGGTCACCTGAAATCGGCAAGGCACAAGGAAAAGTTAGCGAACAAAGGATTGGAACATTCCGAGGCGAAAAAATCTAGAGTGGAGCCGATTGCAACTCCATTCAGTCCACGATATTCCAAGCAGCAGAGCCAGCTATTAAGCAACAACATGACTAATTTTATTGTGTATTCTAATTTGCCCTTTTCGATTTCAGAGTCTCCGATCTGCGCCGTTTGATCAAGCACAACTATGGACAAAGAATAGTAGTTCTTTTTTGGCCGCTTATACAGGCGTGTCAGAATTACGCGCACTTTTTTGAAAAATTTGGCGAGGTAGCTCCTTGCCCGGCCGATTTCCGTTTTCGGAACCCTAACCCCAGGAAATCTCCAGAATTACGAGGCTTTTAATAATCAATAACACAGACTTCCCATTCATCTTTATTCGTACAACAATAAACAATAAGAAACAAGGATAAATTGAGACAAAAATTAAAACCTTTAGGAACGCCCACTGTCGATTATTCGGGACATCTCTTCTAGACCACGTTTGAACTGCTTCACACAAAGTCGGTTTGCTTGCTCTTGTTTCTTGATATTAGCCATGATCTAAACGTAAAAAGCATTAAAAGGAAGAGATATACCATGCAGACAGCATAAATCGAATTAAAATTGATAATATATAAAAAAATTAAGACAGAAAGAGCAATGTGCGCGTAATTCTGACACACCCTGTATTTTTGTTGTGGTAAAGCGGTCATGTGTGGTCGATTAACCATGGTATCGATTGATTTATTTCTCAAAAATACATTAATGAGGCGGCGAAGCCGCTGAAAATTTCGAATTTCAAATCGAGCGCTCGAAAATTTTCGAATTTCGAATCAAGCGCTCGAAAATTTCGAATTTCGAATGTCGAATCGAGCGCTCGACAACCCTGCTGAAATTGAAAAAATTTTTATTTTAGTCATTTTTGGAAAAAGTTGATTTTTCAACCTTTTAAAGGGGCCTTACAATGGTTTAGAGCCGAATTCTGACTTTTCTAATATATTCGAAAAAGTATTATATACCATTTTATAGAGGACAAAAAGGGCTACAAAACCTTATGTTTGGAATAGTTTGTTTCTAAGCATATGCTTGAAAGTTGTCCCCAAACTTATTTGTCACCAGCTATTGAGTTCAGACAACAGATTTTTGAAAAGTAGTGTTTAAATTTTTAGTTTTAGTAACTGTATTTTCAAGTTCTTTCCCAGAAATTTTGCCGAAAATTGTCTCAGTCATTCGCTTAGCATCTCTTCTGATGGTAGAATTGAAGAGTAAGTAGATCACTGGTGGAAAACCTGAAACAAAAAGAAAAGTTAAGAATGTATGTGAAAAGCATTTATTCAGTCAACCCTCGATTGGACGGCCTCCTAAAAGTTCGTTTCCGCCTAGGGTCCAACACTTTTTTTCTTAGTTTTTCAAATGAAATTCTGACTTGTCAGTCAAGTGCGAAAATATGCGAGGATTCCGATTTCGCCGATCCTTTTTGTAAATGACGACAATTTTATCCGACAAAACCAGTGGGTACTTGTTTCTACGGCCCTATTTTTAAAATCAGGGGCGGTTAATTCAAAAAGCAACCAAAACCTTTTTCGGGAAAAATTGTTGTCATTTAGAGAAGAGACGACTGGCAAAATCGCATTGCTCGCGGCATTTCCCACTAGACTGGCGAATATCATTCCATTTAAAAAATTGGGGTAAAAAAGTGTCGGACCATAGGTACGAACTTTTTAGGCGGCCGTTAAATCGAAGGTTGGCTGTACCATGTATGTGAAACCAGCAAAATTGCGCAAAATGCATTAAAGCTTCAGTTGTAACAAAATACATCATGTAGACATAGATAGAGCATGCACAAAAATTGAACATACTAATAATAAACACTTGCAGCAGCATCTGTCATTTCAATTTGTTTTTTTCTTGAGATAATAAATAAATTTACCATTTTTTGTTGTTTAGCGACTTCTTTGCTACCCTGTATTTTGTGAGACTTGGCGAAGAAAAGTATCGAGAATATGATATATAGCATAGGTACAAGCACAGCAAAGCCTCCATCCCAGATAAGATGTGAATAGGAACTGTACTAAAAAGTAAAAAAACTAAAATTTTGTTTTTCATCACCTTGACTGGTCACACGTTTAACTCAGGATTTAGCGCTTTGATAAAAACTTAATGCATTCTTGTAGCGCAGTTTAAGAGCTACAAATCTAAGTGTAGTCATACTTGCATGTTTTGAAAAATAGGGCGCCAGCGCCGGCGCCGGGTCGCCAGGTGAGATTAGGACGCCATCGCCGGCTCTGGCGTCAGGCTATTTTCGAATTTCGGCACCGGGCGCCATGCTAGAATAAGGGCGCCGGCTACGGCGTCGGTATTTTTGTCTGTAAATTGAGTTTTTATGATGAAAAAAGTGTATATTTTGATCTCAAAAATGCTCAATTTCAAAGAAAATTCAAGAAAATTGGAAAAACTTTAAATCGCCGGTGCCCGTGCAAGTATGAGTGTAGTGATATGGTCTCTTGCAAAAATCCATTTCGTTGAAAAATGACCGAAATGAAAATCTTTTTAGTTTTAGTCATTTTTTGAGTAATGGACCTTTTTTCCAAAGACCATACATCCCCACTCAAATTTTCAATACTTATCACTAAAAATGAGCTAGCTACTTTTAAAGCACCCGTTAGTTAACACGCGAAAGGCTGTACGCCTGATGGTATGTACTGGTGCAGAATTTCACGCTGAACACGATAGTGAAAAAATTGAAAAAGTCACTCTATGGTGGTCAGCTGCCTTTGTGAACTGATCAAGTCAAGACTTTTTCCTATAAAACTAATTTTGGTTCTTTTTGGTTATCGGGAATACCCGATTCTTACGCATAAATTGTCTTAGCACGACTGATAACCAAAAAGAACCCTAATTTTTTTTGGTTTTAGGATAAGAGTATTTTTTTTTGGTTTTAGAACCACACATCAAATAAAGTGAAGTGTGCAAGGCCTTTGAAATAATCTGTCACTTCTGAAAAAAATTTGATTGATTTCCGCAAAGATAATTTAGTGTCTAAATTTTTTGTCTTTGTCTACCCTATTTACTCTAATAGTAGCCCCTGGGCTACTATTTGAGTAGGGCTACAATTAGAGGGGGGCAAAATCGGCCTATTTAGGCCAATTTTCAGGGATACTACTATTTTTCAACCCCCCTTCTAGGGGAGCTACTATTAGAGGGGAGTGTGCTACAATTATAGGAGAGGAGGCTACTATTAGAGTGAATACGATAAGTGTTGTTCGTGTGCGTCCCTTTCCAGCCGCTTCTACTAATAAGACACAAGGCTTAAACATTTGCAGATCCCGTTTAAAGAAGGCTGATTGTGGTAGGTCTTAGGTTTTTCAACAACTTACAATTCCTGCAGGATCATCCCGATACCCAACGTATGGATTTAAAAACCAGGTGAAATAAATGCCTGTAAATAACAATGGCGGGTTGAAAAATAACCAATAGATTCCCTAGAAAATAGATGCTCCGATCCACAGGTAGATACGATTGCCTAAAATAAAGTATTTTAATTATGAGGCACCCGTAAATTCACAATCGCGATTTTGGCCTGGTGTTTCCGACATATTTTTAAAGACTTTCCTCAGGCAAATTACTGCCCAAGTTGAGTAAAAGAGGCATACCAGCGCGTTACACCGCAAATTAAGGCGACGACCAGCAAGTTTTTGAAAATCGTCCTTGTTTTCACTCGTCTCATGTCAATTCTGATATTTATGACCTTATCCTAGTTTTAAAAGTAGGCAGAAAACTTTTACCAGATCACATAGAACACTTTTAAGAAAACGGTCATGAGAGAATTAAATTGCTGGTCCCACGCCTTAATTGCAGTGTAACGCGCTGGTAGCCACTTTAATCTCACTGGCTATATTTTAAGGGGTAACTTTTTTGATGGCAGTCTTCAAAACACAATGCCAACAACACGATTTTGAATGAAGGAGTGCCGCGTAATTGCAGAAAAGACTGTTATGGAAAAAAAGCAATTTACCAGCGAAAAGTTTAGTTTCAAGATCAGGAGATAGCATAGCTACACATCTATTAATAACCAAGCACAGCTGGCCAGAGCTTTCACACATCCAACAAACTAAATAATTTACAACTTTAAAAATTTTATGGTTATTTTTGAAGCAGTTGAACCTGAGAACCTTCTACCCCCCCAATCGCATCAGCTTGGGTGACCAAGGATTTTTTCGAAAATTTTTGATTGCACAATGTTTTCGTCTGAAGAAAAATTTTTTAAGCATGTTTATACAAAAGAAATTATTGTATAGTAAATTTTAAAAAAAGTTGCCTTGGTCCCCCGAGCTGATTTGACTGGGGGGGGGGGCTAAGTACTTGGTTTTTATTTATTCCTATTTCCTCACTTACGCCATAGGTAAGATCCTAGTAAATAAATCAAAGTAGGATGCGAGCAATACACTGCGCCAGTAATAGAGAGATATCCATGTACAAATCCGAGGACCCATAGTATAGAGCAGTCAACCACGGAGATGTAGAAAAGCAATTTGTAACAAGGGTTTTTCATATGACGGTAAATAGATGGAACACATGGTATGTACAAGATCTGAAGCTAGTCTATTATTTAAGAAAAATAGGTCCTAGTGTACAATTGAGATGTTTTTTTTTGCTTTTCACCCTGATGATTTTTTCGAGAATTTTAAAGTTTTTATTTTATATTTTCTTAACTATTTTGGTGATACTAGGGATGCCAGAACCGAACAAAGCACTAAATCAAACCACTAACAGAACAAAAGTACTGCTCCAGCTTTAAATATTGCTCATTAGATATTCCGACATAGCTGACTAAATTACACAGTTTGGGGTAGCATAAAAAAGCGTTGGTTTCACAAGTCTAATAATTCCATAGGCCACGAAAACGATAGAAACGGCAATAAAATGCAGGCCATTCTTTCGAGAGAAAAAAATTCCGTTTGTATTGGTCCCCACTGTGCTTTTCGGTCATGGTTACTCTCGAGCCCACTGCGCCGCCGAAGGGGGCGTAGGAGGCTTGAGAGTTAGAGATGCGCGCACTCACTTACCTTAGACATGATTCCGAGAAGTACCCTTGATCATAACATGCATATAGAGCCTCTTTTTGCAAAGCTCCAGTGACCAAAACGGGGCAAAATACCAAAAATACTAAAAACCATACGGGGGACTAAGGCAAAAAATGACCGAAAACCACAGGAGGACCAAGGCAAACAAAAAATTTGGCATTCCCACGCTTTTTACTACCGTTTCTATCGTTTTCAGGGCCTATGGAATAATTAGACTTGAAAAAAAAACGCATTTTGCGCTGCCCAAATAGTGCACTTTTGCCCAAAGCTGTTATTGTAAGGATTGTTGCGTTCCTTCGAATAATGTTTCCAGTCAAGACAATAGGTTTCGACTAGGGACCTATTGCAACCCTAAATAGTTCCAGATTTCAATACGCTAATTCAAATATCCAGATTTGTCGATAGAGCTGATCTGGTTTCGAAATCATAATACTTTTGTGGATCTGATTTCTGCTTTCTGCCCTCTATTGATGATGTCTGGCAACAAGGTTATTAAAAGTTGTATTAAATCTAATTCTGCGCCCTCACATTTTTGTTGACAAGAATGTTTTTTGCCCAAAATGTCTGGTTGCGTTGTTGGAGAATTTAAGAAGGGAACATATTTTAGTGTCGTGAGCTATTGGGGAACCCTATATACCGTTCAATAGAACTTCGAAAATGCTTATTTGACTTGGAGATCCCTTTTTCTTCTCGGCTAATAGTTTTCCAGAAAAAACCATTTAAAAGTTAAGTATAGATGATATATATTTTTTGATGTTATAGTTCAATATGTGCTTGGATGGTCTAGGGGTGCAGGCCGTTTTGTCACCACAATTTTTGGTTTATTCAGTTTAATATAATATTTTTTGAAGTCCAGTTTTATCCAAGTATTGCCCCATCCAAAAAGGGTGAGCGTGGATGAGGTTTTGCCCTGGTCCCCCTATTGATTTTTTTTTTTTTTTTCAGGTTCAGATCAGCGAGGGTAGGCCAGCGTATGTTAGGACAGACTCGAACATATTTTAGACTTATCTTGGAGTCTGTTCTAAAGTATACTGGCCTATCCTTGCCTAATCTGAACCTGAAAAATAATAAAAAAATTCAACAGGGGACCAATGCGAAACCGCACCCCCCCCCCCCTCACCCTTTGTCGGATAGGTATACTTGGATAAAACTGGACTTAAAATATATTATATTACTGTATAAAACATATGACACCCGAAAAAAAATTTTAGGCTAAAAATGAGCTTCAATAATTTTGAAGTGTTTTTTTTTCATTTCTTAATTTTAATGCAGGCCAAGATTTCGCTGCAATGAATTTTCTTATTGGCATATTATCTTTGTTGTTTTGATTACTTGATAATAAAATTGTATTTTTTGTCACTTACATAGTAGATAGTAGCCAACGCAATGGTGATAATCCTTCAGTAAAATGTTGGCGCTTTTCAAACGGCACATTTTCAATGGTTATATTAATGCAGCCATAAAGTTTTTGTTGCTCTTCTGGGTGGAAAATGTACAATTCCATAGTTTAATCAAAAACTAAAACAAAAGAAAGTAAAAAGTTTTTGGTCTAGAAGCAAAATACCGCCCACCCACACAAATTAGTTTTTTAAAATCGTGTGTTGACTGTTTCATACAAGGCAGCAACAACAGTGGGCATGGCGTAGCCAGGGGGGGGGCTAAGTGAACTATAGCCCTCCCTTCAGGTTTTTCGAAAATAAATCGTTTATTTAAAACACTATAAAACTCGAAAACGGTGTAGGGAAAATGACCTCTCGGGGGGCTTTACCGGCGCGCAGTCTTCCGCCGCGCAACTTTCCGGCGCGCAATTCTCGCCACTCCCTAATGGGTATTAGAAACCTTAAAAAACATGAGATTTGAATATTTTTTAATGATTGGTATTGAACTCAAAACTCATCAAAAAAGTTTTTTTGTAATTTTTAACCACATTTTCTCACCTAAAAATATGCCTTGGTCCCTCCTGTCGTTGTTTTGCAAAAACAGCTAGGTCTTTCTTGTTGTTTTCAGGGTGATCATGTTAAGGGTTATCATGTTAACGATAACCCCTGATCACCATGATCACAGAGTTACAATAACCATAATGAACAGGGGGGACCAAGCTGTTTTTCGCGAAAAAAACAACAGTGGAGACAAGACATATTTAGGCACCCGATTGTTGAATGGAACCTTAGTGGTTGATGTTTTTTGATAGAGAGGTTCGCTAATCAGTTCAAACTTTCATATTACTTTGTTATCCCTAAATGGAACAAATTGAAAGATGATTTAAAAACAAGAAACAATTAAATATAACCAAGTCAATGAAGTAATAATGAATTTGCCTCTAACAATTCTTGTATTAAAAAAAGCTATTTATTAAAAATCCTTTATTTTTAATTATACTTGAATTGTCTATATAATTAGTCAAAATCTCGAAGAATTCACACAAATGATTTTTATTTTTTTAATGTACAGGGTGCCTAATTTTCGGTTGCCCTTTGGCTATAAATTGAAAAAAAAATCAGATTGTCTCCATCTTTTTTTAACACTTAGTGCCCGTCGGTCACTTTGTCATTTCCGCCTAGAATTTCAAGAAAATCAGAATTCGCCGGTCGTTTTCATAAATCTTATTTTTGCTTTAAGAATGACTATTTCAAAAGTAACGCTATTTTTAAATGAGTGTTTGTCTTCTTTTGCTCAAAACTTTTTGTAGAATGCGTATTTTGACATCCGGTTTGCGCCATTTGACACCTCTTAAAATAGGCTTTTCAGTGAAAGGTTATTTATGTCTTAAAAACACAGAAAATATTTAAAAAAAACTTGAATTTCCGTTATTTAAAATAGGCATTTTCACTGATTTTCATACATAACTTCTTTCTGAATTAGCAGTTTGTCGTTTTTTATTACAGATCCGGATTTCAAGTTAAATTTCAGGTTAGAAAGTGTCATTTCCGGTTATAAACATATCATTTCTAGAGATAAAATTACATAAAAAATGGTTTTAGCTAATTATGAGTTGTTTCTAAATTCCTGTTTCTGTATGTTTTTCTTGCTTATTATTTTATTTTAAAGGGGCATGCTCGCGCCCGATGCGATAATTCTTGCATTTCAAATTCGCGGGGTACAGGCACGCCAGAGATTTGAAATTCAAAATCGAATTTGAAACCATTTTTAGTCCCCTGCCTTGTTTTTCGTGACTTGCCGGTATTTTTTCTCTCGGTTTTTACGGTTCCTTGTCTTATTAGCTGACTTTTTTTGGTTTTAGCGTCAAGGAATCTTTTCTACTCCGTGTTTGTGCGGCCAGCTGGTGATTCTTCCACACTCTCAGTTGCTTTTATCTCGTTCTCGTTGTTTCTATTAGATAAGTTTTTTTTATTTTCTACGCCGTCATTTGCTTTTCTCTTCTTCTTTTTTCAGGTCATGATAGAAAGAATTCAAGGCTTGAAAGAGATGCTCCGAACGAACTGTGTGAAGGTGTCTCGTCAACGCTGGGCTGAGTTGGTGGCTGAGCAAGCGATCTGTATTATTTTTTCACTCCTTATGCTTTTTAAAATTCCGTTATTCCGTTATTTATTTCCGTTTCCGTTATTTTCCGTTATTGTCCTTTATTCCGTCCACTAAGTCCACTAAGTCACTTAAGTCCACTATTTGCATAGCCTGTATAACATAAGTTGAAGAAAAACATATAAAAATAGGAATTTAGAAAAAACACGTAATTAGCTGAAATCATTTTTTATGTAATTTGATCTCTAGAAATGATAGGTTTATAACTTTATAACCGAAAATGACACTTTCTAACCTGAAATTTAACGTGGAATCCGAATATGTAATAAAAAGTTCACAAAATTTTTTTTGACGCTACTGTGATATATACTGTGTGCAAAATCTTGGACATGTTCTAGAGAAAAAATGCAGTTTTAGAGCTTTTGAAAACATGTTGAAAATTTGACAGTAATTTTAAAAAACACTGTTTCACTGTATCTGTCTTTTTTGCCCAATGACCATCTTCAATAAAAATGATTACTTGTTGAACGGCCAATAACAATAAACAAAAAAAGTTAATGGAATAAGTTTAAAATTTGAATAATTTTTCTCGAAAAAAGATAAGAAGTACCTTTTTTTGACAAGAAATGATCGAAGTAAAAAGGGTTAGAAAATTAGACCACCTGTACGACGTAGCTTAGCTGCAAAAGATTAAATAGTTTCTTTTTTTTATTTGTTGTGCTTTATTTGTCTTGGATGTAATTTCCTTTTTAGAAGTTCAGCACTAAGACTACCGAATTTTCATGAATGAAAAATATTAAGAATACGTACCTTACTAAACTTGGTGTTGCTTTTTGTCATAATCTTTTGATTATCTTTTGACCGTTAAATACCTTATAAGATCATCTACTCCTGAAAAGTAGAAGAGAATTATTTTTAAGAAAATTGGTAATTTTTAGTTTAGAAAGTGTAAAGGAATGATTATTTTTCTTTGTAAAGCAGAAAAAACAGTATAGTGAGTAGTTTTGGGTGACTTTTCAAAAAATGGCGAGGGGGGGATCAAACGAATAAGTACTGAAAGGCGATTTCTGCGAAATAGGAAACGACTGTTCGGGAAGAGGGGGGGGGGGGGGTGAGTGCCAAAGTTTTTTGAACAGCCAGATGTAGTATCTTTAAATTGCGTCGAAGGCTTGAATATTGATGTGCGAATATTATAAAAAAAGGTAACTGCCATGTTTCCTCTAATTCGGCAGCTTCCTCGACTTTGAGGACCTACCGTATTTCTCTAATAAGCGCGCATGCTCTAATAAGCGCGCACCCCCTACTTTGAGGGCCTATATCTCAGCTCAGAGAATTTTTATTCCAAAGCTGTTTGATACGTTTCTTAACTCCCACGAGCTCTACCGATTCCACTTTTTAGATTTTAGTTGAGCACCCAAAAATCTCGAAATCGAATTCCAAATTTTCCGAATTTCAGGGGTTTGAAAAATAAGCGCCCCGGGCGCTTATTAGAGAAATACGGTATATAACAGCCCAGAGAAATCTTTCTGCAAGTCTGCTGATTGCATTTCCTCAACTTCCACCGTTCTAGCTACCCGCTTTTTAAATTTTGGATTTCCACCCGAAATCTCGAGATCGACTTCTAATTTATCCGATTCTGGGAATCCAAAAATAGGGCGGTCGGCCCTCATTAAAGGAAATACGGTATTCTGTTATAATTTTTATTGTTTTATCAAAAACTTTTGATTTGTTCTGGACAAAGGAATGATAGAACAACAGCTTGGTTATACGAATCGTGTTCCCAAAAAACGATGTTCAATATCGCTCGCTCATACAAAATGTTTTCTCGTTTGTTTATTTGCGAAAAAAATTAAACAAATACACAAATTTATTCAATCAAAAAAAACCAATTTTAACACTTTTCAGCCATAAAGAAATGTTTCACAGAAAAAAGAAGAGGACAAAGTGTTCACAGTTTTTGAAAATGGGCTCTCCCTCCGTAGTACTCAATAAAGTTAGAAGCTTGACCGATACCCGAAATGCTGGTGATGGTTTGGCCGAAGACTACCTGACAACTTCCTTGAATGATGCTGTAGTCTCTGGTGATAGCAATTGAATGGTAGCGGTTGTCGGCAGTGAGTGTTGTGTTAGCGCCTAATTTAATTCTCTCGAGGAGATTATCCAAACGTCCAACATTATAGTTATAGCTGCAAAATTCAATAGTTCTGAATGGTGAAGTAAGTTTATGAGTTAAACACTCAAAAAAGCTGGCTTGACCATAGAATGCCTCCACCACGGGGAGTGATCAGGTGGTGAGATAACATTCATTCGTGTTTCTCACCCCGATTTCATGAGAAAGCCGCGTTTTTTTTTGGTTCTGCGAATTTTTTTCGAAAAACAGGATGGGTATCATGGATTTTTAGCCGAAATTTCAAAAATTCGAATTGACGCCTTTTGAATTTTAAAGGTAATAGGGGCGTTCTATAGCGGTGTTCTATAGCGCAACCAAAAAGCTTTCTTCTTACTCAATGACGGAAGTGATTTTATCGCGAACAGAGACCAGCCAGTCCTGAGCTTCCAGCATTCGGTAAAGGTTCTCCTTGGGAAACGACTCACAATCAAATCTGCCCACCCAGCTTGGCCATCGTAAAGATCCATTTGCTATTGCCCTCAGTCACCATTCCAGTAGTGGGATTTTCATATGTGGCCAAACGAGTTGGTAGTAGTAGCTATAATTACATTACATAATACTTAGAGAAGTCACAAAATGAATACTTGGGCAAACCGACAGCCTCCACCTTTTTACTTATATTCTGCACAATCTCTTGGTACACTTTTTGTGAACCGATTATCGTTGTCTTGCCAATGAAATCCTTGATTTCAGTCATATGAGCTTCTGGCCAAGCCATCTCCTAAACTTCAGTTGATCAAATTTAGAGAAACAAGACACCTACCAACTGCAGCGCATGTACTTGTTCATATAAACTACAATGGAATGCATCAATTCAACCACTTCATCCTTGTACTCTGCAATCACCTTCTGGTTACCTTCATACGTCAAGTTTGCACACGAACCAGCAAAAACAACCTAAAATTTTAGCAGTTGTCATAGGACGATACATGTATTATACAAAATGCTTTTTTTTTAAATTTGAATTCTTAAGGCAAAAAATTTTCGTAAAAGCCCAAGTGCCCGCCCCCTTGAAAGAGTATTTTCTCTTAACCTCCATTATTCGGTTTCCTTGATTTTTTTTTCACCATAATCTGTTGCAATATTGAGTTTGCTGTTCTTTGGCCGCAAAGCGACCAAATGCCCTGGCATTGTAGGTGCAATAGGTGTGAAATAAGTAAAAAATGAAAAAATTTGGCTTAGAGAAAAATACTTTTTGGAGGGTGGGCACTTGGGCTGCTGTCATAATTTTCTAACCAGCCTAATTTTTCAAATGATAACGATTTTCATTACACCATGGAAATAATAACTGACTCACAGCTCTAGCCATGTCCTTGATCAGCAAATCAGAAAATTCCATCGCTTCCAAATAACGGTAGTTGGTCGCCTCCACCATCGTTCTAGTCAGACAACTAAATTTGAATACGTTTATCTACTGTTAAAAGTTAAAGAGAAACTTTGTTGGCTTGACTGTAATTCGTCTGTTGGCAAAAACTTGCTTAATCATTTTCATGGCGTCCTCTAATTTCCAAACTTTGGACGTAAAAGCTGTAAGTTGAAGTTTGAATGACTATTATTAAAAAACCACTCACCCCATTTGATTTCCTCGAGAAGTTCATCGGATGAATTGGAGTGAGCCTGAAGAGTAGCAATCACGCCTAGAATTTTAAAAAGCTTCATATTTTCAGGCAGCTCATAACAACTCACTTTCTTTGTCCTCTTCAAACTGGCTCTTTATGTGGTGCATGGTGTAGGCAATGTTGATTACATTGTAAAGCTTGATATCACGGAAGACTTGTCTTGCCTCGGCTAAAATTTGCACGTCACGGCGAGTTGGAAGACGGTGGCAGCCTCGAACAGTCATGCCATGGATGACCTGAAGGTGCCACATTAGATTTGCAAAGCATGCAAATTTTAGCAAAAATATTCTCTGTTTTTTTTTCGAATTGTATTAGTCATATGGCTGAAAAATAAAAAACCTACAAGTAGAAGATCTTTGGGATTTCTCTGCAAGCAAGTATGCTTAAATACATTGACAACGGCTTGAGTCTTATCCAAGTTTGGGTTCCACATCATTTTCATCTCAGAGTGAAGTATGTCTAGCTGGTCTCGAATTTCCTAACAAGTATTTTATTAGCACATTCAAGATTTTTGTCAACCCAAAACCTTACTCGATTATAAACTCCCATTTGTAGACCGCCATCCAACAGTTTCTGTGAAAGTCGGACTGTCTCTTCATTTTTTTTGAACTGAACTGTCGTTGTAGCGTTCAAAAGCATAAGTGCCTTATATTCATCGGATTCAGTCTAAACTAATTAAATGTGAATCTTTCTTTACAGATAAAAAAACTAACGTGTCCAGCAACATGAAGGGTCCCAGCAACAAGTGATCCAACGGAAAATGCAAGTTCGGCAAACGGCGCAATTTTAGATCCTACCGAGCCCAACCTGGTCAGCAAGTTAGCCATTGGATCGGTGATATCCTTGAAGTGCGACATCATCTTCTCAACGTCATTAATTTCTTAAAAGGATATTGAAAAGTTTTAGGTACAGTCGACGCTCGTTACAACGTCCCTCAATGGACCGACCGAAATCAGTGGTTATACAGTCAAACCTGGATAAACGGACAGCCCGATAGACGGACACCCCAAATAAACCGACACCCTATGGTCACCCGATTTGGTCGAGTAAACTACATTTATGGAAAACGTACCCCCGGTAAATGGACCGTTACCACGCATTTGGGCACACCGCATTTGGGCACCCGCATTTGGGCACCCGCATTTGGCACACCGCATTTGGGCCCCGCATTTGGGCACCGCATTTGGGCACCGCATTTGGCACCGCATTTTAAAGTTCTATATTTTAAATTATAAATTGAAATTTGTCAATTTTTCGGGCACGGGCGTTTGACCTTAAGCCGCTTCGTTGACACGCATTTGGGCCGCATCCCATACCATGTACCCAAAGGGTCAGCCCTTATCCCGGACCATGTACCCCCAAGGGGCTTCCTATTGAATTAGGTTGCCTGCCGAAGGCAGGCAGGTAAAAAATCTAGAAAAGTCAAAATTTTCGATGGAAAGTATTCGGACCTGAAATGAATACAAATTTTATTATAAAACAGTAACATATTGATACATTTCAATTTATAATTTCAAAATATGGAACTTTAAAATCGGGGCCAAATGCGGTGCCCAAATGCGGTGCCCAAATGCGGGGGCCCAAATGCGGTGTGCCCAAATGCGGGTGCCCAAATGCGGGTGCCCAAATGCGATGTGCCCAAATGCGTAGTAACCAAATGGACACCCCGATAAACGTACACTTCTCATCGGTCCCGAGGGGTGTCCGCCGGGGTTAGCAAGGTGTGGTTTTTCCGGCCAAGGTGTAGCATTTTTTGAAAAGACTTTTTTTTCATCGCTTGTTTTTTCAATCATTTTATTAGTGCATCTGATGTTTTTACATACCAGTTGAAAGACATCTGTCTTACCCTTTTATAAAAGTCTTGAAAATTTTTTTTATAGTTGGAAAATAAAAAGCAATGAGTCATCTTATGCAAATTCTGTAAAAGGGTTGTAGCATTTTTTGTGGCCGAAAAAGCTACACTCTGCAACCCCTATGTCCGCTTATCCAGGTTCGAATGTAACGAAAAACTGTAGTTAAACCAACAAAACGAATTTTTCCGAGAGGTTATATCGAGCATTGCTATATCGAGCAAATATATTTTTAAATGACTTACGCTCTGATAATTTTTGAGCGACGCTGAACCAAGCAAAAAGCATAAGCCAAAAAAGGAGCCTCCAGCGTTGAAAGCAAACCATCGGATAGTCGAAGAAAGCCTGAAGAGAATACAATTAAAAATTGTAAAATTTTCAATGTGTTCACAATTCAAACGGAAATACAATTAAAACAAAAGTTATTTTGAGCACAAAGATTTTTATATTGTCTTTTGTAGAGATTGTTGGTCGTGTGGATTTATTTTAGTTGTATTTGAATCACTAATTTTAATAAGTGGTAACATATCATTGAGACAGGAACGGGAAGGGTCACGGCCGGACCCCATCCCATTCCGTCCCCAAGAAAGACTGAAATTCGACCCAAGATGCCGTCCCGGAGTCCCGCCGGGACAATTTCGTTTCGTTTCAGTTTTTTCTTGATATATACCGGGATTCCCAGCTAACAAAATGAGGAACTATCAAACCTCTACTATATTTATATCCAAACATTAAGTTTGCAATAGTCATCCTAGGGCTTTAAGCTGGAGAGAAAGAGTGCAAGGGGCACAACTAATATACAAAGAGTAGAAAATGTGGCCCCAAAGGGAGATATGCAGCCAGACGGCTTCTTTCTTTCCGACTGCAGCAGAGGCAGAAAAAACAATAAGTGTTGAACAAACAAAGAAAAGATACAGGAACTTATTTAGTCCAGCGAGAGACAATTGCCATCTCTGATTTCCAAAAAAAACATGAGCCTGTGAAAAAAAGACATTTAATGTAAAAAAATTTCTCGAAAAAGGCATTTAATGTAAAACAATTTCTCAAAAAAATCAGGTGTAACAAATTTCCTTTTTTCTTCTCGAAAAAATGCGAGGCATCTAAAAAAGGCAAAGTCTGTTTAAAAAGGCAAAAAGCAACCCTAGGGGGAGGAGCGCATTTCACAATTTTTTTTCAAATCATGTTGAAACGTCTTCTGTGTAACTTTTGTGCTCTAAAAATGATAAAACTTTGTTTTCCAATCCTTTTTACATAAAAAATAAATTTTTTGAAAAAAAATATTTCGACTAAAATTTGACAAAAGCTTTCATTTAAATGCAAATTTACAATCCTCTAATGCGAAAAGTCAGATTTTTTCGCGGGTACGTTATAACGAAGTTTCACTGTAGTAATTTAATAGAATCTTCTGTCATGTTTTTGTGTGTCCCACTTTTTAAACCACTGCCTGTTTACACATCTCTTTGATCTCAACACTTCTAAGAGTGAACCGGAGCCTAAAGTTCAGAAAACTTATCAAAGTCTACATGTGTTGCTTAATTTTCGAGTTTACCATAAAAGTTGGGATCATTAAACCTGAGACTTTCGAAATTCAATTTAGGGTCAGTAAAAATCCCAAAGTTTGTGAACGTGCCTTTATTTGCTTTTTATTTTCATAAATAAAAGTTATTATTGAGCTTGCTTTTTTGTAAGCTCCAAAATTTTGTATTCATAGTTTCATTAGTTTATCCATCTTTTTATGTTGCAGGCATGAAAGAATTCCGCGATTTCAATTTGAGTTCGTAAGTTCAGTAGAAGAGATAGTATGTTCTATTAATGGTCTCAAATTGTTGAATAAAATATGTTTGTCGCATCAAACTCACATAAAAATCAAAAATTGGGGTGGCGAGCTAAACTGAATTAGTACCATGATTGATACTTGTTGTGTACAGAAAAATTTAAAAAATCATAGAAACGTACCTATATACCGTATTTTCTTTAATAATGACCCGCGGTCATTATTTTTCTACCCCTCAAAAATCCCGAAATTGTCAATCAAAAATGGCCTTAACTCTGAAATCCTAGTCAAAAATAAGGATGGGGGGGGGTCATTATTAGAGAGGGGTCATTATTAGAGAAAATACGGTATTTTAAAAAGTTTGCAAACAATTAAAGACAAATAACAATAAAACCAAAAAAAATGGCCTAATTATTTACCTTATTTAATTTTCAGCGAAAAGACATATGTCGCTTAGCCAATTTTATATGTGTCTTAGTCATTATGCGGCTCAAGGCTGAAAAAAATAATACTATATAAACAAGGTGGAGAGGCGCCTGAACGGCGCGTGTTATGAATTCTTTTAATGAGCTACCGACTAAGGTGACAGATGCCACTGGTTGCAATTATTCACTATGCCCACAATTTCCTTACAACCGCAGAGACCGGTTTGGCGCTAGGTGAACTTTAGCAATATAAGGAGCCGCGTCCGCTGCCGGTTCTTGGCGCCACTGCCCGGCGCTGGACGGAAAGCTGAATAACCAAAGTTACAAAGCTACTTTTTTCCAAAAAAAACTGAAAAATAACCCGTAAAAAAACGTACAAAAGAAAAAGATTCAAAAAAGAATGCCCAAAAAGTTCAACTTGGCACTTTGAAAGTTGAAATAGATACTCGTCTCAGAGTTTGCTTAACATGTAGCTGAAAAGTAGCTCTACATTGTGACGTTGAGCTTCTTTAACTTAATAACAAAACTTTAAAAAAATTAGGAATGTTGCAAAAAGTTAAATTTTTTGCATGTAAAAGATGGCACCTTGGAACTTAAAATTTATACTCATCTAGAGATGAGTTATGAATCAATCTTTTTGATAGTTCAGAATGTAGCTAAGAAGTTCTTCTGAACCATGAGGTTGTGCCTTTGCCGACTGGGTAACTAATAAATTCAAAAAATTTGAAGATTGTGTTTGCAAGGTGATTTTTCCATGAAAATTCCTATAACCTCGAGGATTGAAATTGATACTCGTCCCTGGAGGGTGTATGAATCGAACAGTTAAATAGCTCAAAATGTAGCCAAAAAGATTTCTACAATGTAACGTTAAGCATTTTCGACTTTGTGTAAAAAAACCCCGAAGGCTACACAATTTGGAACGCTACACAATGATTTTTTTTTTGATTTTTTTTCTTTTTTCTTTTTTATTTTTATTCTTTTTTTCCGCTACTGTATCAAATCTAGTGTCTGGTGAGAATTCTCGAGCTTGCACACAGCACTTTTGCCTTCATCAACTTTCTTTTTCAAGAATTTAATTCTCAGCTATCGATTGCTCAGCAATTACTCTAAGGACTACGGTCACATCCAGGTGGACCTAAAAGGATTCGGAAATATTGGTTCCACATTGAATAAGGGCAAGCGGTGGGCAAATCCAGACTCAGGTTCCGATAGGAACTTGGGTACTTTTTCAGATCTCAGGCGTATTTGCTTTCATAAGATCTACATTTCTCTGGGTTCAAGACAAAGAGCCACACACTGGGACAGTTGGAGGTCGGCGGGCCTTAAGCGCTAACTGCATAAAGTCGTCTCCGCTCCACAAGAACTAGAGAAGCAGCTTAGTTCACCTGTTCTGTCCTCGTCATCCATCCAGCCGAAGGGTCAGCTCAGCAATTTATCGTCCAACAAGTCGTTCCAACCAGTGGGTCATCTCTTCAACCAGTCGTCTCCAGCATCAGTCAAGTCACAGTCAAGTGGTCAAAGAAGCCAGTTATCCATGAATTTCCAATGATCAATAGATCTTTATGTCTTTGTGAGATGCATTGTTTGTGTGTAGTCAATAAAGAACCTCTCAATAATGTCTCTAGTGTGCGGGCCAGTTTCACATATTTCACTGTTTATTTAATAGCTTTGGATATATAAGCAAAATTTGAAAATCTAAAAAGTGTATCAAGAAATTTTAGCTTTTTGAAATAACCTTTTTATGGAACATTTTTGAAATTCTGCTTTTGCCAAGCAATTTTTTCTCACTGTCAACTTTTTTCTATATCATTAAAAAATGAACTGTAGCTTGATTCATCTTCTGGTTCGTTACTAGCCCATTCAGAGGCAATAAATAAAGCATGACCCAAACTACGGGGAAACCACGTGAACATTGTGTTTGAGACATTATTTACCAAAACTTGAAAAAATTGATTAGCGGAAACAGAATTTCAAAAATAAATCTAGAAAAAAGTAGTAACCGATTTCAAAAGATGAAGATACTCAGTATTTAATTATCAAAACCACATATTCTTTATAGACAAGTGCCTTTGCAATACACTTTCATCATATCTGCATAGATTGCATTGTCACACAAATCAGCCATAGATTCACAGTTTTGTCCGTGGTCTTCTTTGTTCTCTAAAATTTTATTTTATAAAAAATTCCTTCTCATTCAACTCTAAAACAAACTTTCTCTAGAACAAGTGCCTGCACACATAGCAAGCATTTCCGGTTTGTGACAATCAAAAAGTCTGTTTAGGCAGTTAACATCACTGTCTCCAGCAGCTGAAACTTGTGCAAATGGTACTTTTATAGCTGCCCGATACTCGGATTTTTTGGGAATTAACCCAAAATTACCTGCCGAACTCTTTTTTTCCACTTGATACGATAAAAGATACATTTCTTTCATCGTGCAAGTTTCTTTTATTGTTTTGAGCAGAAAAAAAAGAGTTCAGAAGTTAATCTTGGGTCACTTTTGGAGAAATTCAATCATTTAAATTTGAAGTTGACGGTTCGTGCTCAAACAAAAGCCTACGATGTGCTGAGTACGATAGCATCAAATTCAGTCTGCTTTTCTAACAATTTCGTCGAGCTGTGGCCTTCCGAAGTTCGAAACTCAGAATAACAAGTACATTTCTTTATACAATTTATAATGAGTAAGACTCTGATGATGTACACTCGTTCAAAAACTTATTCAATTCCCGCTTTTTTACATCAGAAAATGAATGGGTGGTATTTAATTATGACCGCTAATCTGTGAAAAATGCCCGCTAATCTGTGAAAAATGCCCGCTAATCGGAAATGCCCGCTAATCTTTGAAAAATGCCCGCTAATTTGTGAAAAATGCCCGATAATTTTCGAAAAATTGCCCGCTAATTTTTTTTCTCGTCATTTTTAGTCAAAATTTTGCGGGAATTCAAATTTTCTAGTCAGAAAATAACTTGGATTGGTCAGAATCCCACCGCGGAATGGCCAGAAGCGCCTGAAAGTTGGTTTTTTGGGGGTTTACTAAAGGGGGGTATACTTTTTGCGAAAATTCGATTGAGCGGATCAGATTTCGGGTTCGATGGGCTTAATTGCTCAGAATTCCAGGCTTGCGGTGGTTTTTAAATTTTTTAGTCTGAACCAACCAAACCAAGGGGTCGTCCACTTGGATCAAAACATTTTTTTACGTTTTTCGTGGTCCAAAACCTGTTTTCTGCACTAATTCGAGCATGCTGAAGATGGTTTGACAGTGGTAAAATGGCGTTTTATCGAGAAATTTTTGAGTTATTGCTAATTCTTGATTTACAAAAATCAATCGTTAGCAATAACTCAAAAATTTCTCGATAAAACGTGATTTCACCATTGTCAAACAATCTTTAGCATGCCGGAGTTGATCTAGAAAACAGGTTTTGGACCATGAAAAACGTAAAAAAATTTTTGATCCAAGTGGACGACCACTTGGTTTGGTTGGTTCAGACTAAAAAATTTAAAAACCACCGCCAGCCTGGAATTCTGAGCAATTAAGCCCATCGAACTCGAAATCTGATCCGCTCAATCGATTTTTCACAAAAAGTATACCCCCCTTTAGTAAACCCCCAAAAAACCAACTTTCAGGCGCTTCTGGCCATTCCGCGGTGGGATTCTGACCAATCCAAGTTATTTTCTGACTAGAAAATTTGAATTCCCACAAAATTTTGACTAAAAATGACGAGAAAAAAAATTAGCGGGCAATTTTTCGAAAATTAGCGGGCATTTTTCACAAATTAGCGGGCATTGTTCAAAGATTAGTGGGCATTTTCGATTAGCGGGCATTTTTCACGAAATTAGCGGGCATTTTTCACAGATTAGCGGGCACGTTTAAATATTACCCGAAAATGAATTCGGCTCTGCATTTTCGTGGCCAAAACTTTCCGTAAAAAGCGGAGAGAAATAATACTGAAAAGGCATTTGAATTTTGCTAGTCATCCTAACAATTTTTAGTTTTTGACTTGAAATTTTTCTTTAGAAGACAAGCTTGAAGTTCAGACAAGGGATTCATGAGCAGTATATTAGATTTGCTTGTGAAACTATTTTAAGAAGTATAATTTGACTGTCTATTTCAAATTCCTTTCAAGACAATAAATATTTAAACGAGTCAATACTTTATAATTAGAATATTTATTGTCTTAAGAAGAATTTGAAGTATGATAGTCAAATAATACTTCTTAGAGTAGTTTCTCATACAAATCAGATACGCTAATCACGAATCCGATCTCAGAATTTCAAGCTTGCATTGTGAAAAAAAAGTTTTACGTCAAAAATTGAAAAGAGTCAGGACGTCTAGCAAACTTCAAAGCCTTTTTAGTCTCACTTCTTCCCGTCTTTTCCAGAAAGTTTTGGCCAAAAAGATGCAAAATTAAATTGTTTTTCTGAAGCACCGAAAAATTAAGGGTGCAAGCCGAATTCCGATTTTGATGGCCGTTATTTGGACGAAAATTGAGGTTCAAGAATGCTGATTTTCTGAAAAGACGCATTTATTGCCAAAATAAACTGTAAATTGTAAAACTTTTGCGCTCATTAGAAAGAGCGACTAATTCTGCGTTTAATGACTTTTTAAACGAGTGTACATCATCACATTTTCCCTAAGTATTAATTGTATAAAGAAATGCACTGGTTATTCTGAGTTCCGAACTTCGGAAACTTCGAAATTTATAAAAAAAGGTGAACTGAATTTGATACCGTCGTACTCAGCACATCGTATTTTTCCGTTTGAGCCCAAACACTTGGTTTACAATCTTCCGAGGGGTCGAGATGATATTATTAAAAAAACAAAATTTCAAAACTTTTCTTTTAAACAATAATGCCACCCATAGATTTACTGACCTGGCTGTTCATATTTTTCATCCATGTAATTAGCAATGTTGATTGGTTCTGAAAAAAGTTTAAAAAAATTTCTATAAATTAGTTCATTTTTCACTTATTTAGAAATCATGTTTAAACGACTCATAAATAATTTTTATATGCTTAAAAGGATTAAAAAAAAGTTATTTTTCGACTTTTTTCACACAAAAAATGGATTTTTTAAAAAAATTTTTGGCCAAAATGTGACTTTTAGCCTTGGGGGACCAAGGTAAATTACCTTGTATCAAGTTATTCTACCACGTTTTGGTCACAAGAGCTGAGCAAAACGAGTCTGTTTATGCATTTTTTGATCAAGAGTCTTGCTCGGAGTCATGTCTATAGTAAGTGAGATGCGCACACCCACATACCTTAGACACAAATCACTCGAAAATGACTCTGGATGCATGGAGGGGGTTTGGAGTTGAGATGCACACACCCACATACCTTAGACACAAATCACTCGAAAGTGACTCTGGATGCATGAAAAAACATGCATACCAGAGTTTCTTTGTGCGGCAGGCCCCAGTATTCAAAACTATGTTAATATTCCATCTTTTCGGGGTATACATTACCTTTTCAGGTTAGATTGCGTTGGAGACCAAAACAAAAAGTCGAATTTCGGTCAGAATTTATTTATTTTTTAAATCTATTTTTTGTGTGCAAAAATGTCAGAAAATAAGTTTTTTATCGTTTCAAGCGTATAAAAATTACTTAGGAGTCATTTAAACATGATTTACAAATCAGTGAAAAATGCGCTGAAATTTTTCGCAGGTCACTCATTTGCATTGGAGAAAAAAGACATGGAAATAATGGAGCTGTAAATAGGACCGTTCATCGATCAAATGCAACGCTTAGTTACTGAGATTAAAGCAGAAACAAAAAGAGTCGACAAGATCTTTGGTGTAGAACAAAGCGGTACTGGTTTGACTCTTTCGGGATTTCGCTGCCGACCTAAGAACTGTTGGTTCTTAAACAACTTCCAGGTTCGGTTTTATATATTTTTTGGGATATAGACAGTTTATAGATATAAAATGTTCTGGTTGGAATGGTTGAGCAGATCTGCATGGATAGAGAAGAGCCTCGCTATCTCGTCGATTGCGCAGGTCGATATATTCAGTCTTGGCCAATCAACCGGCGTTATCAACCGGTTCATTTGCCAGTGGGCCACCGGTTGATCATCTTTCTCAACCGGTTCATCGACCGAAAATCAATTAACCGGTGGGTGGTTGATGTTGCGATTGATTGCCGAAAATTGCCAATCAACCAGTTGATCAAACGGGAATCAATCAACCGGTTGATGTGGCGGTTGGTTGCCGAAAATTGCCAATCAACCAGTTGATCAACCGGAAATCAATCAACCAGTTGATGGGGATGTGGCGGTTGATTACCGGAGATTTTCTATCAACCGGTGGGAAAAAAATCGAAAATTTCACCAAAATTTACCTGCTGGTTGACCATTTGATCAACCGGTTGATCAACCAAGGAACCATCAACCGGTTGATGGTTGATGTGGCGGTTGATTACCAAAAAATCCTAATCAACCGGTTGATCAAACGGGAATCAATCAACCGGTTGATATGGCGGTTGGTTGCCGAAAATTTCCGATCAACCGGTTGATCACCGGATATCAATCAATTGATTGATGGTGGATGTGGCGGTTGATAAAATCCAGGCGTGGCCAAGACTGGATATATTGTGGAACTAGGCGACGAAGTGGCACCAGTCTTCATTGAAAGAGCAATGCGCGTGATGGATTGACCGACTACGACGAGCAAGGTATATTTCGTATCTCATTATCACTTAGCCTTCATCTCTTAACTCAGTTTGCCATGCTGTTGCCGCCAGCTCTGAGTCGAATTAACGCCTTGATCGAAATTCAGGAAAAGCCAGACCGCACTTACCCCGATGGTGAATTGTCAGTTCTTTCGAAACAGTGGGGCTTGCAGAATGATAGGACAAATAATTTGATTTCCGCTATTTTTCTTTTTCTGTTTACTGTTCAGTAGTTTTTTTGTGATAAACAAGTCATTGATTAGTTTTTGTCGGATTGTTATTGTATTTTCGTCCATCAAACTGGATCGCGGCAACGCAAGCGGGCAAATTACGGTTACGGTGAACGCTCGTCATAGCGAACACCTGCTGAAGATTAGGTTGGTTTCCCCAACTTTTCGAACTAGATTTTTAAAAACAAAAAAGGGCAATATTTTTTGTGTGCCGAAAATACTTATTTCTGTCCCAAATTCACTTTTGTTGGCCTAAATTTGATTCAAAGGGTTTAAAGGTTTCACAAAAATTTCAAAATATTTGATACAAAAAGTGATATTTGGCCTGAGAAAGAAATTTCGGTCGAAAAAATTTTGCCCGTAAAAATATGGACTGGGTCGAACCTGAGGTCTGCTAAACTATATCGAGAGTTGATTGTAATTTACTTTATACTATCTTACTTCCATTTTCATCCAAAGGCATAGTGACTTCATTGGCTGCTTGTTTTTCAGAATCTTGTTTCTGTTCAATTAAACGACCATTTTCTTCTTCTGCTTTTTTAGCTCTCTTTTCCATTTCTTCTATCATTTTCTGTTGTTCTTCGATCTTTTTGTCAGCATCTGTTGTGTCAGTGGTCTGGAGTGTTTTGTCAGATTCCGCCAGCAGTTCGGCAGCCTTTTTTATGCCCGCTTTAGCATCTCCTAATGCCACAAAAATATCCCCTTTGTCTTCTAGAAAAGCATTGAGCTCTATAATTGTGGTATCTGCTGTAGCTTTTGCTTTTCTTGCATCATCTGCTGGGTTAGTTGGAGGAGCAACAGCTCCCGTTGCTGGTGATTCTGGTGCTGGTGAATCTGAGGCTCGTCTTTTTCGCGCTGATCCGCCTGATGCTGGTGGTCCTGTGTCCGATCCAGTTGCTACTGGTGGTCCTGTGTCTGATACAGTTTCTACTGGTGTTCCTGAGTCCGATCCAGTTGCTACTGGTGTTCCTGAGTCCGATCCAGTTGCTACTGGTGGTCCTGTGTCTGATACAGTTTCTACTGGTGTTCCTGAGTCCGATCCAGTTGCTACTGGTGTTCCTGAGTCCGATCCAGTTGCTACTGGTGGTCCTGTGTCTGATACAGTTTCTACTGGTGTTCCTGAGTCCGATCCAGTTCCTACTGGTGTTCCTGAGTCCGATCCAGTTGCTACTGGTGGTCCTGTGTCTGATACAGTTTCTACTGGTGTTCCTGAGTCCGATCCAGTTGCTACTGGTGGTCCTGTGTCTGATACAGTTTCTACTGGTGTTCCTGAGTCCGATCCAGTTGCTACTGGTGGTCCTGTATCTGATCCCGTTTCTACTGGTGTTCCTGAGTCCGATCCAGTTGATACTGGTTCTACTTTGTCTGATCCGGTTGATACTGGTACTCCTGTGTCTGATGTACCTGCTCCTGATGCTGGTAATAATGCTGTTGCGGCTTTTTCACTAGCCTCAGAAATTGCAGTTGCATTAAGTCTTAGGTCTTTAGCCTAAATTTCTTTGTAATATTGAGCTGCCCAAAAATTTCATAGCATTAATTTTAAAAATGTATCCGTTTTAGGTATATATTTCAGGAAAAATTTACATGCAAACAAAAACAATTCGAAAACATTATTGACGAAATTATGTGGTCCCGCGCGAATTCAAAATTTCCAAATTGCTGTGCTTATCAAGTTTCATGGTCTTTTAAGAAAGCAAACCAATTTCGAATCATGAGGGGGTATTCTAGTTTGTATTTAAAAATTTGGTGATTTTGGTTAAATTAGAATTTTTGACGCTGCTTGCATATACCCCTCTAAAACATGCATACCAGAGTTTATTTCTGCGGTAGGCCACAGTATTCAAAACTATGTTCAAGATCTTTTTTTTACTACACCGGGGGGGGGGGGTGTAGTCGGTGGATATATGCAAGTAGCGCCGAATTTTCAAAGAGGATGAAGAGGTCGGAGTGCAGGATATGTCATCTTCAAAAAATGCTTAGTCGACGAATCTGACATGAAATTAAAAACAATTGACAGAAAATTAATCAGTAGTTAGAATTCTCATCTCAGCATCTTCTACTATTTTTTTTTCGGTAACATGAGAAACACCTAAACAACCCCCGGTAAACTTAAAACTGATGGGGAGAGCTGACTGAATTGTCAAAGTTGACTGCAACAGTATAGCTGACTGAATTGAAAGAGTTAACTGTGTTGATAGGCTTAACTGTACTGTAGCTCTTTTAATACTGTTACAGTCAAACCTCGATTTAAGGACACCCTCGATTTAAGGACATCTGTTATTGGGGTCTTTTGGTTTTGGTTTCTTACGTTTTAGTATAATTGACTAGAATGCATGCTGCGCCAATGGCGCATCAGCCAGTTTGGGTCGCTTCCTATGGTAACTGTGAATATTCACACATATTAACACAGTTTGGTCATTTTGGAGATTTTAGGTCATTTTGGCCCTGGTTCAGGGCTCCCAATGAAAAATTTCAAAAAAAGGACATTTGGGTAAAAAAGGACATTATGACTATTTTTGAAGTAAAAGGGTCATTTTATCCAGTGCTTGTTGCCTTTTTGAAGCGAAAAAAAAGATTTTGTCTAAATTCTCAAAAATAAAAAAAGATTTGGGTTGCCGAAAAAAGGACAAATCTTTTTAAAAATGACGATTCGGAGCCCTGCCTTTGTTTGAGCATTTCGGTCCAGTTCGAGCGTTTTTGCCCTTTTTGGGTATTTTGGGCCATTTTGGGTGTTTGTGCCCTTTTCGAGCATTTTGGTCCATTTTTGGCGTTTGCGCCCTTCTCGGGCATTTTAGCCCAGTTTAGTCATTTTTCTTTTTTTTCGCGCATTTCGTCCCAGTTTGGCCTTTTTGGCCCAGTTTGGGCTTTTGGCCCTTTTCGGACATTTCGGCCTATTTTGACCGTTTGCCAGTTTTCGTGAATTTTGTCCCAGTTCAAGTGTTTTTGCCCTCTTCGGGCATTTAGCGCCAGTTTGTTATCACCAGCCACCAGAAAGATTAGAACCTGTGACACTAAAAAATATGCCTTGGTCCCGCCTGTGGTTTTCTCAAAAAGCCACTCTTCAACCGATTTTTGATTAAATTTTTTTTTTCTCAGAACTCCTGTGATTATTACACCGGATTCGTGCTCAGCATGGTCGATTTACTATAAAAACAATTCTTAGATTCGAAGAATTCCTGCCGAATTGCGAATTCCTCTCGAGACCACAAAAATATTATTTCAAATTTTTAATTTTCCGAATTTTCGGTTTTGAGTACCTAACTAAAAACAGCCATATACCCAGGTTCCGGTCTTCGTATCGACCCGATTTTTTTTCATTCGACGCGCCAGGAGTTGGCGCATAATAGTGTCTCGTGTGACACGAACTTTTTTCGCACCAAAAATTTTTTTCCTTGATGAGAAATTTTTCGAAATTTTTTTTTGACCAGAAAAATTTTTTTCGCCTAACCAACCCTCGAATTTTATTGCATATTCGCCGAGCCCTTGCCCGGTTTCCTAATCAAGGCCACCAACTTTGAAAATTAAAAGTGCCGGCAAGTGACCTAAAAAATGAGTGTTTCAGACGGTAGAAAGCAGCGCTATAGTAGTTGTTGAGAACCTCGATTTAAGGACACTCGATTTAATGACAGCAGTTTGGCCGGTGTCCAGGGTGTCTTTAAATCGAGGTTTGACTGTATCTTTTCCAATTCAATCAGCTCTACCAACGCAGCTCTAACAACCAAGTACCTTATACCACGCTTTTATGATTTTTAGCCTATTTTTAGGATCGGTAAAGAATTTTTCGAAAAAAAATGCGTGTTTTTAGAAAATTATCATTTTCCGACCAAATTTTAAATTTCGATCGAAATTAGACTTTTTACCTTAGTCTCCCAAGGCAAACCAACAGAAAAAGGTACATAGCTTAACATAGCTTTGTTAACTGGGGTCTAGGGTGACCGAAACGGGGTAGAATACCCGAATATGTGTCCATTCGCCTTGCCAAAAGACAACTTTTGGTCGAAATTTTTTTTTCGAGAAATGCTTTTTTAATTCGAAAAACAAGTTTTCTCCCCTAATAACTACACGCGAAGCTTGAAAAAGTGGTCAAATCACACTTTTGGGATGACGCAGTATAAAGTAAGCAGCCATAAAAAAGCCATACTTTTTCAACCACCGTATGAAAACATATTTTATGCTACTTACCAAAATTTCCAGTTCTCTAGCAGTCTTCAAAGCCTTTACACACGATTCTTTTGCCTCAGCCAATTTTTCCCGTGTCGCCGATGCAGTCAGTGCATTTGTTGCTAGCATAGCCGCATTAGATTTTGCTTTTGCGTCGCTGGTTTTAGCTTTCATATTTGAGTCTTTTTTCAGTTGATCAACATCCTTTGTCAATTGAGCAACAGCTAAGCCAGAATTCACCAAAAAATCGGCCGCATAGAATGCGGTTCTAGCCACTTGAGTCGCAGTTTGGAAGGTTTCTACATGCCCTTTAACAGCACTCATTTCAGTGGTGATGCTTTCTTGGGCAGCCTTAGCAGTGCTTTCAGCCTCATTCAGTTTTGAATTTACTGGAGTTGTTTTTGCTTTGGCTTTGGTAATGGCTTGTAGCAATGCTGCGACATCCATAGAAGCATCTTCAGCTAAATGTTCAGCGTCAAAAGCCTTTTGTGTCAAAATTTTGCCTTCTTCAATGGCATTAGTAGCAGTAGTCTTGGCTGTATTTGCTGAAGAAGCGTCCATAGGAGGTGTTTTTAGCAAATTGACTTTTGCTTGGTATGCGGCTATGCTGTCATTAACAAGCTTAACAGCATTTTTGACTTCTGTAGCAGTAATGGTTGCTTTGCTAGCTTCTGCTACGATTTCATCGATGGTGGCTGCTAGAAAAATAAATTTTAAAATATGAAAGATACCATAAATGCTCTAATTGAAGCCCACGGGCTCAAATGAATACACGCAACACCCCAAACACTTTATAGCATTGTGTTTTTACATATGAAATATCTAGAATTTTTAGACACGCGACCATTAAAAATCTAGGTTAGAAACAGGGTTATTTCTTGAATGGTCATGTGTAGGGTTGTCGGGGCGCCGAAAGTTTCGGCTCGGCGCGCCGAAATTCGGCTTAAGCCGAAAATTTTCGGCGCGCCCAGCCGAAAGCCGAAAATTTTCGGCCGGCCGAGTCTGCGTCTGAGACTTAAAAATGGAGACAGTTTCATTCCGGGACAATAAATGATTTTAAATTGAAATTTTCGGCCGGCCGAGCCGAGCCGAAAGCCGAAATTTTCGGCCGGCCTAGCCGAGCCGAAAGCCGAAATTTTCGGCCGGCCGAGCCGAGCCGAAAGCCGAAAATTTTCGGCTTTTCGGCTTGAAAAGCCGAAATCGGCGCGCCGAGCCGACAACCCTAGTCATGTGCCTTTGAATGTTAGATTTTTCATTTGTAAAAACACAATGCCACAAAGTTCTTTGGAGTTGTGTGTTTCGATTCAAGCCCGTGGGCTTCAATTAGTGAATTTCCGGTAGGTGGAAATAGGGTTCAGTGATGGATTTTTAGGCGATAATTAACCAGTTTTTCAAATGGCAAATTGATAATGTTCCTCGACCGGTACGTGAATTTTGGTTTAAAATGTTTTTTTTCGGGGACGGTTTTCATTATACAGTTACCGTATTCTCTCTAATAGAACCACATGTGGTTCTATTTTTCAACCCCCTCGGGCGGTGTGGTTCAAATAGAAAGTGTGGTTCTATTTTTCAACCCTCTGAAGATATTCAAGCATTGCAGCGTACGCGCATAAATTCTTTATTTACAAAAAAACTCGGACCTGCTCTGGTTTAGGAGAACGCCCCATTTTTTACTATATTTTAACTTATTTTTGTTGATTATGGCATGGCTTTTTCGATAACCTACATTAATAGTTTAATAAGTGACTATGTTGATCAAGGGGGTTTTGGTCACCATGATCACCATAATTAATCTGATCGGCCTAAAAAATAAAAATATATATACTGAAAAATGGGCGTCCCCCTAAACCAGAACAGGTCCTAAAGCTCATCAAGACTCTAGAGATATATTTTTATGATTAAACAGATTCTCTCGAAAATTAATCTCCTATGGGAGATTGGTCGTGGTTATACGTAACCGGATATTTTATAACCGGTCAAAAACAGAACAAGACACTTACTATTAGTCAGATGAAAAATCAAAAAAACTAGGTAGAACCAAAGATAATCTTTTAAAAATAATTTGAAAATAAACATGTCCAACTTTGCAAACAAATAGAATGATTTTTTGCAAAAAAAATCGCGCCTTTTATTGAAAAAAAATTCTGTTCTTTCATCTGGATTAGGCTTTCGAATAAACATTCGCCAAACTATACATTACAAAAAAGTTACGTTGATTTTGGCTTAAGCCAAGAAAAGCGCATGGAAAAAAGTATCAAATGGCCTGTTTAAGTATAGCAAAGTATACTTGCAAATATCCTTTTGGTGAGAGCATCTAAAGATCAAACACACTTTTGGTTTACGTAATATACTCTTTGAATGTTTATCATCAAACAAACAATAGTATAGCTGAAACAGACAAACCATTTTCCGCAGCTGATTCAGGTCCTTTTGAATCTGCTTTACAGCAGAGACCAACCACTACCAACTTTTTTCTAAATACAGTCAAATCTCGATGTACTGGGCCTCACCTCAAGTTCGTTCCTGCTTAGGGTCCGGTCACTTCGAACGGTTCCCTTGTTGGTTGATGGAAAAAAGGTAAAAACGAAAATACGGTCAAAGCCATTCAGTGGAGAATCGAAAATGGAAAGACCAGGCTATCCTCTAATTTTCTAAAAAGTTTGTGAAAAAAAGTTGGTCACAAAGCGGAGTGCCGAGTGAGTGAGAGTGGACTGTACAACAGAAATTTTCGGTCTATATGCGTTGGTGGTGCCCCCGAAATGTATTTTGGTCGCCCTGTCCATTTTGGCTTTTGCTCACTCGCAGAATAGGCCAAAGTACGTTGGGACGAGCTCAAACACGTCTTTTACTACAAAACGGTAAGAAAGTTTGGCCCAAAATGGTGTGCACGTTCAATCCTACGTGGTGGCACCCTATTTATTCTGGCTTGTTTGACCAGCTTCCAGAAAGTGTTTAGAAATGTTTATTTTATGGCGTCAACCCAATAAGTACCCCTTATTGTGTCACATATTGAAAATATGTGACAAAGTGATAAAGTCATTCGGTAACATTAGTTTCATAGTTCGTGAGCTGCGCTACAACGTCATCCTAAGATTTTTCCGTGAAACTCCAAATTCGGTATAAAATTTGATCACTGAATGTGATGAAAACGCTAGTCAACTTGACAGAATGACCTGACAATTGTTTTTAGTCGAATGACGACTTATCCAGAATAAAGACACTAAGTTAAATATGCGATTCGAAACAGGAGATGCAGGGCTACAAGTTATGCTTTTTTATTGGCCACAAGTTAGGCAAGTTAGGCTTTTTTGATATACAAATACTGTAGACAACTGGTTAAAATTTATCTAGACTTAATTTTCTATGATAATTCAGCACTGTCAAAATTTTTTATAGCATCCGGAGAAAATAGTACACAAAATAAATTAAAAGTTGGGTGTGGTAACTTTGATGAGCAACAGCATTAACCAGATTTTGATAAAATAATAAAAATTATGATTAATCAGTCAAACAATTTTTGTGAAAGAGCTTTGTGCAATAATTTTTGCTATTTTGCTATAATTTATTAGATTTACATAAGAAATCTTCAATTTTTTTAATTTTTTGAGTTTTAAGAACAATGAAAGTAATGAATGCAGCAGCTGCTTTTACCATTACAATAATATTTCTTGCGAATGATGGAAGTGCTAAAATTACCACAATATTAGAACAGACTGGTGAAAAAAGCACAATAAATTGCAGCTACAAAGTAGGCTATTTGTAAATTTTCGATTTTGATCAACTACCAAGGTTGACAGGGAGTGGCTTTTCCGGCCACAGAAAAGGCTACACCCCTTTTGGCACGGCGACAATTCCGCGGGAGACAATTCCGCGAAAGGCAATTCCGCGACAGATAATTCCGCGGAGGGATAATTCCGCGGAATTTCAATTTTTGACGTTCGTGTTGAAAAAATTGGTGTTTTAAATTTGACCACGAGTTTTAGATTTAAAGGCGCCTGGGTATGCAGTCGACCATTCTGATCACGAATCTGGTGCCAGAATTTGGTTTTTATCAACAGGAACGCCAAAAATTGAAATTCCGCGGAATTATCCGTCGCGGAATTATCCGTCGCGGAATTGTCTCCCGCGGAATTGTCGCCGTGCCCCCCTTTTTGCAGAATTTGCATGAAATGACAAATTGCTTTGAATTTTGAATTATAATATGCGTTTTGGGTAAGGAAGATGTCTTTTAACTGGTATGTTGAAACATCAGATGCGCTAATAAAATACTAGAAAAAAGAAGCGATTAAAAAACGTCTTTTTAAAAAAAGCTGCATCGGCGCCGAAAAGGCCACACCCTTCCAACCCTGTCAACTACCGTATTTCTTCTGATAAGACGGCCAGCTCTAATGAGGCAGCCTCCACTTTGATGATCCACATCTCATCCAGGAAAAATATTTTTGAAACTGTTTATTGCGTTTTCTAAGTTCACGCGAGCTCTACTGATTCTTATTTTTTTGATTTTGGTTGAGTACCCGAAAACTTTATTATGGTCATTGTTTTGAAAAACACGAATTGATCCTTATTGAAATTTTAATTAAGTGGAAGGGCATTTACGGCGACTTTGTGACTTTATTTTTGCTACTTTCGTATTTTTATGTTCTACCTGCGTAAGCTCGTATAATAATCTTTTCACTGCTTATATAGCTTTAGATGAGCCTAAAACCTTATCTCGAACTTTAAAGATCATAGAAATCTGCTATAAATACCAACTATCAGTCAAAACAATCATAGAAACCAATGACAGAGTAGGCATAAATGACTTCCCACCCCCTTCAATGTAATTCCATGCGAAAATTTGATAAGATGCCCAAGTAATTGAGCCTTTTAAGTTGGCTCAAGTTCCCCTTTAATTCTCTTTTCATTCGACCAAATTTGGCATTTTACAGTTATAGCTTTCCATCATGAATAGTTTATTCTCTGTAAATTTTTCGTGTTTTAATTAGTTCAGCGTACGTTTGTTGACATATTGGATTGTCTTAAGCTCCAAATACCGGTACTTGTGCACTTGGAGGGGGAGGGGGTGGTGTTAGTGGAAGGTTGGTACCTTTTTTAGTCAACTGTAAATAAGATTTAAACATCTCCTAAGTGATTTTTATACGCCAGAAAAGATGAAAAAACTGTTTCCTAACAATTTCCAATTTCCACTAAAAAATGAAGTTCTCGAAAAAAGTTGGTTACCAAAGGTTGATCAACTGCCTTGGTCCCCAAGGTAAAATATCGGTACTAGTTCGGTTTACACAACACCTCAAATTTTGACGCTACTCGGTAATAATTCAACAGTTTCGGACCATAAATAAAATATGACATCATTTCCATTGAACTTTCGTGGCCCTTTTATTCCCTTCCCCTCCCAATACAGACCAATCTAAAAATTTTTTTCGGGGTCGAGAAACACGAATCATAGCTTCGGCCTTTCCGCCTGAGCATATAAAAATTACTTAGGAATCGTTTAAACACTATTTTTAGATAAGTGAGTAAAAACGCCGCATCCCCCCCCCTCCAAGCCAACAAGTGCCGGACATTTTATCTACATAAAATCAATTAAAAAAAATTGACTAAAATCTGAGCTTTGGCTTGGGGAACAAGGTAGATCAGATTTTCGGTCAAATTTCAGTCAAATATATTTTCAGAAAATTATTTTTTATGTAGAAAAATGAACCAGATAAAAATGTTTGACCCTGCCGGAGTATAACCAACCACCCCCCCCCCCCTCAAATGGAATTTTTTTAAAAGTGTTTTCAAACACCCTATTTCGACTCAAAATCGTCTCAGAAGTTCAAAAAAGGCATTATTTTTGAGTTCTGGTCAATAAAAATTCAAGTTTTGGGAATTTTTAAATCTCGACCATATGACTGTTTTACCCTGTTTTTCAACATGGAACTGGGCAAAAAGTACCTCTAAATGCTTTTTTGATCGAGAATCTTGCTCGGAATCATGTCTAAGGTAGGTGAGTGCGCGCATCTCTAACCAACCAAGCCCTTGCGCCCCCTTCGGGGGCGTAGGGGGCTTGGGGCTTGGAGTTGAGATGCGCACACCCACATACCTTAGAGACAAATCACTCGAAAGTGACTCTGGATGCATAAAAAAGCATGCATACCAGAGTTTATTTATGCGGTAGGCCCCAGTATTCAAAACTATAGTCAACATCTTCTTTTTTGGTACAAATTAGCCTGTTTTCGGTCCCTTCTCACCCCAAAACAGCCTTAGGTCACTTTAAAAATAAGTTCCCTATTCTGAACATAAATAAGTAAAAGTCAAAAAATATTTCTTTTGAGTTCAATGTTGTTGATGGAAACGCAACTGAAGAAGACTGCAAGTAAGTTTTTCTCTAGTTTTAATCAATCGTAACGCATTTTTATCTAGCACTTTTTTCGAGTTCAAGCATTGCGTAAAATATGATGAACATACACTTGAAGAAAAATCGGCAAAAGAAGCTACAGAACTTTGCGAAGGATATCCTGAGCCTAGTTTTGAGCCTGATCTTACAACTGATCTGCCAGGTAATCTTACTACAGACAGAAGCTATGCTGGCAGTAATGCTCATACTGACAACAGTGTCTTCAGTGATAACATTTTTACAGACAGAATTGACTCCAGCCATGAGCTGTCGACTCCAAGCGACGCATCCACTTACTGTGCTGTGTCTGAGATCGCTTACCTGTGTGTGAAGCTCTTTGGAATTTATGTTTTTTGCAATTTGCTCAACAATTAAGAAAACACAATGTTGAAAATGCAGAAAAAAAATTATATTTTTTTCATACAATCTGCTAATTTTATTTAATGAAAAAATCAGTATTTGTAAGGCTACTGCAATTAAAAAAACTTCGTGCAGAAACGTGCTTTTTGCTTTTTCTTAACCGAGGGCTGAAAAAAAAGGAACAATACAGAGAAGATACCTAAGGCCGGACCGAACCGATCAACGAGGTGGGAATGTTACGGGGAGTCAGGGAGGAGAATGAGGGTCACAGTGAGGGTATAAATTTTAAGGCAGTGAGAATAAGTGTCACTGTGAGTGAGAATAAATAATAATATTCAATTTTTTTTTTCAAAATATAATTTAAGTCAACTTTTGATTTTTTATCACTTTTAAAAAATAAAGCAGGGGGGAGGGATGGAAACAGCAGAAGTACCTTGATAACTACTAAACATTTTTAGAATGAATGTATACAAATGTCTGGACTTTTAAGAGCATGAGCTGACCGATTAATCCAGATCAGTTTTTGCCACACGTGGATTTATCAACCGCCACATCCCCCATCCACCGGTTGATTGGTGCTTGGTTGATTAACCGGTTGATCAAATGGTCAACCAGTAAGTTAATTTTGGTAAAATTTTCGATTTTCTCCCACCGGTTGATAGAAAATTTCCGGTAATCAACCGCTACATCCCCCATCAACCGGTTTATTATTTTCTGGTTGATCAGGATTTTTCGCTTATCAACCGCCACATCAACCATCCACCGGTTGAATGGTCCTTGGTTGATCAGCCGGTTGAGAAAGGTGATCAACCGGTGGCCCACTGGTGAATAAACCGGTTGATAACGCCGGTTGATTGGCCAAGACTGATCCAGATAGAGGGTGGTCGTTGATTGGTTGAATTGCACAGTGAACTTTCAGTATAAGTGGCTTTTTGTCCATTTTTATTCATCCGTGGTCTTGTGTCTTTTTTAAAAATCTGTGGTCTTTGTCCTGTTGTGGTTTTTTAGCCGTTGCGGTATTATGACACGTACCGCTTTTTTGAGCTCTGAAAAGTTTGCAGAGAAGGGCTGAAATTGAGCACCAATTTTTTTCTTGCAGTCGGAAAGGCAAATTTTCAACCAGGGTTCTAGTGCAGAATCGGTTGCCGAAATATGCCTTGGTCCCCCCTGTTGATTTTATTTTACAGAAGCAATATGAAATCGAATTCTTTCTTGGTTGATCAGATGTCTGTGAAGAAAACATTCGACTTGGATACATTAACTCTGCGCGATCTGTTTCTTATGTCAAATAATGAAGTTATCTCAGCGCTTGTTGGCCTCAATCTATTAAAGAATAATGCTGATTGCGACGAATGTCAGAATCAAATGCGAATCATCAAACGATCAGATAGGCAGGATGGTGTCCAGGTATTTTAAACACGCAATTCAAATAGTATTTACTATATCTAGTGGATATGCAAATCGAAGTGCATTTTTTGTTCCGCTAAGTCAATCAGGTCCGGGTCCTTCTTCCAGCACTCCAATCTGTCTCTCAAAAATCTTTTGCTTCTCTGTTATATGTGGATCGTTGACTTCGACAATAGACATGTGTGCAGAGAATTAAAGCTTGCCAAACATTCAGTTTGCGATTGGTTTAACATGTGTCGAGAAGTTTGTTCTAAGTAAGTCTTTTTCGTAAGTATTTTTGTTATAGATTGTCATATTTAGTTATTGCTTCAATAATAAAGCTATTGGTGGACCATCCAGCATCGTAGAAATTGATGAGACCTGCTTCGCGAAACGCAAGTACAAGCGCGGCAGAAAAAGGCGAAGCTATCAGCAATGGATTTTCGGTGGGATTCAGCGTGGACAAGGAGGAAAAGCTTTTGCATTTCGTGTTCAAGATCGAAAGAAGTCTACTTTGCTCAAGATAATCAGGAAGAAAATTGAGAATGGAACTACAATACTGTCTGATGAATGGCCTGCCTACAAAAAACTTGGAAAGCAATTAATCAAGTCTATCGATTATAAACACTTTACTATATGCCATGAGAATAGATTTGCCAGGTAATTCATATAAATGTTAACGATTACTTTTTTTCGCATTTTTAGGACTGTGACAGATGAGAACACCAATTCGCTCCGTGTCCATACGAACAGAATCGAAGGATTCTGGAATCATGTAAAGCACAAAATCAAACGCTTGCGAGGTACTTCTGAAGAATTGAAATCGTCTTATGTCGCTGAGGCCGTCTTCCGTCAAAATTGCAAAGCAGAAGGAAAGAATGTGCTTGAGTTTTTCTTCGAACGTGTGTCTATGATACATTGTATCGACAATTATGATTAATATGTGTTAAACCTATAAATTGGTAGATCTGTGTAATTCAATAAAATATGCTCTTAAAAATAAAAGATTGAACTTTTAAAAATTCTCAAAAAAATCAACAGGGGGGACCAAGGCATATTTCGGCAACCGATTTTGCACTAGAACCCTTTTTTGTGTCACATATTGCAAATAAGTTTCAACAAGTAATACTTTTTAAGAAACTATAATAGCAGGGCTTCTCAATGGTTTTCTAACTTTGAAAAATTTGTTTGAAAGTTTGCCTTCATGACTAAAAGAAAAAAATTGGATCGCGTTTTTTCTAGGCTTGGCAGATTGTGTTCCGGCGGGATTCGGGATTGGGATTTTCGAAATTTATGAGACCGGGATCGGGATTCGGGATTTGGCTTTTGGACCGGCGGGATTCGGCATCGGAATTTTCAAAATTTTCGGGATCGGAATTCTCAAAAATGTCGGGATCCCGATCGATTTTTTTCCGCTAATTTATCCAGCTTGGCTCTGATTTGGTTGACGACAGATTTATACGCCAGAGGCAAAACCTTGTCGGAATAGTGACTTCTCAGTTGTATTTGTTGGATTGAACAGAGTGATGAATGACCGATATTCCACAGAATTGAGAAGACGAAATTTTGAGCTAGATAGTTGATGACCTTCTTGTCCAGCGAGCTCAACCAACCTGAAAAAATTAAATGAGACTCTTTTTTTAACAACCTGATATATCAGAAAATAAAAAGGGTAGAGAATTAAAAGTGTCCCGGATTAGCTTAAAAGTGTCCCGGATTGGCTTAAAAGTGTCCCGGTTTTCAAATTTCCCTTAAAAAAGCTTTAAAGTGTCCCGGATTAGCTGAAAAGTGTCCCGGATTTGTTGAAAAGTGTCCCGGTTGTCTAATTTCTCCATAGAAAAACTACCAACGCATACATTAGGCCATCTATTTGGCTTTAAAACGCCCCCATTTTGAAATTTACAATAGAAAAGCTTAAAAGTTGCCCATTTCAACATATCATAACATTTTTGGTGCACCAATAGCTCAAAACCCTGGACCATACTGGCCAATACATACCGTATATTCTCGATTAGAAGGCCCCTCTCTAATAGAAGGCCCCTCTCTAATAGAAGGCCCCCTTGAGGACCTATATATCAGCATAGAAAAAGAAATTCGCAAATCTGTTTTTCGCGTTTTCTTAGTTAGCACGAGCTCACCTGATTCCACTTTTAAAATTTTAGTTGAGCACCCGAAAATCTCAAAATCGAAATATTTTTTTCCGACTTTTTTAGGGTTGAAAAATAGAAGGCCGGGCCTTCTAATAGAGAATATACAGTAACCAAAAATTTTCAACCGACAACTAACTTTATTTCTAACTGACAACACATGTAACAGAAAAAACGGCATAACAACGTTTCTCAGTCATCGATAACAAGGGCGCTCCCTTCTCTTGCCCTGTGCTTTCTTCCTCGCTTTCTCTTCTCCCCAAGCGGCACATCGGTGATTTCCTCCGGATATTCTTGAAGCTCATCCCTGCACATCATCATTAGCGAGTGCTTGCCGAAGAAGCGATCCTTCATCCCTGGAAGCAGTTGCATTTGTAAAGCCCAGGATAGAGATCGGAAGGCTGGACGAGGTAGGCACACGATCGCAGTTCTTTGTAACGCTCCCACCCATCAGCAGCTGAGAAGTTCTCCAGATCCTGCACCATTTGCCAATCGATCGCCTCCCCGATGTGCTGCTCTGACTGCACGAGATAGAGTCGAATTTCAGCTGTTTCCCCGGTCAATACTCTCCGCTGCTTCTGTTTGAGACCCCATGATGCAAAGAATTCGTCCATTGAAATTATATGACACAACAATTAATTGGAAGAACAATAAAGTAAATCGAGACTTTTAAGCCAATCCGGGACACTTTTCAGCTAATCCGGGACATTTTTAAGCTTTTTTAAGGGGAATTAGACAACCGGGACACTTTTCAACAAATCCGGGACACTTTTAAGCTAGTGCGGGACACTTTTAAGATTTCTCCAATAAAAAGCAAACATACCTTATGCGTGAACCACGAACCTTTGCATTAGGGCTACTTCTTGCGACGTGTCTTTTATTTTCTCCAACATTTCTCGATATTCTGGATGCTGCTTGGCATGGACGATAAGCGATTTGACAGAGCCACCTAAGATCTTGAACCTATGCTTCATTAATCTACCTTCACGACACACTTTGCATATTCCCCAGCTTGCGCCTTCAGCTTCAATTGGTTCATAGAGACCGATATTCCAAATTTTGTGAACCATCTTGCTTGAAAACAAATCGAAATTGAGTAATAGAAAAGAAACAGAGACAAGAGAGACGAAAACAACAGAGAGACAAGTAATAATGCAAAACGCATAACAATGAGGTCAGAATAACAAACGCGCTGATTGAAAATTTTAGACTACACATTTTGAGACCACACATAACACAGAGGACATGACTCATGTAATACCGTATTTCCTGTAATAAGGCGGCATGCCGCCTTATTTTTCAAACCCCTGAAAATCCGAAAAATTCGAATTCAATCTCGAGATTTTTGGGTGCTCAACCAAAATCTAAAAATTAGAATTGGTAGAGCTCGTGGGAGTTAAGAAAACGCATCAAACAGATAACCAAAATATTTACTCTGCTTCGAGATATAGACCCTCGAAGTTGGGGGTGCCGCCTTATTAGAGGGTGCCGCCTTATTACAGGAAATACGGTAAGTATATGCCATTATTAACTCAATCATAGGTTTTGGCGGGATTCGGGATCGGGATTTTCAAAATTTTCGGGATCGGGATTGCGGGATTCCCATGGGAATCCCGTCCCGTTGCCAAGCCTAATTTTTCCCTTCCTTTGAAGCCATGTTTCAGAACAAAACTTTATATTGCTACGAAGTTACTAAATTTTCTGTTTTTTTTTGAAACAATTTTTATCATTTTACAACAATTAACAGATATTAATTAATTTTTTTCTCTAAGACCTCTTATAAGAGCACTATATTTATAGCATATTTATTAGTGTATTTTTTGAGTAAACGTTCAAATGGCTTTTGTTCCCTTCTCTATGAGTAGAGGAGAATGAGATTGATCGCCATTGTCTTCAGCTTGCTCAAGGATATTGAACATTGCTAATGTTAAATAACTGAAATATGCAAAAATTACTAACTTGAGAAAATTTTGTATGGCATAGTTCTAGTTGAGAGCCCTCCTCACCCCCAAAACATCAAAAAAATTATGCCTTGATCACCCTGTTGTTTTTGTTAAAATTAAGGCTTATGTTTAGGCTAGGGCTCGCCAGCGTATGTTCAGACTGGCTTAAACCTGCTGAAAAATCTCGTTTGAGCCTTTCCTAACATATGCTGGACAACTTTTGCTTAATCGTGAAAGATAAATAAAAAATTACAAAAACAAGAGGGAGAAAAAACAAGAGGCAAAAAAATTTTGATGTTTGGGGAAGGGGTTGGGGAGGGGTTTGCTCAACAAGAACAGTGCCATTTTGCGCTAGCCAAGTCTTGTCTAAGCCTCGAAAATTACAAAAAATAACAACTGAGAGATTCTTCATTGAGGTGTAAAGCCTTTGTTCAAAATCAAACCTGGTAGGCAATTCTCCTATGTTCAAAGAAATTTGGTGAAGTATAAAAACTCCATCTGGTCTAAGGCACGGAAGAACCTGTCCATATATACAGAAGAGCCAGCATGAACTGATAGAAAAGACTGCAGTTTGAACTTGGAGGCCTGAGGCACGCACATAATTCTGGCCCATGTGATACAGTTGAACCAACTAACTATTGCCACAAACAACATCCAGAACCACAAAAACAACAACAATTTTTCGTAATAGATGTTAAGAGTCAGCACGCAGAGCACTGTTTCTGTCTGAAATTAAACAAATTTTTGTAATTTTTATTATTTGAAATTGTTACGTGGACGGAAGCCAACTTTCTCCTGGTGAAGTCGCAGTGCGTTATTCTTGGAAAATGGCCAGTGTCCTTAATATTCCTGATATATTTTTAAAGTTCGTGTTTTCAGAAATTAAAAATTTTCTTTCGGTCTTATGAAGCATTTGATTAATGTGCCCTATCTTGAAAACCAAGATCAACAAACTAGCTCTCACCTTTTTTCTAAAAAAAAACTACCGCATTTTCTCTTATAGAAGTGTGGCTTGTTTTTATATAAAATCGGAAATTTGTTTGGTCAATCACGAGTCTGCAAAGTGTCAGTTAAGGAAACGCAGTTAACAAATATGCAAAATAATGACTCTGCACTGAAATATGGACTCTCGAAATTGAGGGAAAGACCTTCTCTCGAAATTGAGGGAAAGACCTTCTCTCGAAATTGAGGGAAAGGCAATTGGAGGGGGGGGGGCAATTAGAGGAAATACGGTATGTGGCAGCTACGAAATTTGAATAATGCTGTAGCAATAATAGCAAGCTAACCTTCCAATTAAGTCCATTGTACAAATCCACTAGAATAGAAGGACCTGACCAGCTGTACATAGGTGAATCAATCAGCTGGTTGAGCCACAAAAACATCAAGGTAGCATTGCAAGCTTGGATTAGGGTGTACAGCAAGTAGTGCATAGACAATTGGCCTCGTTTGTGCCTTTTGGCTAGCCTTATACCATCCCAAATGTATATTGCCGTTTGTGTTTCTAGTGTGTCCATTCTAGCTTGAAAATAGTTGTTTTCTATGTAATAGTGCGAAATTCTTATAAAAACCTGTAAAACTGGATGTTTTAATATTATGCCAAGTCATGGCCACATATTGCACTGTTGAAGGTAGATCATAGCCTGTAAACATCAATAATATTTAAAAAAAGGTCCGCCCGAAAAAAACTGCCTTTGTTCTCCCTGTTGGTTTTTTTTTCGTATTTTTTCTAATTTATTTACAGATATATATTTTTTCACTTCAGATGCGTCTAAGTCAAAGCCAAAAAATAGAAGAAAAATACGAAAAAATCAACACAGGGGATTAAGGCAGTTTTTTTCGACGGCCACCCCAACACATATAGAGCTAAAAATTTCATTATAATTGAGTCTAGTTATACACTTAAAGTGATTTTGCCCTTAGTGCGGAATCCGGTCCATTTTTTGACTTGGTAATCCTTGTTGTTTTTCGTTAGTCTTTTTTCGGATTGTGCTTTGGGCGCAGAGTAGGCCGATTTGGTGCTTTGGGCGCACAGTATCATACGTTAGGAAAAACTCAAACATATTTCGCGAACTACATAATAGTAAGGTGGGCTAAGGTTGGCTAAGGTGGACCGTATACGGCACCAATGCCAAAATTTCTTAGGGGGTCCATTGTAACTAGACTCAACTAGACTCTAGGTACAACTTTTGGCTCTATATGTGTTTCAGGGAAAACACATGCCTTTCAAAAAACATGCCTTGATCCTCCCTGTTGTTTTTTTACAATTTTTTTTTCTTCAAGTTTCGGAAACTGTTTATGAAGACTTTTAAGTTTTTTCAAGCAAACAAGATTTTGGTACAAAAAAAGTAAAAACAATTTTGCCTTGGTCTCCCAAGCTGATATAGACTTAGGCAAGGGCAGTCCAGTGTATGTTAGGACAAACTCAAACATGTTTTTCTTGCTTCTTTAAGCTCCGAGAAGCATGTTTGAGCCTGTCCTAAACTACACTGGCCTGTACTTGCCTCAGCCTAAAACCTAAAAAAATAACAATAGTTTGAGATGAAAAGTTTTTGCCGAAAAAACAACAGGGGGAACAAGCACTTTTTCTAAAATTTTTGGCAAAATAACATAGGGGAGACCAAGGCATATTTTTTTTTCAAGGCATATTTTTTATTTATAAAAATATGGTGCCGGGTTAGCGGGTTTTGGTCTTTTAGAGCCAAAAATATTAGGTTTTTGAAAAACGATCGGCAAAATCTTAATCCTCACTATATTTGCTATCAGACTGTAAAAACACAATTGAAAAAATACTTCGAAAATTGGGTTAAAAAAAGTGTCGGACCAAGGCGGGAACGAACTTTTTGGGGTGCCGGGTTAGCGGGACTCGACTGTATTGGTATTTTCTATCGACTTTTCCGTATTTTGTCTTTGTTGCACTTGAGATGCAGTAGTTGTATAGGTTGAAGTGCTTGTGTTTTTACTCTTACTGTTCCCTTGTTCACACAAAGGCTGGCCTGGAATTTGTTTGCTCAATTAAAACTTATTTCCAGACTACTTTTGTGTAATTTGCATTAATCACTTACAAAACCACATTTAAATTAATTTCGCGCCTAGAATAAATTACATAAAATAGCCTCCATTATATTGAAAAAGGTCATTTTTTTCTTGGAATTTGGAGCCTTAGGCTTAGGCAAGTTATGCCAGCGTATGTTAGAACAAACTCATAAGCTCACGCTCTGTTAAAGTCAGTTCTAACATACGCTGCCACCCTTGTTTAAACCTGAAGTCTAAAATTTTACGAAACAGTTAAGAGGGGGACTATGCAAAAAACCCTTATTTGGGAGCAAGGCCGGAAATTCTTCAAAAAATAGGTATTTATTTAGATTAGGCCCCCTGCATATGGCCTCATTGACCTTTATCAGGCATCATTTTTAGCTTGGTCCCTCTGTTGCTCTTTTCTCAAAAAAAAAACGCCTTGGTCTCCTTGTCAATTATAGTTATGTTAAGTTGTGATTATGGTTATCAAATTCTTCAAAGGGGGGGGGGGGTGATTATGGTTAGCATGATCAGCTTCAGAGCAGCAGAAGGGGGGGGGGGGTCGGTGATCAGGCTGAAAATAATGACTCATAAAGGTCAATTGGGCTGATTTATCATATTACGTCTCAAGTTACACTGTTATATCCTTGTGAAAAGTAATTAATTTGTAAGAGAGTAGTTACCGTATTTGCTCTAATAATCGGCCACTCTCTATTAAACGGCCACTCTCTAATAAACGGCCACCCCAGAGACCTATATCTCAGTCCAGAGTCAATATTTTTCAAATCTGTTTTATGCATTTTCTTAGTTACCATGAGCCCTCCTGGTTCCACTTTTTAGATTGTGGTTGAGCACCCGAAAATCTCAAAATCGAAATATTTTTTTTTCGATTTTTTAGGGGTTGAAAATAAACGGCCATGGCCGATTATTACAGCAAATACGGTAAGCACATTTTAAGAGGCATGATATTTAATTGAGTAAGGGTGTATTATTTAAGTGCTTCAAATTTATTAAAAAAGTTCGATTTTGAAGCCAACCTGAGAAACCGCTGAGAATCTTCCACACAAATCGGGAATGTAAAAAAAGATGGCTTGTAAAGCTAGAACATATGGCACCTAAAAATATTTGTATTCCCAGAAAAATTGAAAACTAGTTTGATTACCCATTGGTAGTAGTCAATGGAAATCATCTGCCTTTCATGTTCATTGAAGTTCAATGGCTGGTGTAGGTGGGAAAAGTAGGTGCCGTGCACATAGCAGTACTGGTTGGCAAAGTCTGTCCAACTCTTGGTGAACTCGGCCGGCAGCCAGCAGGTGATTGGCTCGCCCCAAAAGTGGGTGGTCAACAATAGACCGGCACTCACTGCCAATATGGTTACTGTTATTCTGGAGTTGAGTCTGGCTGCCTTAAGTAAACAACAATGATACTTTTGTATTTCTATTAATTCCCTTTCCCAAAAGTAAATTGAACTTGGATATTTTCGAGCTACTCAAAAGCTTACGAAAAGTTCCAAATGAGAAAGAGAAAAGACGAGTGTGAAATCTAAAAGACTTCATGCAATCAATGATCGAAGATCTCTATTGAATCGGTTGGTAGGCCCGGTAAGTATGGTATGCTCTCAATCATCCTTCAGTAATGCAGCCTTAAGGACAGGCTTGAGATGGCGAGTACCGTATTTTATCTATTAAATTACCGCTCCCTAATAGTAACTCCCATACCCTCCATGCCTTCTATATTTTACAAAGAAACCACCCAAGCTGTCTTTCCGATGTGATTTAAGACCTATATGAAAGATGTCGAGCATTAAATTGACTTTAAGTTTAACATTTTCAGTGAATTAAATCGTGAGAAACATAACATTCAATAGAACGCAAGAAAAAAATTTAAAAAACACAAACCAAAAAAAGATAAAAAGAGAAAACCAATTTTTTTTTATAAAAAACAACAACAAGGGGGTGAATGGCCAAACCAAAATTTTGAAAAAAACCGGAAAAACAAAAGGGGGATCAAGATGAGAAATCAGTACCTAATCTTGAAAAGGCCATGATCACTTCTTTTAAATTTTCTCCCGCCAATTCAAAAAAATTTCCTAATTATTGAAATTCTGTACGGGTTTTTCAACTTGGTTTCTAGCAAAACAAGGCCTAGAGTTTAATTTTAGTGAAAGTTTGGTTAGGAACCAAGTTGAAAAATTCTTACAGAATTTCAATGATAAGGAAAAACTTTTGAATTGGCCGGAGGGGCAGCCTTTGTCGGAGACGGTAAGGGTTTTTTAACTAGGGCCTACATCAGTCTGAAAGAAATTCTATGGCCAATAAAGTACGACACCCCTAATTCAGACGTAATTCAATGTGAAACGTTCAAAAAACATGTTTTAAGGTGTAGGAAAAACCAAAAACCGAAAAAAAAAATTTTCGTGTTTTTTTGGTTTTTGCCTTGGGGACCAAGGCAAATTTTTAATTTTGATAAGATAAGCTATTTATGATAAGACAAAGACTAACCAAAAATGAAATATAAACATGCTTTGATTTGCAGGGCCTACTGCATAAAAAAAGTATTATGCGTGTTATATATGCATAATTTGCTTATCGAGTGTTTGGTTTCTAGGGTGCGCTTGTGTGCGCATCTCAACTCCAAGCCCCAAGCCCCCTACGCCCCCGGAGGGGGCGTAGGGGCTTGGGAGTTAGAGATGCGCACACTAGCTCACCCTAGAAATGAATCCGAGAATAAAAACATGTAATATGCACAATATTTTTGCCTTGTCCGGAAATCGAACACTGTGAAAAAGACCGAAAAATACCAATTTTAGACCAAAAAATGAAAATTTTTCAAATTTTTTTTTTCGGTTTTTGGTTTTTCCCACACCTAAAAACATGTTTTTGAACGTTTCACATTGAATTACGTCGAAAAAAATACTTAAAACGCGTTTTTGAGCAACCGCACTAAAGTATAGTCCTACCGAACATTCAGTCACTTTTGAATAGCGTTACACAATATAGCTTTAATATATAATTTCATTATTTTACAACAAATAATTTTACAAACTTTCATTTTCTTAGTGATTGTCTATTGTATTTACATTACTAGAACTTACAAGATCTCCTTTTGGCTGTGTGAATATCTTGCCTATCAGGCTATTTACCGAAGAGATGGCACCCAGCTGTGAACTCATCTTGCCCTTCTAAGCCTTCAAACACAATTACCTGAACATTTGATTACACAATGTATAAGTGAAACTGTGAAATATATAATTGCAAATATTTTTGACTGAATTTGAAATGAAAAATTATCGTAAGCTTCAAATTGTTTACTTAACTATAATTTGCTAAGATCTGTTCAGAGTAACTTTTGGTTGCTAAGATATGCCAGAAAGTTGGTAAGTGGTAACAAATTAATGCGGGGTCATCCTGAAACAGTCCTCTCTTACCTACAGACTAATTTTTGGTTCGGCCGTAATTTTATGTGGGCCCTATTGGCACTTTTTATACTCGTGAAACCGTTTCCTTGATAAATTTTTGTTTTTTGTCAATATCTGAAAGTCGTCCAATTTAAATTCTTTCAACGGATTCATAAGTAAATCGACCCTGCTCTACAACTTACTTCGTGATGTCAACACCGAATTTCGTCACCAAAAACGAGATACGGCATGGTTTCAAGGTAGTTTCAAGAGTTTCCCGGGAAACTTATATTCTTCGACGTTGACATCACGAAGAAAGTTGTAGAGCAGGGTCGATTTACTTATGAATCCGTTGAAAGGATTTAAATTGGAAGACTTCCAGAATAATAATTGGCAAAAAAACAAAAAGGTTTCAAGGAAACGGTGGTACTTCTTTAGTTGGGGGCCCATCCAAAAATTTTGGATTTTTGTCGTGCACCGAATTTTTTGCTATTCTCATGTTTGGGAAACGCGTTTATTGTTTTTTCAATACGGTTCACTATTTAGATGGAAGAGCTCAGAAATTTTACGTTGGAAGATCTTCAAGAAACGTCACAAGAATGAATTTGGCACCGCAAGGTCTTTATTTAAATCTTACATATCTGACTTTGTTTGGAGACGTAAATTTGATGGTTCAGATATTTTCTTTCGTTTGTGGAGTCAGATTAGTGAGATTTATGTTTGTGACTGTTAGTTGGCATTGTTAGTTTTGTTTGTACCAATAAAAACAATTTAAAAAAAAAGAAAAATCCAAAATTTTTGGGTGGCCCCCCAACTAAAGAAGTACCGAAACGGTTTCACGAGAATAAAAAGTGCCATTGACTTTTAGGGGGGGAGTATATAATATGGTATATAATATTTACAGCTTGGTTCCCCTGTTGTTTTCTTATTGAAAATTGCCTTAGTACCCGTGGCGGTGCTAGTCCATTATAGTTATGTTAGTATTTTGACTATGCTCATCAGGGTGATTTATTTCTCCGACTTCAACCAGGCAGGGCCTGATAAAGTCTAAAAAAATGACCAAAGAAAATAATCGGTACCCATCGTGCAATAGAGCCAAACATTTCGAACTTAAACACAACAAAAACATTGCACCTCATTCCCAGCTGCTCAACTTACCCTAATAACGCTGCTACTAGCACACTTAGCTGCCAACACATACAGCACCGCCAAGACCTTTATTGTTCTTCCCGGCCGTTATCATCCAAACAAAAGATGTGTGAAGAATTGAAGAATCAAGAGGAAGAAGACGCTACAAAGAACAAAGTGAAAAATTTGATTTCTTAAACATCCACTTACACCACCGCGCACTTTGCAATCAAATAGGTAGAGCTACAAGTAAAACTAAAGCTTAACTGGTCTTCTTTCCTCCTTACTACATGGGTCTTAACTTTTGCTGGCTTTTGTGTTTTGCTGGTGGTATACCTCTTCTACTGCTAATTCTCGGTGCTGAAGATGAGAAAAGCTTGTTGTTGAATGTAGTGGGGGTGCTAGTGCACTGTCAAACTGCTGCCACTCTCTGCCACCCTAGGTCTGCTTGTACCACTTTGCTTGTTGGAGAAATTGGGAAAAGCAGAGTGACGACTCGCATTGTTATGCTTTTTAGGGTTCCTGCGCTAGGATTGTAGCGATGAAAAGCTTTGTACTGGCAAAAATTGTTTATTGAAATAAAAAATTAAATAAAAAATGCAACAAAGGCAACAAAAAACGTTAATTTTCATAATTTATGTCAAAACGGTTGAAATTTACTGAAATCAAGTCAAGAGAACAAGTTAAATTTTCAAGAAAGCTTCTTTGATACAGTCGACTCTCGATAAACCGCCAGCCCCAAAAGTTCGTTCCCACCTTGGGTCCGACACTTTTTTTACGATTTTTTTTTACGATTTTTGAAATATTTTGCCAAACCTGATTCGTCAGTCTAATCTAAAATATCGCAAGGATTCTGATTTTACCGGTCGTTTTTCGGAATGGTAACACTTTTGCCGTAAAGATCCGCGCCTCTCGATAAACCGCCACCCTATTTTCAGAAAAAAGTGGCGGTTTATCGAGAGGCGCGGATCTTTACGGCAAAAGTGTTACCATTCCGAAAAACGACCGGTAAAATCAGAATCCTTGCATATTTTGGATTAGACTGACGAATCAGGTTTGGCAAAATATTTCAAAAATCGAGGTAAAAAAAGTGTCGGACCCAAGGTGGGAACGAACTTTTGGGGGTGGCGGTTTATCGAGAGTCGACTGTAGTGAAGTTTCGGGTTTTTGCTTGTAAGTATGCAGCAAATTATAGTGTAAAATAAGGCTATGGTATCATTGTAAGTCAAAATATCTGACCCAACTTTTTGTTTAATTGGCTGTAGGTATACCGTGTTTTTTCTAATTACTCAACATGTCGACTAATTATTCTATCAACCGAGAGTCGGAAAAGTTTCAACCGATTTCGAAATTTTCGGCCAAGAATTTAAAAGAGAAGTCAGCAAACTTGGTAATCGGTAAGAAAAAGTAAAAAAAAACTGCAAAAAAAAGATATAAGTCTTCAAAGTATGGGGCGTCGAGTTATTAGAGACTGTCGAGTAATTAAGAAAAATACGGCAGTCGTTGCGGCAGTCAGTTATTAGAGACTGTCAAGTAATTAAGAAAAATACGGCAGTCGTTGTGAGGGCTCAACATTTTACGTTTGAATTGGTGGGGTCAGCTTTTTTACGCTGAAAATACACAAAGTTATTTTTGCAATTAAAAGTGATAGAAAATAGTGAAAAAAAATTTTCTTCTGTACTTTTGGAGTGAAATAACATTTTAAACCAATCCACTTGTGATTCGGTTTTCGATCTGAATTCGGATCATTTGCATCTTTTCTAGCAAAAAATTCGTCGGAACATCACTTGACAAGTATTCTGCAAACTTGCAGCAGTCAGTATCTTGACGAGAAGGCTCTATTTCTATGACTCACTTCAGGGAGACGGTGAAAATTATCTGAACCTACTAAAAGTAAACTTTTGTCGAACAGGAAAAAATTTGAGTCATTTCTTTACGAATTTGCGACGGGAAAAAGATACTGTGAGGAGGATCCTTCTAAGTGGATTGGTTTCTGCACGGAGGTGTCATTAAATTTGTGTGCTTGTTAAGCAAACTGATTTTGCAGGAAATTAAGCTTGAAAATAACACTTTTGATCGTGGCGCTTTTTGCGCACCATACTATTTACTGTTTGACCTACCGTAAAATCTCTATTAATCAGGCCCCTCTAATTATCCGGCCCCCTCTAATTATCCGGCCCCCTCTAATAATCCGGCCCCCTGGAAGGTGGTTGAAAAATAATCCGGCCCCCTCTAATAATCCGGCCCCTGGAAGGTGGTTGAAAAATAATCCGGCCCCCTCTAATAATCCGGCCCCCTGGAAGGTGGTTGAAAAATAATCCGGCCCCCTCTAATAATCCGGCCCCCTGGAAGGTGGTTGAAAAATAATCCGGCCCCCTCTAATAATCCGGCCCCTGGAAGGTGGTTGAAAAATAATCCGGCCCCTCTAATAATCCGGCCCCCTGGAAGGTGGTTGAAAAATAATCCGGCCCCCTCTAATAATCCGGCCCCCTGGAAGGTGGTTGAAAATAATCCGGCCCCTCTAATAATCCGGCCCCCTTTCAAAGAGCTTTAAAAGGGGTTTTTATTAATTTTTGGAATGGTACAGAAATTACTAAGTAAGGTGAAATTTTGACAGTACGATTATCTTGTATAAATTTTTAGTGCCAATAAAGTATATTCTATTCAAAATTCAAATTTTTTATAATTAAACTGAGGTTTAAAAAGTTTTATGGGTGTCTTGGGTGTTAAAGGAACCATGACTTTTGGGGGCTAATTGACCATTATTTGATTGCTAATCTTATCACGTTTCCTTCATTTTCGAACTTTTAAATGTTTTGGGAAAGTTATATGTCAATCTGGACATTCTTGCTTACTATTTTCAAAAAAAAAGCTAATGAAAGAAGGTAGTAACTGAAGTGCAATGTCAAAAGTCTAAATTTATTAAACAAATTTTATATTAGAATTTTTATTCAAACTTTTATTGTACTTTTTTGTTTCCTATTTCACCAGCTTGTATTCGTGGATCTCAGCTTTTTAACGAGCTCTCAAACTGTTCTAAGTCAAGTCTGCAATGAGAAAACTAAGGAGTTTGAAAAAATAGAAAACTTAAGGTTTAAAAAGGAATAATCTGCTATTTTTTTCAAACTTCTCATTTTTTCAAATTTCAGAAATGACCGGTTTGATATTTCGTAAAAAAGCTGAGATTGAGGGCTACAAGCTCGTGCAGAAAGAAATTAAAAATTACAATAAAAGTCTAAATAAAAATTGTGATGAAAAATTTGTTTATATAGCTTACACCAAAACAATTTTTTCAGACGGTGCGCATGAGCTTTTGACAAAATTTGAAACTGTCCGCGTTTTTTTCTGACGCGCCGTGTAGTCATTTTTCTGAAAATACAAATCAAGAATGTCCAAGTTGACTTAAAACTATCCTAAAATTTAAAAAAATGCAAAAAAATAAATAAAGAACAATTATAAGAACAAAAAAAAGTTTAATTCAACAATCCCCCCTAAAAAGTAATACAACTTTTTAAAAGGTCGAAAAATAATCCGACCCCCTCTAATAATCCGGCCCCCTCTATTAATCCGGCCCCCTGGAAAGTAGTTGAAAAATAATCCGGCCGGCCTAATTAATAGAGGTTTTACGGTATTCAGGCTATCGAAAGTTTTTTACTTGAGCAGGTTCAGATGATTTCCACTGTCTCTGTGGAGTGAGTCATAGAAATAGAGCATTCTCGTCAAGATATCTTCTGCCTAAATGAACAGTTTCCGTTCAATGAGAAATCAGAAAGACCCGTGCACTGTTGTGTGGATTGGTACAAGAATAAGTTCATGTTCAAGAAGGTACGCATCTGTCTTGCGACGAATCACATATTTCGTCAGATGAATCACATCTTTCGGTCCTTCCTTGATTGAATCAAAGGCATAAATCTAGACTTATAGCCGTAAAACGGGAAATCGACTTACCTTTTTCTGCAATGCTAAGTCCCACATGCTGCGCTGGAGTGAAAAAAGTCGGAGATGGCTTTAAGGGAATGGGCAAGGAGGAGATCGCTCAGGTTCAACCTATTTGTCAATTTAGGGTTTGCGCCCCCATGTAGTGTGGCCAGCTCAGTCTGCATTTTCATATATTCTTGTTATGCACTGAAAGCAACTAAGTTAGCTTGTGGGAAAATTCTTTTATGCACTTGAAAAAGATTGCATAAAATCATGAGAAATCAAAAACTAGTATTCAAACAATTTTCTTCTGAAAATGAAAAAGATAGGATTCATCTAGCTCTTAAAGGGCATGCTCGTCGCCTATGTGAATATTTTAAAAGGCGGGTACCAGTAAAATTCAAACAAGAATTAATTTAACGAAATTGAGGTATAAGTCGAGGAAAAATTATGCCTCTAGTGGCAATCCAACCGACGACCTTGAAAACTATCACCAAGTCAGTGATAGTTATTTTAATAATTGGAGCATTGGCTGAATGAAAAAAAACTGAAAAAACCCTCGCCCATATCTACATCTCTGTGAAATTGCTGAAATCCGAGAAATTGGAGAAAACTTGGGGTTCGGTTATTTATGGAGACATTGATTTTTTGAAGAGGCTAAATCTCAACACCAAGCTTAAAAATTTTTTGTTAGTTGAATTTTGTAGCTCTTGAACTGCGCTTAGATGATGCTGAACCAGATAACTTACTTTGAGTCTCCCTAAAGGGCTTTCTAGCCGTACTATCCGTAGTGAAAAAATTTAATTAAAACAAAGTCTCATAACGCGCAATAATTGCCTTGACAACATCTTGCACTGCTGTAATAAAGAAAAGTTCATTAAATCTGATAAGATTTTTATATGTACTGGCGTTGCGAAAACTTTTATAGCCTTTCTCATTATTTTTGTTTTTTTAATTGAATAAACTCAATGGGATGCGTTTTTCCATATTTAAAATTGACTGTTTGAGTGCTTTAAAATCTGATTCTGTTTCTAAGCCATACAAATTTAAAATTGACTTTTTGTTTTTGTATTCGGCTAATGCTTTTACAGCTTCCTTGTCTTTGTCTCCTTCTGTGAAGTATTTCCATTCGGAAAATGATATTCTATGTTTCCAATGCTTGTTTATTTCGCGCACTTCAAAATATCTGGCCACAACATCCATAACTAATTTCCCTCTTCGAAAACTTTTACTTTCTTGTCTATCGTCATGGGTGCTTCGTGCAAATATCTAGTGTTCAGGTAAAGTTCTGTAAATTTTTTTGTTTCCTTAATTACGTACAATGCTGCCAATGCTGTGGCAAACTCATTCAGTATTTTCAACGCTATGCAGGCCTCCTGTCCATATAAAACAGAAAATTTTGCTGGCAAAGATTGGCCCACAGAATAGATCCAATAGATTGGTTTTTTATTTGACTTTTGTTAGTTTTTGCTTGAACGTTTTGCATAGGAGCTTGCTGGTGTGTTTCTTCTTTTTGCCATTCTCTGATTATGTTCCTGAATATCTCTCGTACTTTAGTGTCCAAATTATTAATATCAAAAGAGGGCTGCTCTTGTATGTGATGGAAATTCTTGAAGCATTAAACAATGTATTCTGTTACCTCATCAACTTCTTTCCACAAAATCATTCCATAAAGTTGCCTATACTTTTTATGTAAGTGCTTATAGGTTCTTCTTTTCTAAATCTTCGAAGTCTATTTGTTGCATAGGTAGCTGATTATCCAATAATTCAAATTCTACATTTTTTGTAATAATAAAAATTTGCTGAAACTTTTTAACGTTCTTTTGCTGTGCAGCTAAAATTGTCAAAATGTTATAGAGCTTAGCATATTTCTCTTTTCCAGACATTTCAGAGTGCACTTCATATACTTTTTCTCTGTTTTCCAATTCATGATGCTCAACATTTTTTTCTTCTCGCATTTCAGGAACTTCCGCTTCAATTTTTTTTAATAAATTTTTAAAGACGCTTAAATTATTTGTTTTCTCAAATCGAATTCTAGAGGATCTTGAGTGTACCACTTATTTATACTTTCTTGTAATTTGTCAATATCTTCTTCAAAACTTAAATCGTACTCAGTCAAAATACCTTTTTTACTTTTATAAACAGGTAGGGCATCAAGCGCTAATGTTTTTTGTCTTCATCATTCATATCTTTCCATTCCATGAAACTTTCGACAATAATTGTCGAAAAAATTGATAGCAATAAAATAGACAGAAAGTATTTAGGAATCATCATCATTTTCCACAACTATATGTTAATAGAAAAATAATTTTCAATTTTTATTTGAATAATGGAAAATGAACCACGAAATAAATGATACGCACATAATTAAATTTAGAATCTTCGCATCCATCGAATCTTTTGTACAATTTGATCGAATTCTTTCGACCGGTAAAAAAATATATGCTACCGTATAACCATACCTGCACGCTCAAAAAATTGGCGCAGAGCGCCGACTCGGGCGCCGGACCTCCATGAAATTAGCGCCGGTCGCCGATTTGTCAGCGCTCCTTGAGAATCGGCGCCGGCACCCTTTGAAAATTGCCGCTGACGCCGGCGCAACGTTTTTTTTCAAACCAATATAGTAACCATTTTTTGTCATGAAAAATACCTTTGTTAGTCTCGATACTCCATAAACCAACAAGCCAAGTGGCAAACTATTATTTGTGCTTTTCCAGTAACCCCTGTGCAAACCTTGTTTTAGAATTTTCAACATGGTTTGACGGTAGTAAATGTTATCTTGTAAGGTATTTTATGAGTTTTAGTGATTTCGCTCAAATGAAAATCCACTAATAATACTCCTTCCTGACCATAGGTAATTACTATGTTTTCTCAATATAAAGGTCCTCTCTTATAGTTATCACTTTTATTCTTTCTTAGTATAAAAAAAATCAGTATAAAAATTTTTCTGTGAATATACCTTGCTTTCTTTGACTTCACACCCATCATTTGGCCTATTTCATTTAGATAACTCCAGAAATTTTTTGGTAAGTTTTATCAATCAAAGATGGAAGCGCTGTGTCTTTAGCCACTTGTTTTCGATTATGAAGACTTCTACAAGCTGCACAAGAATGTTATTCGCTCAGTTCCAGTTTTTTTGCTTATCTTTCCATTCTTGTAAGTCCATTCATAGCAATGCGATTCTCTATCTTCCAAATAATTAGTTACGGCCAGCATTCGCCTCCCGATTTTTGCTGTGTGAAATAGCTCGACCCTTTCACCTTTCATTGCTTCAGACATTTCAAAGCTCTGAAAATTAAAGCTGTGATTACAATTAACATCTGTAAAGTTGGAAGCGATAGCACATACAGGGCGAATCAATGCTAAAGCAAGGTTTGCACAGGGTTACTCGAAAACCACAAATAATAGTTTGCCACTTGTCTTGTTGGTTTATGGAGTATTGAGACTGGCTCATAGAAAATTTTTTGAAATATCAAAGATACTTTTCATGACAATAAATGGTTACTTTATTAGTTTGAAAAAAAACAGGGCGAACTGACCGGGGCGAACTGTCTGTTTTGAAAAACGGGGCGAACTGACCGTGGGGCGAACTGACCGTACACCGTATTTGACGCTAAAACTGTTGCTTTTTGACGTCAAGATCTGAATTAATTGCGTCAAACACCAAAAAAATACTGTTAAAAATTAAAAATGTCAAAATATTCAAAAATCCGGCGCTCGGCGCCGGCGCTCGAAAGTTGCAAAATTTTGCCTGACATCGGCGCCCGTGCAAGTATGCGTGTAACCTTTAATAACGTTAATGATAGAGAGATTTCGCTCAATACTTTTTCAACCAACGTTATTCGGAGAGTGTACCTTATGTACACGAAAGACAATCTTCCAAAATATTATATTAAGTTTTCAACAAAAAAAGCTGTATTCAACGTATAGTTTTGGTGCAGTATTTCACTATTTTACTGCAAGAATTTGCTTTCAGCTGTTTATTTGAACATGACTAAAAATAATAAAATTAGTGAAATAATTAGGGTTTTTACACAGTTAACTCGATACTTCAACACTTTTGTGATAGATGAATTTTCTAAGAAATAGATTTATGGAAATTGGAAGCCATTTAAAGTCTGCGTCCCCTTTTTCTAGCCAAATTTGAATTTGAGCAGTTTTTCAGTTTCCCACAAAATTTATTTGAATTGTTCGGAAGTCCCCTACTACCCATTTCTGACTGCTTTGAAAGGCCGTTGTCCTTTCTGTGGTTTGTGTGTTTTTGACGGGCCGTCTGACCTAAACGGAAGACGGGCCTGGCCCAGAGACGACGAGGTCACTATGGCAAGATCTCTATAGTTAATGTCTTACAGGGTAGCATATAAAGTGACGAAATACCCTGAAATATCAAAAATGCTTTTCTACCCCCTTGAAAAAGACTTTTCCGCAAAAAATTATGTACCGTATTTCCTCTAATAAGCGCCCGGGGCGCTTATTTTTCAAACCCCTAAAAATTTCGAAATTGTCAATCAGAAATGGCCTTAACTCCAAAATTTTAGTCAAAAAATAGGGGGGGGGCACTTATTGGAGCGGGGGCGCTTATTAGAGGAAATACGGTATGTCAAATAAGCATTTTCGGTCCTATCTCTCGATGGGGGTGGAGGCGTTTTTTTGCCTTGGCCCCCCTGTTGTTTTTGTAATTTTTCAGGCTTTAGTCTCAGGAAAGTTTTGACTATCGTATGTTAGGACAGACTCAAAAAACTCATAAAAGACAGACTCATGTTTAAGTTTGTCCTGACATACGCTGACTCACTTTTACCTGAGCCTTTTGCGCCTAAAAACTCACAAAAACCATAACAGGGGGGAAACAAGGCAAAAAACCTATCCATTGAGGGATAGAGCCGCATTTTCGATTCTCTATCAAATGGTATATAGGGTTTTTTCCGTATCGCATGGACACTACCATAGTTTCCCTTGTTAGCAATATGTCTTTGGAAAGTACCTTTTTTGAGCCTTTCAAGGTGCGATTAAATAATCAGTAGAATTTTTAAATCTGCATTTGAAATATGAAGTGAAGCTTTTTGAAATATACACAAGTGCCGCTTAGTAGTTGAAGTATTGAAGTTAAAAAAAGCTTATAATATATTGCGCTTATGAGTGCTATAGCGAGCAGCTAACACTTGACACATGACTGTAAAGACATCAGTACTCTGATTATGATTCAAATCACACACATAGGACAGAAGAGAGAGGCGATAAAATAACAAAATAGGTGCATTTAGATAAAAAGACGGTTGTGCCACGCAAGTTGCAACATGAAAAAATACATAGATCACATGAGTGGTTACATCCACACTTCACATCATTGTTGTCATGACATATGTTGATATATTGATTGAACAGGCTTTTATTATAGTACCTTGTGATAAAGAAGGGTGAGAGGACGTGAAATTCAATTTAATAGCCTCAGAACTATTTTTGAAACAAAATTTTTAGCTCTATATGTGTTGGTGTGGTTTCCGAAAAAATATGCCTTCGTCCCGCTTGTTGTGTTTTTTTTTTATTTTTCTGTTCGGCTAAAGTACACTATTCGGGGCAGCCCAAAAGTGCGTTTTTCAAGGTCTAAGTAGCTTTTAGGCCGTTTTAACAATAGAAACGGCCGAAAAAAGTGTGGGAAAGCCATTTTTCGAAAAAAAAAAAAAGAATTTCGACTGCCTTGATGTTCCTGGGGTTTCCGGTAATTTTTCGCCTTGGTCTCTTCTATGGTTTTGGTAATTTTTTGACTTATACACATCTGTTGAGCCTGAAAAAATAAAATTTGAAAATAGTTTTTTTAACTGCGGCCTACCGCAGAAAGAAACTCTGGTATGTATACATTTTCATGCATCCAGAGTCACTTTCGAGTAATTTATGTCTAAGGTATGTGGGTGTGCGCATATAGACTCCTAGCCCCAAAGCCCCGAAAGGGGTGCAGGAAGCTTGGAGTTTGTAAAGTATGAGCGAGAGTATGAGCTTGTAAAATATGCAGAAAAAATCAAAATTTTAGAAAAGCTTCCAACAAGAATTATTTTGAAATTTTTCAGAATTTTTGACTTTTTTGCAAAATTCCAAAGAGCAAGATTGTGCACAACTTCTTGCTCGAAATTTAGCCCTAATTTCTGGTATCTTTTCAAATATTTTTTGTTATATTAAATTGCTCTGAATTATAGATAAAACCTTAAGTTAGAAAATTATTTTAAGTAAGGTAGCACTTTTCTAACTCTCTTTGGTTTGATGTTTGAATAATTTTAAAATATTTTTTTAGCACCGGAATGCCTGATCATCCTGAGAGTACTTCCTGTCGCAGAATTTCACGCTGAACATGATGGTGGGAAAACAATCTTGAAAAAACACTAGTCGTGGGTCACCTAGCCCTACGAACTAAACAAGTTAAGATTTTTGCGTAGAAAACTTCAAGAGGGTCGATCTCGTCAATTTATATTATCGAATAGCGTAATTCATAACTTCGAAGTAAACGGAGATCGCGAGCTTACTAATGAGACCATGAAGGTATTCATGCTAATTATATGCAAATTTTCAGTTCGAAGAAGCTATTGTGTCATTTTTCGAAAACGTTGTTGATAATTCAGAACGCAACAAAAAGTGTGATAACGCAATTTTTCAGTTATCGATGTTTATTATTTGAAAGAGCAAAAAACAATGTACCAGTAAAAGCTTGGACAAAGGTAAAAAGAGATTTCGGGAGTGCTTAGCAAAATTCTCAAAAAAAAATTCAAAATCAATTTTGTAGTAAATCTTATATTTTGCTAAAAAATTAAGACAACATCAATATTCTAGCAGACAACACGTGATCAAGCATTAACGAGTCTACCTAAAATAGATGACATTTAGATTTAAAATTGAATTTTTAACATCGAAAATCGAAATTTTCAAATAAAGGACATTTTGGTAAAATCGAATACAATCGAATACTAAAATCTAATACAATGATTCATAGCTTAAAAAAAAGTGCAGACTGCAAGCTTTCTAATAACATATCATTAAGTTATTTATAATAATCAAATGTAAAACTTAAAATTCAAAGAAAAAATTGTGTCATTTTTTTGAAAACCTTGTTGAAAGTTGAGAACCGAACAAAAGTGTGAAAACATCATTTTTCAGTTTCCGATGTATACCCTTCGACAGAGCAAGAAACCTGCACCAGAAACAGCTTTGAAGTAGAGTGAAAAGAGGCTTCGGGAAAGTTAAGCAAGACTCTTGAAAAAATTCGAAATCAATTTTGTTATACAACTCATATTTTTCTAAAGAAAAGTCCAATTTTTAACACCGGGATCAAGCTCATGATAGATTTGCTTATAAAACTGTTCTTGAACATAAAAGCTTGCTGTCAAATTTTAAATTCCGCTCAAGACAAAAAAACTCAAATTCAGACTTTTTTAAATTTAAATGATTTTTGTTTTGAGTGGAATTTGAAATTAGAGACCGTGATTTGCCCTTGAACGATATAACAATACGATATTTTCGGGACAAATTTTCAACGATCGATATAGCGATACGATAGTAATTTTGAGAAGGATATATCGTAACGATATTTTACCTCAAAATTTGGCGAACGATATATAATAAACCCGAAAAATCGCGCAGCCTCCTAGAGCTATCTACAGTACCATTCTTAAGGAATTCCCTTCATTTCCAAGCCACAGATAACAAAACGGACCCAATTTAATACAGTCGAGTCTCGATTTAACGCACCCCCAATTTAACGTACCCTTCGATTTAACGTACCCTAGGGCCGGTCCCTCCAATAATAAACTCCGTCAAATTTACCCCTGATATAACGTACCCTCGATTTAACGTACCCTAGGGCCGGTCCCAGGGGTACGTTAAATCGAGAATCGACTGTACGAGTATTTCAAGAATGACAGATTCTTATTTAGAAATATCAATTTATCTGCTTTCTTAGGCATCAAATTGGATCTTCTGTAGTTGTAGACGTCTTTGGCCACCGATGAAAGCTGCTTACTGGACTGGCTTGTAGCAAGAGCTAAGAGATATCGACGCGCAATTTTGGCCAAGATTGGAAATGTCTTCTCGTTATCCTAAGCCATTGTTCCATAAGTTTACAAAATCAAACACAGATTCAAATAAAATACCTTCCAGTAGTTCCAAATTCTCAAAAATGATTTTTTCACAAGAAATTTTTATTTCTTGTAAAACCAAAATGAACATCTTCAATGGTAAGGTGAGGGCTTTAAAACAAGCATTCGGCTCTGTTCAGATCGAGGGGGCACCTTTTTGCCTTGGTCCCCTATGGTTTTTTTTTCAAAATTTTGTCCCACCACGCTACATTTTACTGGTTCATTTTTGCTTGTTCGTTTATATCACATTTAATAGAATATTATGTATTTTACACATTTATAAATGTCGCATATAGATATAGATATGGGTCGAACACTTGTGGATGAAGTCGAAAGACCTGATGTAGCCGCCCTTCGCCTGAAGGATGTTCTCAACTACGATACCAAGCAAGCCATTTCCTTCTTCGTCGGTCTCGAGATTCTCAAGAATGAAAAACCTTGCGACATTTGTGGCGCGGTAACGCTTACCGAAAAAAGGAAATTGAGAACATTAAAGCTAGGAACCCAATGGGAGCCGCACCTCCGCACTCCGAACTCTCGCGCAAATCTTCACTACGGCGGTGCGGCGCCAGCTTGTACACAATCAGGCAACACTTTTTCGGAGCCGCCCTCCCGCGCTCTTTCATTCTGAGTGAGGCGCTTTTTTATTCTGAGTGCGGCGCATCATCGCTGTTTCATTTTCTTTTGCTCTTTTCAGCACTCCATTTATTTTTAAGTACAGTTTTGCCGCTTTTGGATCCTAATTCAAACCTTTTATTGCACCTGTTGCATGCAAGAATCTTTCACAAGATAAAACGACTCCTTGGCAACAGCAATGCGAATACGGCGTCCTATGTTGAAGAAGCCGTGTTTAGACAAAACTGCCAAGCCTCAGGATGGGATATTTTAAGCAAATTTCTTGAGTAAAAGTATCTCATTTACAATGTGTATAAGTGTAATATTCATGTCTAGTCTTTAATAAACTTTGTTTCCGAAAACACGCGCGAGAAAAATGTAGCATGGTGGGACAAAATTTTGAAGAATTTTGAAAAATTTTGAAAAAAAAACCATAGGGGACCAAGGCAAAAAGGTGCCCCTCGATCTGAACAGAGCCATTTTTCACATACTATAACAGTTTTGATTAAAAAAAACCTTGTATTACCCATAAATTTTTGGTAATACAGTCGAGTCTCGATATACTGCGGTCGCTGGAGGCCGGGTGCAAGTCACACTATACGGAGGGTGAGCTATTCTACCCTATTTTTTACTTTTTTCAGCCGGACATTCTAATAGACGGGCACAGGGCCGCAATTTGGGAGGGGGGGGCGTCGTATGGGTAATTACCCCCCCCCCTTCATCGTGAAAATTAGGCAAATTAATTCCCCCTCCCTTGAGAAACTTCAAGTTGTGGTCATGGACGGGCACCCTGAAAGACCTATACCGTATTTTTCCTAATTGCCGCACAGTCTCTAATTACCGCACACCCCTAACTTTGAGGACTTATATCTCGAAGCAGAGTAAATATTGCGCTAAGCTGTTTGATGCGTTTTCTTAACTCTCACGAGCTCTACCGATTGTACTTTTTAGATCTTGGTTGAGCACCCGAAAATCTCGAGATCGAATTCCAAATTTTCCGATTTTTGGGGGATTGAAAAATAAGCGCACATGTGCGGCAATTAGGAAAAATACGGTATCTCAGACAAGGAAAATTGTTCTGCAGATCTGTTTTTTTTGGGTTTTCTCACTCACCGCGCTCTTAGTTAATTTTATTTTTTAGACTTTGGTTGAGAACCTAAAAATCTCAAAATCAGAATATTTTTTTTTCGATTTTTCAAGGGTTGAAAAATAGACTTTCATGGCAAAACGTTAAAAAAGTAAATGTTGGCATGTTTTGGCTGTTTCACCATGTTTTTCGACATGAACCGTGGCAAAAAAGCCTCTATTTACATTTTTGATCAAGAGTCTTGCTCGGAATTATGTCTAAGATAAGTGAGTGGACGCATCTCTAACTCTCAAGCCCCCTGCGCACCCTTCGGGGCTTGGGGGCTTGGATTTGAGATGCGCACACCCACATACCTTAGACACCAATCACTCGAAAGTGACTCTGGATGCATGAAAAAGCATGCATACCAGAGTTTATTCATGCGGTAGGCCCCAGTATTCAAAACTATGCTCAACATCTTTTTGTTAATGCGCCTCCTGTGATAAGTGGCCCCTTTTTATTCCCTCCCTCTCCCAATGCAGCCCTGAATCGCCTTTAAAATGTTTTTGCACCCGTTTAAGGGCCATTGCCACCTGTTTTAAACTATCCCCCGCCAATTCAAATTTTCGTGCCTAATTATTCAACTTCTGTACCGGTTTTTCAACTTGGTTTCTAACAAAACAACGCCTAGAATTCAATTTTAGGTACAGTTTTGTTAGAAACCAAGTTGAAAAATTCGTACAGAATTTCGATGATTCAGAAAAAAAAAATGAATTGGCGGGGACGACCGTTGTCGGGGACGGCAATGGCCCTTTTAAAATTTTTTTTTTTCTAAAATTTTACCTTGGGGACCAAGGCAAATCGATTTTTTTTCGATTTCACAGAGTCTGATGACTGTGTTTAGAATAAATCGGGGTCGAGAAACAGGAATATGAAACTTTTTTTTCTGAAGTTTACCTCAAAAGTGGGTCAGTGGGGGTGTGCTCAAGTGAAGTCTAGCCAAATTTTTCTATTGTAACGTAATAATTTTCATTGTGCAAAAGGTTGACCCTTAGGTCCTGCATCACTGTTTACAAATCACATATTGAGCACACATCAAAAAATGTTAATTGAAAAATATGGCAAAACCAATTTGCAGATCATTTTTTTTGAGATTTATTTTGAACGATGGAAAGAATAATTCTGCCCTCCTTTGCTTTTTCAACCCAAAATCTCTAAATTCAACTTTTCAATCGATAAAAAATCATATGATATGCGAATATCTATGTATGTTGTTGAATTTGGTGGTCATGTGCTCTACTTCTTTCTGCACGTGAAAGCTTGGGTGATGTTAGTCTTTCTCTATGGAGATGCACTTGTTGGCCCTCCTCTCTGTTTCTATGTATAGTCCAAGAATAAAAGATTCGTTTGCAATCTTGTGTCCCCTAAAATAATATATAAGTGAATATTGGAGCTGTTATTTCATTCTTCTATCTTTTTTTTTATAATTTTCAAAGTATAATTTTTTTGCATTTTCTGGTAAAGTTCAAAATCAAATTATCTTTAATGTCCATTTATTCTTTTATTTCGAACAAATAAATCCCAACAATCTATCCCTATTACTACAGAACTGAGTGATACATACAGTATTTTCTCTATTAATCCCCCACTCTCTAATAATCCTCCACCATATGGACCTTATATCTAAGCCTAGAGCAAACAATTTGCAAATCTGTTTTTTGTGTTTTTTGATTAGCACGAGCACTCTTGATTTCACTTTTCGGATTTTGGTTGAGTAGCCAAAAATCTCAAAATAGCCTCAAATTTTTCTGATTTTTAGAGGTTGAAAAATAATCCCCCATGGGGGTTTAATAGAGAATATACGGTATATATTATAGTTATAGTTATATAGTTTGACTATAGTCCAGAGCAGGGATGAGCATTTAGTCTGAAAAGACTTTTTTAAACCTTTTTAGTTCTAAAAATTGCATAACTAATTAAACTAATCCAGCCAATTTTTCAATTATTTTGTTTGAGAGTATTGAACCAAGTTATGCTTACCATGTTTAAGCACAAATTTTATCGAACAAAATTTCCACAGAATTGACAGGATTACTTTAATTAATGTATTCAGTGAATATCGGAGCTTTTGCTCCTTCCATTCCTAGTAACCCCTTCTACAAGAGACATCACCGGGACCTTTATTAAGAACACTACAAAATATGATCTTTATGACTTATTTCTACTTTTCGATTTCACGTCAAACAGGCTATCAATAAAAAAAATTCTAAGAAATTGAAAAATTGAACATTCCCAGGAGTGGGATTGAACTTGTGACTAATGGCCTTTTTCCCTGCGTAAAATCGTATAAAGAAAAGCTTCACCAGGGCGTGACCCAGCACTGGTCTAAAAAAATGCATTTTTTAAATTTCTGAAAAGCCGTGCCCCAAGGAGGAGGGAGGGTCTAAAAATAGAACGACATGCTCTGATAGAATGACAACCAAACACCCCCCCCCCCCTCCAAGAGGGGGTTTCAACTCCAAGAGGGCTTGAAAAATAGAACGACATGTCGTTCTATTTGAAGTTTTAGGGCATATTCATCACGCAGACCAACGACCAAAACCACCTTTTGTTGGATAGGGCCTGACATGGTATAACGAATTTTAGTCCGTACTTTTTACCACTTTGTAGTCCTGAACAACCGGCATATAGAATATGATTTTAGGCTATGATGGAGAAAGTCCTATTCATTTTATTGCTATTTATTGCCTACCCGACTGTTGTTTCAAGTATTTTGGAATGGCAGCATATGAGTGATGAAGACAAACAAGCAGTAGCACTAGACGCTTTGCCTGTTTATGAAAACAAAACAACTTTTTTGCCTAAATACAATGAGGATGAACACAAAAATTTTGGCGGATTAACAAGGCTCATCAGTCTGTGCTACAATGATAAGACTATACCTACAAAATTAAACATACTAAACAAAGCAGGGTTTTTATCAGGTTTGAAACCGGAGGTGTATAAAATTCTCGATATTTCAAAAGCAAAATCGGAAACGGAAGAACAATTCAGCAAAAAAAAGATTGTTAAACTGTGTGATGCTGTAGCAATTGTAGTTGCACATAAAAAAGACATCGAAAAATTTAAGCATATTTTTGTTATGACAAGAAACCTGGAATTCGAACATCCAACAAAAGTAGAAAATCGAAATTTTTTGGATTTCCTACCTATCTACGCACACAAAATGAACAAGCTAGAAGGACTTGGAATCCATTTGAATGAGAATATCAAGAAAGTAGCAGACGGTTTTCATAGCTGTTTCAATTTTTCTGAATTTCAAGAAGGCCGAGACTCCTTCAATCTCAATGGTCTACAAAAAAACCTTGCAATGCAACAAAATTCATTAAAATAATAGAATCAACGCGAGAAAAGGTGAAAATTTTGAACGATCAAAAAATATTAGGCGAGCAAAGTAAATTGGACAGTCTTGAAATTGAACAAAAAATTGTTGGAAAAATAAAAAATTGAGAAAAAAAGACGGAGATGCTGCTGAAACCACTGATGCGGCAGATGTCAAAAGTCAAATAGAATATACATCCCTTGTAGCTAACGAAAAAGGCATGTATCCTGTCTTCAAAGGCATAGATGCAGGCATTGCGGCAATAAGTCTTTTGGACTATGCTACAACATTAGCCGCCCAGCCTGTGATTGCAGCACAGCAGGAATTTAAAAAATTTTGAAAATTCAAAAATTTGAAGATTTTCAAGAAAAACCATTGCATTCTGAATGGGAAGCCCTTACAGAAAAAGAAATGAAATCACTAACTGACTACAGCAACAAGAAGTCAACTTTGAAAATGTATGGCTTAGTAACAAAAGCTGATATTGAAGCACTAAAGATACACTTTCTTTCAAAATCTCATAAAATACAGCGAGAAAATGAAAGTAACAGTCTTTTAGACGGCAGTCAAGATGAAAACTTTGCCAAGTATAAACATCTTTCGTTGGTTTTAGCAGTAAAAGATGTCATTGAAAAAGAACAAAAATTTGCATTGGATAAGAAAAACGACTTCAAAATGAAACAACATTTGATTATGAATAATTTTGATAAACAGAAATAATTCACGTTTTATCATACAGTCTAACCTCGAAAAACGGGCACCCCTAAAAGTTCGTACCCCCGCTGGGTGCGACACTTTTTAGCAAGATTTTTAAAGCTTTTTACGAATATGTTTTCACAGTTTGGTGCCAAATATCGCAAGGATTCCAATTTTACTGATCATTTTTCGGAATCTAAAAAGTTTTTTTTTCTAAAAAAGCAAAACTTCGATAAATATGAACTTATTTCAGAAATAGGGTGCCCGTTTATTGAGGTTCTACTGTATTCATTCATATAAACGACTTTTTTCTTCCTAGATTCCTAATCGTGTCTGTGGCATTGCGTTTTTGACCCGTTTTTTGATAGTTTGGTAAGATGAGCTACCAAATGAGTGGTAATTTGGCTAGGAAAAATTTTTCTAAAATGGGTCACATTACAGTGCCACAAACACGGTTTCGAATAAAGGGGGGGGGTGTGCTTTAGAATGAATACAGGGTATCACATTCCAATGGGTTTACACAAATTTTTGTTGTCATTGATGCTGTAGTTTACATTAATTTGCATGCTTTCTACTACTTTTTTAGTTTTTCTACAATAGCAAACATGTTCAATTTTTCTTGTAGTCAATAAAGAGAGTTTTTAAGATAAACAATTTATTTATAATTGCAATGCTCTGTCAATGTCATTCTGCACATTGAAAGGACGTAAGCTATTCTTCTCTCAAGATTAATTTAAATAGAGTGCCTTTGAAGTGTAAAAAATGAAAAAAGTATTTTTCTGCTGAAAAAAGACTTTTTTTTGCTGCAAATCGGCTTTTTTGTTGCGAAAAAAATATTTTCCACATCAGAAAAACGCAGATTTGCAGCAAAAAAGTCTATTTGCATCAAGAAAAAGTCTTTGAAACTTATTGGGAAAGGGGGGGGCTGCTTAAAACGATAAAAAAGTTATTTTCTAACATTTTTCCAAACAAAAAATGGATTTTTTTATATTTTTTTTTTACTTTTCGCCTTTGACATTCGAGGTCACAATATAGATACGAGACGGTAAAATCATTTTGTCGCCTACTTTATCATGCTCTCCGGAATGTCAGGTTTTCGTTTAAAAAAAAAGTCGAAAAATACGAGTTTTAAGAAGGGCATGTGCCCTTATGAAATCATGCCCTTATGAAGTCATAAAATTGCGATCACGAAAACGCCCCGAAAGAGGCGCAGGGAACTTGAGGCTTGGAGTTGAGATGCGCACACCCATACCTTAGACACAAATCACTCGAAATGGACTCTGGATGCATAAAAATGTATGCATACCAGAGTTTCTTCATGCAGTAGGCCCCAGTAAACATGAATATGTTCAAATTCCATCTTTTGGGGTATCCAGGTACCCGTTCAGGTTAGATTGCCTCGGGGGACCAAGGCAAAAAGTCGAATTTCAGTCAAAAAAGCTTTTTTTAAAAAATCTATCTTTTTGTGGAAAAATGTCAGAAAATAACTTTCGACGCTACTTGCATTTACCAATCACCACCCCCCCCCCCCCGCAAATCAACTTTTTTCAAAAGTGTTTTAAAACACTCTATAACGACTCAAAATCGCCTCAGGAGTTCAAAAAAGACATTATTTTTAAGTTCTGGTCAATAAAAAATGAGTTTTGGACACTTTTAAATTTTGTTTTTTTACCTGTTTTATCATGTTTTGGTCACTGGAGCTGGGCAAAAATAGTCTCTAAATGCATTTTTGATCAGGAGTCTTGCTTGTAATTATGTCTAAGGTAAGTGAGTGCGCGCATTTCTAACTAACCAATCCCCCTGCGCACCCTTCGGGGGCTTGGGGGCTTGGGGCCTGGAGTTGAGATGCGCACACCCACATACCTTAGACGCAAATCACTCGAAAGGCACTCTGGATGCATAAAAAATGTATGCATACCAGAGTTTATTCATGCGGTAGGCCCCAGTCAACAAAACTATGTTCAACATCTTTCTTGTTGTTTAAAATTGGCCCCTTTTTGTCCATTTCCACCCTAATAGAGCTTTAAACCCCTTCAAAAATGATCAAAATGGGTACTTTTGGTGGTTCGGAAACTCAATTTTTTATTGACCACAACTCAAAAATTATGTCTTTTTTGAGCTTCTGAGGCGATTTTAGGTCGATATAGCATGTTTGGAAACATTAAAAAAAACGTTTATTTGAGGAGGGGGGGGGTGGTATATGCGAGTAGCGCCTAACTTGTTTATCGTTTTAAGCACACAGTTAACTCTCGATAATCCGTCACCCCTTGGGACCGGCCATGGGGTGACGGATTATCAAGAGTGACGGATTAGCGAGTGACGGATTAGTCTTATTTATTTAAGGCAAAACCAAACAAAGTGTTACGAAGGTGACGGATTATTGAGAGTGACGGATTATCGAGAGTTGACTGTATAAAAATTACTTAGGAGTCGTTAAAACACTATTTTTAAATAAGTGAAAAACACCGACAATCGAATAAAAAATTTAAATCATAGTTTTTTCTTTCAAATGTTGTTAATAAAAAAATATGGCAGTTTTCTAAGTAAGTCGACCACCCTAAACACGAATCCAGTGTCAAAAATTCACCTTTTTTATCAGTGAAATCAAAGTTTTCGGTGAAGATGATTTCTGGAACACACTTTTGAACGATGGCTTGACACTCTAAAACACCTGTTTCAGACAACTTTAAAGCACTATCTGGTGCAGCTTTTCCTCCTCTTTTGAATGGTTTCTACTGTTAATTAAAAAGCGGTGTTTTTGCACTTTTTTGTGCATATTTTGGGGGGCGTGTGTCACACTTTTTTGTTCAACTAATTTTCTGCCATTTTTGCGAACTAATGTCGGATATCTCTGCGGAACCATCAAGTAAAACATCTTGGCTTTCTTTTAAGCACAAACACGTTTGATTTAAGTTTCTTCTAAAAAAAATTTCCTTTGCCCTCTAAATTGGTGATTGTGGATTTTAGTCTGGATTTAAGGTGGATTTTTGTATTAAAGCCCACTTTTCTGCCAATGCCTTTCCTGGGCGGGGGGGGGGGGGGGTGGACGTCTATTCGTTTCAAACCCGGAATTATTTTTCCAGACGTAAAACTTTGATATAACGCACACCCTGGGGACCAGGTCAGGTGTATGTTATAGTAGGCGAAATAAGGCGAGGGTGGGCGATCTAGGCAAGGATAGGCGAGGATAGACGAGGATAGGCTAGGATATGCGAGGTAGAGTAGGTGGGTTTACAGGTAGGGTGGATGCTCCAAACCACTAACGTTCCCGAACGGCATAGACGCCGATAGGCGCCTGCATACCCTAGTATATTTATATGGATATAACGAATATATACCGTATTTCCTCTAATAAGCGCCCCCGCTCTAATAAGCGCCCCCCCCCCCCCCCCTATTTTTTGACTAAAATTTTGGAGTTAAGGCCATTTCTGATTGACAATTTCAAAATTTTTAAGAGTTTGAAAAATAAGCGCCCCGGGGCGCTTATTAGAGGAAATACGGTACGTATAATTCTCTGGCTTTGGCTATAGCTCGCAGCTCAACCTGGAGCAAATTTTTCAAAGTTGAGAGCTCAGAGCAAGAGAGGGAGCAAAAAGTTTTCTGAACTAAGATTTCAGAGCCACAGCCGGAGCGAATACATACATAACTGACAAAAATACATAACTGCGCAGGAGGAGGAGCTTGTTCGAAAAAAATTGGAATTTGCGGGGGACCGCCAGACCGCCGTGAGCATTTTCCTTCAACTAACAATAATGCTCGATACAGTTTCATTATTACCGTATTTACTCTAATACTTGCCCCTCGCCTCTAATTGTATCTCCCCTCAAATAGTAGTTGTTGGAGTTATGCTATGCAAGACAAAAAGAAATTGGCGGTAATGAAAAAATTTATGTATACATTTAGTCTTAAAAGGGCATACCCACGATAATGAGAGGTGGTGCCCGGGAATTCAAAATTTTTTAGTGATCATTGAACTTCTGTACGGATTTTTCATCCTGGTTTCTAACAAAACAAGGTCTAGAATTATTATTTTAGGTGTGGTTTTGTTAGAAAGCAAATTGGAAAATCCGTACAGAAGTTCAATGATCATGAAAAAAAATTGAATTCCCGGCCACACCTCTTATTAGCGTGAGCATGCCACTTTAAAGGCTGCTTTTCCACCAAAAAGTCGATTTGCACCAGCTAATTTTTATACACCATGCTAATTTTAAAAACCGTAAATATGATGAGATGGGAAAAGAATGGGCTAAAGTATATTACAGCAAGTTCTCCCAAAAATGGGTTTTAACTGCTTTTTGTGTGTTTTAGTTTTAGAAACTTTTAGAAAACACGTTTTTAGGTGGGGGATGAAACTTTTTGGAAAAATATTTTTTTGGCCAAATTTTGACTTTTTGCCTTAATCAAAGGGCACAAAGCGAAACCTTATGTGAATCTCGCGACAAAAATAAACGCTTTGTCAGCTGTGTGAAGAGTGGATAAGTCTTTCTGGTCAAAAAGCACTTCAGAAACACTAATTAGTGTGGCACTGATTTAGTACCTTTTGCACTAATACAGCGCTAAGCACGAATTTTGTGTAATAAGCACAGCAAAAAATGGCACTAAGTTAATGTGAAACACACTTTCAGTGCTTAATCACGTCTCCTAATAAAAAGAAAGAAACTTCTAACTCTGACACCGGATTCGTGTTCAGAATGGTCGATTTGAATACAAAAAATTTCTCCTAATCCAAAACTCTGCAGAAATTTCAATTTCCTCTCAAGACAAAAAAAATTAAATTCGAATTTAATAACATTTTTTAAAGAAAACAAAAAGGTGCCCAGATTTGGGGAAAAATTTATTGATTTCGATGAAGCGTATTTCTTTGGATATTCTAGATTTGGTATGTTAAATTTTGATATTGTCGGCAGATAGCCTGATAAATGGTGAGAACGGGCCGCTAGAAAGTATAAAAAAGTGCCTACTTCCATTTATGCCAACCAAATTCATCTACTCTAGAGTTGTTATATCGAAGGTCAACTGGAACTCTTTTTTTCTGCAATCTTTGATCGCTTCAGAGTAGTTACTTTAGTTACTACAAAAAGAGTTTTTATTAGTCAAGAAGGTGTTATTATGGGCTAAATTACCTTATATCGCCCCCTTGCAAAACGCCCCAAAATCATGTTTTTTGTGTGTTTTAACCACTGAAACATGCTTAAAACATGTTTTTAGGTGGCGGAAAGCCACTTCCTGGGAAAAAATTTTTTCATCAAAAATCGACCAAAACCATGATAACCCTTGTTGGTCGTAGTAAGCGATGAAACATGCAGATAGGAGAGTGTCGGATTTCAGCTCGATTTGAACATATTTTTTAATACTGGGGCCTACCGCATAAATAAACTCTAGCATGCATGCTTTTTCATGCATCCAGAGTCACTTTCGAGTGATTTGTGTCTGAGGTATGTGCGTGTGCGCATCTCAACTCCAAGCCCCCAAGCCCCAAGCCCCCTTCGGGGCGCAGGGGGCTTGAGAGTTAGAGATGCGCGCACTCACTTACCTTAGATATAATTCCGAGCAAGATTCTTGATCGTAAGATGCATTTAGAGGCTCTTTTTGCTAAGTCCCATGCTGTAAAACATGGTAAAAATTGAAATCATGGTTTTGGTCGATTTTTGATGAAAAACTTTTTTCCCAGGAAATGGCTTTCCGCCACCTAAAAACATGTTTTGAACATGTTTCAGTTGTTAAAACACACAAAAAACATGATTTTGGGACGTTTTGCGAGGGGGCGATATAAGGTACTCCGGCCTTATTATGGATAACTATCGATAACGGGGCAAATTGAACCTTCGGCTAAATTGAACTTCAGGTTTAATTAATGGGGTTCGATCTGGCATTGTCAATAGGGTTGTCGAATCGAACGTTAGATTTCGAACATTTTTCGGAATGTTCGAGATTTTTCGAACGAACATTCGACTTCGAACCAAACGTTCGTTCGAAAATTTCAAACTCCAACTTCGAATCGAACCGAATGTTCGAAAATTTCAAACTAAGAACGTTCATCGATTCGAACGTCCAAAAATTTCGAATGTTTGACAACCCTAATTGTCAAGCTCTTTTAAGCTGGACTGGGATGGATGGTTAAACGATTTTGAACAAATTTAAGATGCAAAGTTAGTGGTCCCCTAGCCTTCTATATTGAGGTTTCACTGTACTGGAAACGCAAATTTGCTATTTATTTAATTTTTTTGCTCAAAATTAAGATAGAGTTCTTATTTCTCCAATTTTTCGGAGAATTCTGGAGAATTCCATGGAGAATTCTTCGATTTTATTTCTCCGGAGAATTCCACAACCCTATTAAGAAGTCGCCCTGCATAATAGCTACTAAAAAAATCTATTTCAAACACGCGCTTTTGAAAAACTCTCTTGATTTGTCTCAAGCGGAAAGACCAATTGCTGCTTGTATACTGTTCGTCAAGGCACACAGCAATAACAACACCAAGACAAGGATGCACACACATATACCGTTTATCATGCTCTTTTTTGTTTCTGGATATTTTTGCTATTTATTTGCTATATTTTGCAATTTGATCATTCGGAATTTTACACTAATTCACATTTTTTTTCGTATTTTGTAGGTGTACAAGCAAGAAGAAAGTCATCAAAATCAGCAAGCATAAATTCTCCGGTCAAAAATCTTCGTAGTATCTTCAACAGCAACATCGTTTAGAATTATTGATTGTCTAGATAACTATGGATTCTTCGTCAGCTGGTAGTGTGCCTTTGCCTCCTCTCTTTCCAAACTTTAGTTATCCTATTGGTGAGCTTTTTTTTTTGTTTTTTCAATATTTTTTTATCGTTAATTTGTTTTAGCTAATAATTTGCTGCGCGGAACGGGCCAGTTGACATGGCTATCTCCAAAGGTTGTTTTGATTATTGGGGTCTCTACTCATTTTCTTTAATGATTTTCAGGCGGGTTTAATTAGTTGCTCAAAGCCGGTTACGGCTACTGTCTCTTTTCAGCTCAAAGACTTTTGCGATGCGGTAGGATTTTTTTGCATTTTTCAAAAAAAATTTCACTGATAAAATTTATGGTTCAGGGTGTTAGTGATCTAACTTCAGTGCTTCGTGTCGGCTTTCGACTAGCCTTTCATGCTGTAGCAGCTAGTGACTCCAATGATTGGATTGCCAATTATGTGGCTCCAATGAGTGACTCGGTGAGGTTGTCTTAGATGCTGGCTTTTTATGTATATGGATTGTGATCTTTTTTGTTGAAATTTTATTGCCCTCACACCGGCAAAGGCACGACCAATTCGTCACGTATCAAAGAACCTTATATACCAGAAGATAGCCATAACCAAATGCCTTTGATAGTGACTCTTGTATAAGCTCGAGGATAATCAAAGAATTATATTGTTTGTACCAAACATAATTAAAAAAAAGGTTCTCGCAGTAAAAAATACATGAATTTATGAAAAATGAAAAAATCCAAAAAAAGATGCTACAAGTGGAAATCGAACCTACGATGTGAAAAATATAGTCTCAACCGATACCACTGCGCCGTACCTACACATTGATGGAGGGTGTAATTTTTCATTATATTTTAACTGCTATATTTGTCAACTTTCAAAGTGGAATATCTCGCCCAAGACTGCTCCATAGGAAATTCAGATCTCGGTTTAGTAACAAGCTCGGTTATGGCTATCTTTTGGTATGTAAGGTTCCTTGAGAGAGAGTTGGTGGTAGGCGCAGGAGGATTGATGGCTTAGAGATACGCGCACAGACTAACTTTAGACATGATTCTGAACAAGACTCCTGATCAAAAATTCATTTAGATATTTTTTTGCCCAGCTCCAACAAGAAAAATGCGGTGCGTCACCAAAAAATGACCCTAAAATACCCTAAAAAGTCCATCTGTTCCCAAGGGCTGAGTGCATAGGCTTACCCGGGGAGGGACTAGCTGGTCTATAGCCCCCTCCCTTGATCCCAATTCTTTCAGACTTATTTTAGGTTTTTTTAAGTTTTTTTCCTTGTTAGGAAAAGAGCCGACAAATTTTTTTTAAACAAACTCATGATTTTTTGCAGGATTTGGGAGGTAACAACCAGCCAAGTGACAACAAAGAGCTTGACCTGGAAAGTATTGAGCAAAACATGCCTCCTGGAGTGCGTCAAGCTCACAACAAAGACCCCTACTCTTTGGAAATGGAGTTGCACTCACTTTCCTTTTTGTTGTCTATTTTCCACAAGAATTGTGTGCATTTCATTCCACTATCGAGGTGATTATTTTTTAAAAAACATTTAAAAATTAAATCTTTGTTTTTTAGCTTGCACAGCAGAATAAGCAACTCTGGCAAAGAGGAGCTTTACCGCTATATTGGTTCCTCAAGGTATGGCACTTTTTACGCTTTACCCTGAAAAATCCATTTTTTGCAGAGAACTTGTGGCTCTATATGTGTTGAGGATCCCCGAAAAAAAATATGCTTTGGTCCCACATATTGATTTTTTTCGCTTTTTACAAAATTTTACCTTGGTCCCCCTGTTGCTTTAAAATTTATTTTTTAATTTTAATTTTTAATTTGCTTAATTATTACATTTGTCCGGAAATTTAATTTGAAAAAGATTTCTGGTGCGATATTTGTTATTTAAAGGGCATGCTCGCCGCCGATGGAAATATTTTGAAAGGCGGGTACCATGTCAATTCAAACGAGAATTGTTTAAGAATAATTTCAAATTAAGTACCTTGCGGGGAATAAGCAATCAAAAACACTACATTTGTTGAATAGCACGGGTGGCCTAGTGGGATAGCGGCGACGAACTGTGAAAGTTGCTCGTCTGCTCGATTCCCACTGGATGTATAATTTTTCCTCGACTTTTTCATTATTGCGTGAAATTAATTCTCGTTTGAATTTCGCTGGTACCCGCCTTTCGAAATATTCCCATCGGCGACGAGCATGCCCCTTTAAATTAATACGATTTATTTATTCATTTCATGCATTATAGGCATTGTTTATAATGAAGAAATTCATGGCCTAGTAAGCCTTAAAACAGAGTATTATCCTATCATTGTCGGTGAACTACATCATAAAAAACTAAAAAGGTGATTTAGTACAAGAATTAAGCTGAAAGTTAAAAAAAAATTTTGAAAAAAAATTAAGAGGGGGACCAAGGCATCTTTTTCAGAGGGAACCCAACACATATTGAGCCGAACTTTTTATTTGCGATTTTTTGAAAATTCACGGGCATGGTTAAAGGTTTTGGAGATTAAGTTTTTTAAAAATAGAACGACATGTCCTTCTTTTATAAATACGGTAGGTTAGCAATGTGTTGGCAACGGGCAAAGAGTAAAAAGCAAATGGATTTTTTGGGCGGGTTTGTAAACAGAATAATTATCTGGCAAAACTTGAGCATAGAATATGTTAGAATGTTAATTTTTTTAGCTTGAAACGCCGTCAATTTATTGAGCGCCGCTCCTACATTTTTCATATTGCTGAGAATGACGTGGTGTTTCTGCAACCTCCGGAGATCTACACTTCGGTGTGTCTATTAAGCGGCTTTTTGCTGTGCCACGGAGGCGTCACCTCAAGTGATGCCCTCTTTGCATTTTTCAATCAATGTGCTGCTATTCCTAATGTGCTCAAGGAGAGCATTCAGAAAAGTAAGATACAGCATAATTTTTCTAAGTCAAGATAGTTTTATACCATAAACCTTGATGAAATCTAAAAAAATGCTAAATTTTCAAAAAAACGGATTTCTGATTTTTTTATTGTTTGCTATTTAACAACAAGGGTGGTTGTATACCCGACGATTACCCAACCTCAAAAATTTTTGTCAGACTCAAGTCAAAAATTTTACCTCAGCGCCGAGCTTCAGAGCGCGCACTTCAGTGGCTTAGAATACCACCACCTTCGTGACAATCCTAGATTTCATGGGATCGGATCCAAAACGTTTTGATCGAACACTTGACCTGTTAAAGGATTATAATTGTTGATGACGATGAGAATTTTACAAATTCAAATGCGCGCGGGTCACTTTCTTGATTCCGAAATTATTTTATCAATAAAAATAATTTAAAAATATTAAATAATCAAAAATAACACAGCAGAGACGGGAATCGAACCTCAGACCAACACTCACGGCACTACGCTGCATTACCGTAACAGCCCAAGTGCCCGCCCCCTCCAAAGAGTATTTTTCTCTAAGCGTACTATTTCGGGTTCCCTTGATTTTTTTAAGTTTTCTTTTTTGCAATGCGTAGCGCACTAACTTAGGCTTAGGTTTAGGCTTAGGCCTTAGGCTTAGATGAAAATAGTCTGCTTAGAGAAAAATACTCTTTGGAGAGGGCGGGCACTTGGGCTACTGTCCTGCATTACTACTGAACTAACTAGACCACCCACATGACATATTATTTGTCATTTAAATATACTAACAATACATGGAGTAAAAAAAGTGTCCTGCGCGCGTTTGAATTTGCCGAACTTCCATTGTCATCAACAAGTATGGTCCTTTAAATACTCTGTCACAACTGTGAATTACAGGTCCAATTAAATCAAGCGTGGGGTTGTGAAATGGCTGATTAGCCGAATCAATCTAGAGCAAAAGTAAAAATTAGTCAATTTCACATTCAAAAAATCAATCTGATTTGGAAACAAAATGTGTAAAAAAAGTAAAATATCTAAAAAACTTGAGAATTTAGATCGTCACAACTTCATGCACTTTCTCTCAAGACATACTTTTGCATTCGCCCCATTTCCTTCGCAGTTCTATGTGGCTGTGCGTCGCAACCTTCCATATTTCGACTACACCACCTACATCAAAAAAGTTCATTTTTTCTAAATTATATGAATTTTTATTTTTACTATTTCAGAATTTCGCAGCTTGTGTGTATCCTAGACCAGGGATTGCTCCAGCTGTCTCCAATTTCATGGCTCCAGGCTCTGTAACTAGACCTTCCAATTTGATGAACATGAGCACTTTCAATGGTTTTGATGGCGGTCCAGGTGGTCATGGCAATGAAGGCAATGCTAATGGAGGGGCACCAATGTTCGGAGGTGGTCCAACAGCTCAGACCCCATGACTCCGATGACCCCGATGACTCCACTTTTCCAAGGTGCGATTAATAAATATTTATTAGGGGGTCCTAATTATGATATTGAGATCAAATTTCACATTCATCTGAAAAGCGCGAAAATTTGCTCTGGATACAAAATATTTCATGTTCGAATCCGCCTAGGTCAGGGTTGAGATCTTAAGATTTTTAAAATAATGATATTTTACTCAAAATAAGGACATTATAGTGTATTTTTGGCAAAACATGCATTTTTATTAAGATTGTGAAACGAGCATATATTTGGACATATTCTCAAGCATTTGCTCGAGCAGATTCGTGAATTTCGAGCATTTTCTCGGCCTATAGTCAACCCTCGAAATAGAACCCAGTTTAACTGTACAGTTAACTGTACCGCCACAGTTAACTGTTAAAATATGTCGAGCATATGCTCGAATATGCTCAAAAAAGGCAAATGCTCGAGCATGCTCGAAATCAATCTGCTCGAGCATTTTCACAACCCTACTTTTAATCCAGTGCTTCTTGACCTTTCTGTTCGAAAAAATAATATTTTGACATAATATCTTCAAAATAAGTAAGATATAAAGTACCAAAAAAAGGACAAATCTTTTTAATAAGTAGGGTTGGCCTGCCTCCCTCTCACCTTGGCAAATATCATGATAAATCTTAGGCATTATCTAAAAAACTTGATAATTTCAGACGATCACATGCTGAACTCACAAGCCTCAGGCCGTTTCTTGGCTGGAGGTGGTAGCAGTAACAACCTATCCTCACTTCCCAATGGACCTTCTCAATCAGTTTGGCCGAGTGAAATGGGCTATTTCGAGCACCATCGACAGCATGCAGCACCTCCACAGACCCCATTGTTCAATGGCAGCAATGGTGGGCCTGTGCCTATAGTTGGGGGTGGTCACCATTCCAATGCTGCCCCTATCCGAGGTGGCTCGTTCAGCAGTGGAGGTAGCAGTGGTACTGTGGAGCCGTTGCTCAAGTTTGATTTACTGAAACGACCTTCCGACCTGAGCTTGATGACTAATGGAGGCAATGGTCAGCCGGCCATGCTCAATTTGCCTATGTTGCCTAAGAAAATGAACAACGCAGCTACTGCTACCATGGATTCAGCTACTCAGACTGATAATAGAAATGAAGAGGTAGAATATTTTTGCCTTTTTTATAGGGTAAATCGAAAAATTCCCAGTACTCCTCCAGCTAATATTTCAAATTTGGACAAGAAACCCCTCGGATCTGATGTTGCAACCAGACATGTGCACTGGTCGACCCGGAAAAAAACCGGAAATTTTTTGACTATGTAAAATTCGGCCTATCGCTCAATGGGGGGGGGTTTGCCTTGGTCCCCCTGTTGTTATTTTTTCGTAAGTTTTTAGGATAAGGCTCAGGCAAAAGTAGGCCGGATTATGTTAGGACGAACTTAATCATGAGTCTAAAACACCTTTGAGTCCCTCCTAACATGACATGGCCAACCCTTGCTTGAGCCTAAAGCCTAAAAAATCATAAAAAACAGCAGGGGGGGTAGGCAAACCCCCCCCCCCCCCCCACATTGAGGGATAGGCCTAAAATTCTTCAACTATGTGAAATTTTTTGAATATGAAAATTACATTGACTTTGAAAATTTGGAGCACTTGAACCTGAGACCACAGTGATTCATTGACTATGTAAAATTCGTTGAATACATGGAAGACGGGTGGGACCGATTTTTTTTACCCACGTTAGGCTGCCAGAAGTATGGCCTGTAATCATGCCTGATTTCAATCTCAGTGGTGGCGGTAAAAATGACTCTCCTGTTAGGACCGTAACTTTATAAACACATTTTCAGTTAGACTCAAACACTGAACGTGTAGACCGTTCCACTGGCTCTAACTCGCCTATTTGCCAGTGTAAATGCAACTGCCGGCCAAACAGCACTGAAACTAATAACAACAATAGCAACAACAACAACCATAACCCAGCTCCAACTCCAACACCTCCTAATCCAGCCCTATCACTAGATCTGGTCTGGCTTCATTTGAGTCGACTGGCAACAATGGATTCCGCTTTCCAGCGCCAGAAGACAGTTTCTTGCCTTCATTCCTGGCCCACCACACTCTGGGGCAATTGGGAGGCGTTGAAGCCAAGGAGCAGGAGGCCATTCGGCAGCGATCCATCTCGGTGCAGGAGCAGCAGTTCCAGCAAAATCAAAGACAATTTCAGCAACAACAGCAAAGACCACTTTTTCGAACACTATCGCTCAACCAGCCAATAATTTTAATGGAGACTTTGGTCTGGAGTTTGGCCAGTTTAGACCTGCATCTGACTCTTTTTTCAATTCGCTGGGCTTTCCAATGCCTCCAAAGTCGGCTACACAATCGCCGGCTTCAACTAACTCGGCTGGGTAGGTGTTTTGATATAACAATAGTACTACTGAAGAATCCGTTTCTATTTTTCGCCTTGGTCCCCCTGTTGTTTATTTTGCGAAAAACAGCTTGGTCTCTCTGTTGTTTTCTAATATAATCATGGTTATTCAGGTTATCACGTCAACCATAATTATCTTAATCACCATGATCACCTGAATAACCATGATCATATTAGAAAACAACAGGGGGGACCAAGGCAGAACATGAAAACGGATTCTCCAGTAGCGCCGATGGGGAAAACATGTAGAGTTTCAAAAAATTGTCTCAATCGGGTTCTCACAGTGGAGTTGGAAGTTAGATGAGGTGACGTACAGGACGTTTGACCGTTCACCAAATTGACCGTCAGCATATAAAACCAATTTTTAGATCTGATTTTTCTTTAATTTTTCAAAGTTTTTGGTATCAAATTGTAGCCCTGAATGTCAGATACATTTTGGTAAAGAAACTTCTGAAAAAATTAGAATTTTTAGACCTAAGTTTTAAAAAGCGCTAACTCGGTGATAAAAAATTGTACAAGAAATCACCAAGTGAACGCTTTTTAAAGTTTAGGTATAAAAAGTTCTAACTTTTTAAGAAGTTTATTATTAAAATGTAGTGGACATTCCGGGCTACTATTTAGTACCGAACGTTTAAAAATTTAGGAAAAATTTAGGTCTAAAAAAGGATCTAAAATGCTGAAGGCCAATTTGATGAACGGTCGAACGTCCTGTACCCATAACGTGTTCACATCAGCTTTGTGAATTTGCAACGTAAAAGCCCAAGTGCCCTCCACCCCCTCAAAAGAGTATTTTTCTCTAAGCGTACTATTTTGGGTTCCCTTGATTTTTTTTTAGTTTTTTTTTTCAATGTTTAGCGCGCTAACATAGGCTTAGGATCAGGCTTAGGCCTTAAGATTGGGCAAAACTGAAAAGTTGGCTTAGAGAAAAATACTCTTTGGAGGCGGGAGTGGTGGTCACTTAGGATGCTGTCAATTTTCAATATTTTTCATTTGGAGTAATTTGCAGTTTTTTGTAAAAATAATGGGCCTAGTCTGAGAACCGAACCCACCACCTGCTTCTGCCGACTACCGCACTTCACCATTGAGCTACCTATGGGCGCACCCAGGGAGGTGCCTAGCTAGGCTATAGCCCCACCTCCCGTCAGTATTAATTAGCGTTTTTTTCGTTTTTTTTCAGCCTTATTTGGTTTTTTTCGCCAGTTTAGCCACGCCCCCTCAGGATTTTTAGCCTATTTAGCCCCGCCCCTGTCAGAAAATCCTGGTACGCCTATGGAACTATCCAAGCTTTTGGATAAGGACAAAAACCGTCCTAAATATTTGTTGTCTTTTTTCTTTTCTCATACTTTTCTCACAGCTTTTGCACAATCGACATATTTTTCTCGCTTAATGATTGCCTCCTCAAATGTGACAAGAGTAAAAAATCGAATACTTTAAAACGTAACTAACCCAAACCCTATTTTCAGGCCTGGCCAATCCACTACTACCGCTAATTCCTCCCCACTCGCCAGTCCACTGACGAACTAGGGCATCAAGGCTGGAAAATGGCTGTTCAAGGTCAACAGGCCCCGAAATCCGATGGATCTACTGGAGTGAGCGGAGATGCACCTACTACTAAGTCTAGCTCGTCATCAAACGAGCGTTTGTTTGATCCATTTGCCAAGGTTCTCCCATTCGAGTTGAAATCGAGTCCATTCGAGTTGAACCTGAACTCACTCAAGCTGTAGATCACATTAACTGTGATGCTGCAGCTGACCAACTGATATATATTTACATTTAGAGACTAATTTGGTATTAGAGAAATAGTCATTTTTCGAAAATTTTACATCACTTAAACTGTGTTTCTGTGTGCTCTACTTAAAGCTTTCTGACACTTTGCAAATTATTTTTTGATGAAATTGTATTGATTTTGTTATTATTCCCGGATGATTCTGCTAAATGGTTTTATTTTCATAGATTTTTTGGTTTTGTTGACTGTTTTGGGGTCGATATAAGGGTGCCCGGCCTTTTTTGGCATATTATGTAAAAGCAGCTCTAATCTCTTGGGGGAAAAAACTCACAAAAATTTAAAAAAAGCTAACGAAAATTTAAAATTGCGATTCCTCAGTTTTTTTTCGTTTTTGTAAATTTGTGCCTTCTTAATTTTAGCTCTTTTGGTTGTTTTATGCACACGTCTAAGCTTGATCTGGCTTATCCTTCGAGTTTGCATATCTTTAAGAAAAGCACAAATGAATGCCAAAAACAACCAAAAAGAAATAAAGCTAAAATGGCGCGAATTCAGAAAAAAATTCAAAAACTGTGGAAGAAGGCTTTTAGCCAAAATTTAAAAAAAAAGAAACTACAAAAGGCTAAACAATCGAAAAAGTTCTAATCTATCTGGTGGCCTACCACTTTTTCTAAAACAATCCACTAAAAAGTTCGAATCCATCTGTTGGCACACCACTTTTTCTAAAACAATCCACTAAAAAGTTCGAATCCATCTGGTGGCCTACCACTTTTTCTAAAACAATCCACTAAAAAGTTCGAATCCGCCTGGTGGCGCACCACTTTTTCTAAAACAATCCACTAAAAAGTTCGAATCCATCTGTTGGCACACCACTTTTTCTAAAACAATCCACTAAAAAGTTCGAATCCATCTGTTGGCACACCACTTTTTCTAAAACAATCCACTAAAAAGTTCGAATCCGCCTGGTGGCGCACCACTTTTTCTAAAACAATCCAGTAAAAAGTTCGAATCCATCTGGTGGCATACCAATTTTTATAAAATGCTCCACTAAAAAATTAGTCAACAAAACCAAAAAAAATTTAAATTCCAGCTCCCGTTGATACTAAAAACTACAACTCTTTATAAAAATTGACCCATTATGCTAACATTTATATATTGTTCAAAAGTCCTATTCTTAAGCATTACACCCATCACTTTTCGATTAGTTTAGTCTTTTTTCTTTTACAAACCTTCTCTATGGTGTTTTTAATTTGACTCAGCTAACCACAATAATCTCTCTGTTGTTTTCTTATTGTTCTTTGATCGCATTGCCACAAACCACACAAAAACACATATTTTTTGGTTCCTTTGTTTTGTAATTGTGTTGCTGCAAAATAGTAGTGCGAGTGATTTCCCATAACGATTGCCATGCTAATCTTCATATTTTTGGTTTTTTATTATATTATTATTATTATCTATTTTTCTTGTGTTTTTTGGAGGTTTGTCGATTTTTTTAGCAACAATTAACTAAATCGGCTCTAACTAGTATTTTTCAACTATTGGAAGCAAATATTTAGTGTATTTTCTATCAAAATCGATATTTTCAAAAAATACATGCCGTGTAACCTCTATGGATCCTACTTTATAAAAAGTGACAATTTATCTATTTTAGAACGCTACCATTTAGGAATGTCGCCAAGTAAAGAAAGAAGAAAACAAGAGCCAAGAAACTTCCGTAGGGCAACATGCAATCAATGGTCAAAGAGAAGAAACTGCAGTTCCTTTGAAGACTGTAGACTATAGAAGAAGTTGGAAGAGCAAGGAGTATGCCGTCTGGCTAGCGACATCAAGCTGAAGGCAACTCCACGGAAACAACGACAACGAATTTTTTACGCAGACAAAATAAACATTAAGAATGAATTCTGGAAAATCTATTCCAGTCGATCTTATAACACCCACCCTAACAGATTGCCTTGGTCCCCAAGCTCTTTTTTTTTGAAAAAAAATTTAAATCTGCTTTTTTCGTAACTATTACATTTCATTTGAAAAAACAGTGAAACTCAAGAAAAAAAGTGAAAAATTCCAAAAAAAATAGCGTGGGAGACCAAGGCAATTTGCTGAGGTGGGGGTTCCAAAATCGACTGGGATTTTCCGAATCGCTCCAGAATTAAATATTATATGAGGGAAAATTAGGAATTAATCTCTTTTCTGGTATATTTTGTCACTTTTGAGAAGGGAAATTGATAGAGGTTATACGGTGCGATTTAAAAAATATTTGCAGGAATAACTATTGTCTGTGCATCTTCTTCATTACAATTTCGAGAATACGTGTGCCTCTGTTTTATCTATTTTTGTCTATTTTGCATAAGAAAAAAAATATTAAAAAAAAACAAAAAAAAATTAACAGTCTGCTCAAATGAAAGTTGTGAATTATTTGAAATTTATTGTGTTGCCTTTCATCCAACTCTTTTTATACAATGATTATTGCTATATATGGTTTTGCTGCTACTATTCAAGTGCTTATCTGTCTTCTTCTTTTTCTTTCACACACCAAATATATAAGACATTCCTCTATATTTTTTTTGAATTATTTTGTGTTTTTTGTCAGGCCGCGATTGGGTGTAATATAGTCGGATCTAATCTATTGACTAATACTTTCTGGAAAGGGGTGTTTTAGACTATTTTGTGTTTAAGTACAGTCAAACCTCAATTTAGTGGCACCCCCAAAAGTTCGTTCCCGCCTAGGGTCCGACACTTTTTTTAACCCAATTTTCAAAATATTTTATCGATTCTGTTATGACAGTCTGGTCGCAAATATCGTGAGGATTCCGATTTTGCCGATCGTTTTTGAAAAGTAAACGAATTTTGGGTTAAAAAAGTGAAACCTCGATATAGTGGCACCCCTTTTTTGAAAACAGGTGCCACTATATCGAGGTTTCACTTTTTTAACCCAAAATTCGTTTACTTTTCAAAAAACGATCGGCATAATCGGAATCTTCACGATATTTGCGACCAGACTGTCATAACAGAATCGATAAAATATTTTGAAAATTGGGTTAAAAAAGTGTCGGACCCTAGGCGGGAACGAACTTTTGGGGGGTGCCACGAAATCGAGGTTTGACTGTACGGAGTTTTTTGTTCAGTTTCAAAACAGGGATAGTATGAAGGTATACCGGGTATGTCAAGACATTTCATATTTGTAATGGTTAATAGTGGAAGTCGCTGAAGAGCCCATTGAAACTGAAGAACAAAAAATCTACACTTCTGAAGATTAATAGAAGCGGTTAAATGTGTGGCTAGAAATAATCTATATGCATGGCGCAATGGATGAGCGTTAGTTTTCTTTTTGGCTTAAAATGGTGTGCAGGTTCGATCCCACCTGGTGGCACGTTATTATTTTGGCTTGTTTGACCGATATCTAGGGGTTATTTCGGTTCGCCTATGCCGAATCTGGAAATAAAAAATCGAATTACCACCAGATATTGATCAAGCAAGCAGAAATAATTAGCGCACCACCAGGTGGGATCGAACCTGCACACCATTTCAAGCCAAAAAAATATTAACGCTTATCCACTGCGCCATGCAGGAAGGAGATTTCTAGTCACACAAGTTGGCCGCTCCCTTTAAGTTGACTTAATTATGGCCTTTTCTGGCTGAGCTATCATTCGACTGCTTATAAAAAAATATTTACCGATGATTACCTAAATATGTACTTAGCTGCAAAAATCACAACTCTGTACAAAACACGAAGATAAGTCTAAAATCTCCATTTTCAACAATAAAAAATTTTGATTTGCACTTCTAAAACCTCTCCTACATAGTTTACTATCTAAAAAAATATTTTTGTCTGTTTTAAAGAATATGTGTGTTGTTGTAATCTAGCCAAATGACTTTGCCTCTTCCTCTCATTCACACACATCTCTCAAGCAACCATTAAAACTTGTAATTTTTGTTTATTGCTAATAAGCTGACCATGTCTTTCACTCATCTTGCTTTTTGATGATGCTTCTTGATACCCCTATTACTACTACTGCTATTACTGGGGTTTTTTTAACAGGGTGCTTTAAACAAACACGGAAATTTTGCAAAAAGATGATTTCCTTTTTTGACAATGGGCAATTTTTGGCACTTGTGCACTTGGGCCCCCTTTTTTGGTTAACTGTAAATAGGGTTTAAACGTCTCCTAAGTAATTTTTATACGCTAGAAACGATGAAAAAGTTGTTTCCTAACGATTTCCGCACTAAAAAAAGAAGTTCTCAAAATTTTAAAAGTGAAGTTCTCTGATTTCGAGCAAGACTCTTGATCATACATGCATTGAAGACTCTTTTTGCCCAGCTCCAGTGACCAAAACGTGGTAGGATACCTTAATATAAGATATTTTACCTTGGGGGACCAAGGCAGTTGGTCAATCTTTGGTAGCCAACTTTTTTTTGAGAACTTCATTTTTCAGTGCGGAAATTGTTAGGAAACAACTTTTTTATCGTTTCTGGCGTATAAAAATCACTTAAGAGACGTTTAAACCTAATTTATAGTTGACCAAAAAAGGGCCCCCAAGTGCACAAGTACCATTTTTCTTCGGAAATCATTGAAGTCGATTTCTCCCACCTGATACTTTTTGAAAAAAAAAGTGGCGACTTTAAACCAACTTTTAATTTTTTTCTGATTTTCGGGCAAAACTTTTTTTTATATAATTTCTGTCCCAACGTTTAATTTCGGACTAAACAAAAACACCCACTAATTCTGAGTCAGATTACGCTCTGTCGTTAACTGTGGAATTTTTCGTATACAGTCGACTCTCGATTTCGCGTACCCCCAAAAACTCTGTTCCCCAGCTGGATCCGACAGTTTTTTTTGCCCAATTTTTTAAAGTGTTTCAGCGGTTCTGATTCGTCAGTCTAGTCACAAGGCGGTAGGTGAAAATTCCAAGACAAAAATGCCAAGAGCAAAAATGCCAACAAAAAAAGTGCAGCAATTCAAATTTTTTTGCTATTTTTTTTTTGTTTTTGCAGTTGATTTAATCAGAGAAACACGTTTGAGCCTGTCCTAACATACGCTGGCCTACCCTAAGCCTAAAGCCCAAGCCTAAGTGCGCCACATAGTGCAAAAATAGCAAAAAATTTGAATTCCCGCACTTTTTTGTTGGCATTTTTGCTTTTGACATTTTTGTCTCGGCATTTTTACCTACCACCTTGGGACTAGACTGAGGAATCAGAACCGATAAAACACTTCAAAAACTGGGCTAAAAAAAGTGTCGGACCCAGCTGGGGAACGAACTTTTTAGGGGTACGTAAAATCGAGAGTCGTCTGTATTATACAAGAAATTTTATAGTTATCAACGTACAGTTAACTAAGTGGCGAAATCTGACTCAAAATGAGTGCGTGTTTTGTAGAGTCAAAAATTCGACGCTACTCGTTTATACCCCTCCCAAAAAAGCTACTCGTTTTACCCCTCCCAATAATTTTTTAGGGGTATCTAAAACCATACTTTTCAATATGAAATAGCCGGTATTAGTAACGGCTTGGCCCTAAGCCTAAGCCTAAGGGCCAAAGCCTAAGCCAAAGCCTAAGGGCTAAGCCTAATTCCGAAGCCTAAAAATTATTGGGAGGGTAAGACCGAGTAGCTGTTTTTGGGAGGGGTAAAACGAGTAGCGCCAAAAATTCAAAAAAAAATTCGGAGGCTTATTATATCAATAAATATTTTCAATAATTATTTTCAAAATATTCTTAAAATTTAGACAGGGTTCGCCAACCGAAAAAAAAAGAGCAATTTTGAAAATTTCCGTGTTTTTTTGAATCACGTTGTGTATTTTATTCAAGTTTATTTTTATTTGTGTCTCTGTGGTGTATAAACGAATACACGGTCATAATTTTTCTTTAAAATTACTATATTTTTTTACTAAAAATTTAAAAAAAAGACAAAAAAAAATTTTGTGTAATTTTGTGTTACTCTGCCTTTAAATTTGTGAATTAAGTCAATTTATGGATTTTTTGTATGTGTGAGAAACCGGCTGGAATATTTAGCTTATCTTGTAAACAACAAATCATAAGTTTCATTTTCTGTTTAGAAATGCTGTGATATATATGCTAGAATGTAAAAAGCAGCCCACTTATGTAATATTTTCATGTGTTCAAACGAATTTTACAAATTATTCAATAAACGCAATATTACAAACTGTTTTCCCGTGTATTTACAGTTAAACCTGGGCAACATTTCACCCAAAAAGTTTGTTTTCCCACTAACAAGGGAACCGTTCGAACTGTAAAACATTAAGCCCAGGAATATTTGTGCGCTTTTAGCATTTTCAATGTTTTTCGATGTGCTGAATATGAAAATCATACGTATAGCCATCCCTGGATTGACCTGAAAATTTCGATTTTCGAATGCCTTGGTCCCCTAAGCTGATTTTTTTTTCAGATTCCAAATATCTAAAAGATCAGCCTGGGGACCAAGGCATTCGAAAATCGAAATTTTCAGGGTCAATCCCAGGGATGGCTATACGTATGATTTTCATATTCAGCTCATCGAAAGGCTAGACTTTACTTGCCCCCACGGCTGACCAACTTTCGAGGTGAATTTAAAAAAAACGATTGCATATCGCCCTTCGGGGGCGCAGGGGCTTGGTTGCTTGGGGTTGAGATGCGCACACCCACATACCTTAGACGCAAATCACTCGAAAGGGACTCTGGATGCATAAAAATGTATGCATACCAGAGTTTCTTCATGCGATAGGCCCAGTCAACAAAACTATGTTCAAATTCCATCTTTTCGTGGTATCCAGGTACCCTTTCAGGTTGGATTGCCTTGGGGGACCAAGGCAAAAAGTCGAATTTTAGTCAAAAAAAATTTTTTCTAAAAATCCATTTTTGGGTGGGAAAATGTCAGAAAATAACTTTTTATCGTTTTGAGCATATAAAAATTACTTAAGAGTCATTTAAACACTATTTTTAAACAAGTGAAAAACCCGCCCCCCCCCCCCCAACCCAATAAGTGCCCATATTGTGTTTCTCAATCCGGATTTTTACGGGAAATGATCATCAGATTCTGCAAAAGTGAAAAAAAAATTTTGCGATTTCGGCCTCCCAAGGTAAAGTTTTGGAAAAATTTGAAAAAAATTTTAAATTGGCGCTTTTCGAATTTTAATGGAAATAAGGGCTGTATTGGGAGGGGAAGGGAATAAAAGGGGCCACTTCGATGTCAAAACAATAGAAAATTAAATATATGTATACTTCGACTGAAAAACGTTGCCACTTAAAATTTTTGTTGCGTAGATAGCTCCTTGCCCATCAATTTTCCCAGGAAAATATATGATTGTGGTTAAGCTACCTAGGAGCGTTGTGCTTGTGCTCTTCATCACAGCCGGCCGTTATAGTGGAGGTTTCCAAGGCTTGCCACCCGAAAATCGGAGACCGACCGGGCAAAGGCGCCAACTTTTTAAAGATGGCTGAATTTTTTCGCGCCATAATGTAGTCATTTTACAAAAATTTCCAATTATTTATAAAGTTATCCGGAAAGTGGTGCTGATTCAAACTACCAAAAAATTCAGCCTTTTTTGTCATTTAATCTGTATTCTACAAAAAGAAACAAATTTTAGCTAAACATTTTAAAAAGTAAAACTAAAAGTAGAACGGTAGGAATTTTTCTACCGGTACGACTTTTTTTTAGTCCAAAACAAATTTCCGAACAACTATGTACATAAGAAAAAAATTTTAATAGCTATGCTAAAAAGGCTTCTCTTCTTTTTGCAATGATGATTATGTATTCAGCTTGTCATTTGTCAAATTACATATCTTTCATGTTTTGTAAAAGATTAGCTGGTTATTCATTTCTGTGTGCTCTTCACCCATTATCTTCTACTCTACAGTTAATTTGAAAAAAAAAAAGTTTTTTTAAGTTTTTTATCCATAAATGCGCTTTGTTTCACTGCTGGGGTTTTTTCGCCTTTACCCTAAATTTTAAGTTATTCCAAAATTTTGCTGTTTATTGGTAAAAATAAATAAAAATTACGCCTTTTTTTGCTCGTTTTACGCCTGAGGTTCACTTTAATGGGGCAATAAGATTGCTAAAATTTACAGGATGTCCCGAGCAAAACCCCGGCTCTATCCTCAATGCAGGTATTTCACCTTGGTTGCCAGAATATTTTTAATCCTTAAAATTCTGACTTGAAATGCAAAATTTGTCTAATTTGGAAGAAATGTCGTTGTTGTTTGATTTTTTAAAAATAGGTCGTCGTTGGCGTTGGCGTTGTCGTTGTCGTCGTCGTTGGCGCAAAAGTGCCTTTATAAAATTTGTTTTCCAACGACAACGACGACGACAACGACAACGTTAATAAATGAGCATATATTTTCTCCTGATTAAAAAAAGGCGGACATCCAAAAAAGACAAGTCTGTTTGAAAAAGCAAAATGGTATCCCTGTTCCCTTGTTGTTTTTCTGTACTTTTTGAGGCTTAGGCAAGGGCGGGCTAGCGTATTTTAGGGTGGACTGAAACATGAGTCTGAAACATGTTTGAGTTTATCCTAACCTTCGATGGCCTACCGTTGCCTAAGCCTAAAAAAGTACAACAAAAAAACAGGGGAGAGAAAAGCTTACCAAAATACCAAAATTTCTTCCTGAATCCGAATCCGTTAAGATCAGGTCCGCAAATTTCAGGAAGCTGAGATATTGATGTTTTGAGTAGACCACACAAAAAATTCGGACCAGTGCCTACTTTGAAAGATATCGCAGCGTCCCGGAATTTTTCGGACCTGATCTCAACGGATTCGGATTCAAGGAGAGATTTTGATATTAGGGGTGACTTTCCGAAAACTTTTACTGTCAAAGTTGTCGATTTTTAATCAAAAGTTTCAATGGTTGCTAGTTGAGATGGATGCCAGTTGAATGCCGTTCATTTGGACAGACTCAAACGTTTTCTACGAACTTTTTATAGTCCTGACGTACGCTGGCCTGCCCTGCGCCTAAGATTTCGCCTAAGCTTCAAGTATATGAAACACAAAAAACCACCGTAGTTTCAAAATAGGTGCTACATGAATTCTAGGTAGGGATAGTAGCAATAACTATGGTTTGGTAAGGCTAAAAAGGGGCTTTGTAATATCCAATCACACTACTCAGGTAAAATTCAGTAATTTAGTGTATTCAATCGGTGTATCCAATCAGTTTTTGTATGCGATCGGTGGTTTATCTGAGCGATATGGCCGAAACCCCTCGTAGTGAAATAGAGCGCATATATTCTTTGTTCATTTTGGCAATCATAATATTATATCGACTAGTGAATTTTTTAAAGTTTTGTGTCCGCTTTATATTTGCCTTGGCTGGAGTTAATGTTACTAACTTTAATATTTTGTCGATATATTTGCATTAGTAGATTAGCCGGTTCGTACTCATTTAGGCGAAACTCATTTAGGCGCCCTCATTTAGGCGCCCTCATTTGGGCGCCATCATTATATAGTGATTTTCAAATTATTTAAATAGTCTGAAAAGGCTATGTTAACTTCCGGGCTAGCATGTAAACCATCGGCTACCTCCCTAAAAGAGTATCCAGCTCCACAATCCAAAAATTTTAGATTTCGTCAAAATAATTAAAAACCATTGTATCGTACCCAAAACCAAGCGTTGAACATGGTTTAATAATACCCAAACAGCAACTTTACTAAAAAGAAGCCAGTGCCGAGGTATGTACGAGACTTAAAAGAGTATCTATCTACATAATTTCGACACCGGTGTCATATGCTCCTCTCCCCCGATCCTCGGCGTGAAGTGTTACTTTATTACTTGGATCATGAACGATAAACGACTCAACTTGCGGCCATATACTTATAACTCATTTAGCTATTTAAAAATGGAGGTGAAAATAAAGTTTGGCTATACTATAGAATCCCCCCCCCCCCCCGCTAGCGAAAAATTTACTTTTCCTGAAGGGAAAGGACCCGTCCCATTTTGATTCTCGTGCTCTGAATAGGCACGGAACACTTTGGTTTCCGAAAAATCGAAAAAATTTTTTTTCGATTTGCCTTGGTCCCCAAGGTAAAAAATTTAGGAAATTCAAAAAAAATTTTTTGAATTCCCGCCGAAACATTTTTTAAGGGATTTAGGGCTGTATTGGGAGGGGAAGGGACAAAAGAGGCCACTAATCACACAGAGCCCATCAACAAGAAGATGTTGAACATAGTTTTGAATACTGGGGCCTACCGCATAAATAAACTCTGGTATGCATGCTTTTTCATGCATCCAGAGTCACTTTCGAGTGATCTGTGTCTAAGGTATGTGGGTGTGCGCATCTCAACTCCAAGCCCCAAGCCCCCTGCGCCCCCTTTGGGCGCAGGGGGTTGTTGGTTAGAGATGCGCGCACTCACTTACCTTAGACATGATTCCGAGAAGTACTCTTGACCATAAAATGCATATAGAGTCTTTTTTTGCCACGGCCCAGTTGAAAAACATGGTAGGACATCCGAAATAGTCCAGAATTCACTTTTTTAATAATTTTGCCATGAAAGTGGCCCTGTTTATTCCCTTCCCCTCCCAATACAGCCCTAAATCCCTTAAAAAATGTTTCGGCGGGAATTCAAAAAATTTTTTTTTGAATTTTCCTAAATTTTTTACCTTGGACCAAGGCAAATCGAAAATTTTTTTTTCGATTTTTTGGAAACCAAAGTGTTCCGTGCCTATTCAGAGCACGAGAATCAAAATGGACGGGTCCTTTCCCTTCAGGAAAAGTAAATTTTTCGCTAGCTGGGGGGGGATTCTATAGTGTTACCTAAAGTTTACACTCAGGGGACTCGAATGAAGCTGTGTAGTTTTGATTGAAAGCTTTGATTGCATATTTTCGAGCCAACAGCAACCCCTACCCAATTTAGACCAAGTGGTCGCAAACCAAGTGGTCGTCCACTTGGATCAAAAAATTTTTTTTTGTTTTTTGGTTCCGAAACAATTTTTCTGCACTAATTCGAGCATGCTAAAGATGGTTTGACAATGGTGAAATCACGTTTTATCGAGAAATTTTTGAGTTATTGCTAACGATTGATTTTATAAATCAAGAATTAGCAATAACTCAAAAATTTCTCGATAAAACGTGATTTTACCATTGTCAAACCATCTTCAGCATGCTCGAATTAGTGCAGAAAAATTGTTACGGAATCCGAAGAAACATAAAAAAAATTGATATATATGGACGACCACTTGGTTTGTTGGTACATGAGACATCCAGCAAAACTATAATATAAAAATATAAAATTTGAAAAAACCGTTGCGAACTGTCCTTTACCAGAAAAAATTTCACTAAAATTTTATTTGGACCACCTTAGAGGATAAATCCACCGAGGACGAATTCGTCGAGGACGCTGAGGGTAGATCTGAACTATTGATAAGTAGATCTAGACCATTGAAAGTAGATCTGGACCACTGAGGTTGGAGGTTGAAAATCACGGTTGAGGCTGAAAATCACTATATAATAATGGCGCCCAAATGAGGGTGCCCAAACGAGGGCGCCCAAATGAGTTTCGCCCAAATGAGTGTACGGATTAGCCACCAGTGCTGTAAAAGCCCCTGTTTCTAGCGATTTTTATTATACCCAGCCCGGTGCGCGGATTATCAGGTAGCCCAAAGATCGGTACCGGGCTAGGAATAAAAAAATTAGTCATTTAAACCTTTCTACATACGGCACCGGCTTGGCACCGAAATAATTTACACGAAAATTTACGTTAAAATTGTTTCGGTGCCAAGCCGTGCCGGTATGTAAAAAGGTTAAAATGACTATTTTTTTCATTCCTAGCCCGGTGCCGATCTTTGAGCCACCTGATAATTCGCGGCACCGGCTGGGAAATACTAAAAATGGCTAGAAACAGGTGCCTGAAGTTTAGTCGGTGCCAAGATTTACAGCACTGTTAGCCACCTTGTGTGCGTATTTGATAAGCAATAATCGAACAAATTAATGCGAACATCACTTGGATATAATCATTGTGGCACCACAAATATTGTTTTTGCACATTTTATACAATAAAGTTTAGAAGTACAAAGTTGACTGTGTTATTAAAATTTGCAATTGAAATACAGTCGGGTTTCGAAATAAAACCATCAACTTAAATTTAATCTTGCCTGGCGTCTCACACTTCTATACGTCTCTTTCAACACGGTGAAGGCCGTGCAAACTAAACTACCGTATTTCTCTATTAAGGAATTTCAAGCTGGGCACTATGGCTGAAAAAAATTCGTAATAGGCGGGATTCAAACGGGTAAAACAGCATTGGAAAATAGGTAATTAAATTAGACCTTAGGTCTAATTTAGACCTAAATTTTTTGCGCCAATTCAGATTCTTTTTAATTTTTTCAAGATTATTGCTGTTTTTCCTCATTCTGAGTGACTTTATCTTACTTTTTAATTCTTTCGATTGTTTTTTTTTCGAAGCAACTTCCTTCATCATCATAATTTCAACTGACATTCTTGGCAAGCAGTTTATTGCTCCACAGTCGTTAGTCATATTCGGAATACTGTGCTGGGCATGGTATCACAACATATGCAAATGTGTCCGAACCACTCAAAACCATCCCCAAACCATCGCAAACCACCCCAAATACCCTCAAACCGCCCTAAACACCCTTAAACCAAACACAAACCTGAAAAATAGAAATTTCTTAAAAAATAACCCATTTTTCTAACTTGAAATTGTGTGAGGAATTGGGTTTGTTAGGACCAGTGTTGTTCCGGCGCCGGCGCTACCGCCGGCGCTGCCCGGGAAAAAACAGCGCCGGGCCGGCGCTCGGCGCCGGCGCTGGGGCCAATGAAAAATTTTGGTCGGCGCTGGCGCCGGCGCTAAAATTTTCGTCCCGGCGCTGGCCCGGCGCTGTTTTGAACGATTATGGCGCCGGCGCTGTTTCTAAAATTTAACAGCTCAAATTGAGAAAGACAATTATTCTTAATTTTAAACTAAATTATCAGAACTTTTGTGCTGCAATTTCTTTCATTTCTTTAAATATTTTATTTATTTTCTTTATTTTTTAGTTTATTTTTGTAACATAACCAGGGTATCATATGCTATTGTTGAAAAAGTAATTCACACAACTTTTATTTTCACAAGACTAATGTGAATTACCCATTTCTTTCAGGAACTTCCATTTCTCTAATAACTCCACCTATATGGACTTATTTCTCAGCATAAGGAAAATACAGGGTGTTTCGAGAAATCTACAGGATTTTAAATGGTTATAACTTGTTTTCGAAACCGAATTTCTAATTTCTGTTTCCTTCAACCATTTTCTCTTGACGGGCAATTCATTTGGTGTATAATGTCAAAAATACGGTTTTTGCTTGGTCCCTTTGTGGTCCTGGGCTGTGGGTGGCTCCTAGATGGCTAAAACCCGAAAGAACAGGGGGAACAAGCGAAAATCATAATTTTGACATTATTCATTTAACGAAATTGCCCGTCAAGAGAAAACGATTAGTGAAAACAGAAATTCGTTCTAGAAAAGGTTATAGCCATCTCAAATTCTGCGGATTTTTTTAAACACCATGTATTTCAAAATTCACTCATCATGAGCAACTAATAGATAGCAAATAATTATTATCCCTTTCACTGTAAAAAACATACTATTGAAAAAAATAGGAATTTTCATGAAATTTACAGCAAAAGCAAAATTATCAAGCCGGCGTCGGCGCTGCCATGAACGCCGGCGCTGGCGCCGGCGCTGGGGCATTTTTTCAAAAGAGGTCGGCGCCGGCGCCGATCCCGGCGCTGGAACAACACTGGTTAGGACAAATCAATGTTTCACTCATGCAAACCCCAAAACCTGCGGTGGGTACCTTCTGGATAGGTTGATATCTACTTGGATGGTCTACAAAATTAGAATTTCTTAATAATTAAAAATAACCCATTTTTCTAACTTGAAATTGTATGAGGAATTGGGCTTGTCAAGTCCAAAATTGCGATTTTACACACTCCAACTTCAAAGTACCACCTGGCCAAAAAGTTAAAACTTGTTTTCACGAAAATCAATTGTGATTCTGAAATTTTGCTGGTTTCATGGACAAGTGATGGCTCATTTGAAAGCCCTATTAGTAGGGAATTTTGGAAGAACAAGTCCTGCGCAGGAAGTGAAAAAATTAGGCTTGAGTATAGAATCCCCCCCCACGCAGAGTGCTTGGATGGAGGAGATAACTTCCTCTTCGTGTTTCTCCACCCTGATTTCATCAGAAAGCCGGCTGTTTTTTGATTCTGAGAAGAAAAAAAATCCCGAACCACAGGGGGTATCATGGGTTTTTAACAGTGTTTTCAAAAGTCATAGGCATAGTTTCAAAGTCATAGTCATAGGCATAATTTCTCTCCCTGTCGTTTTGTTGTACTTTTTTAGGCTTAGGCAACGGTAGGCCATCGAAGGTTAGGATAAACTCAAACATGTTTCAGACTCATGTTTCAGTCCACCCTAAAATACGCTAGCCCGCCCTTGCCTAAGCCTCAAAAAGTACAGAAAAACAACAAGGGGAACAGGATGCCATTTTGCTTTTTCAAACAGACTTGCCTTTTTGGATGTCCCGCCTTTTTATTCAGGATAAAATATAGCCATTTTGTTTGACCTACTTTTTTTTCGAGAAACTTTTTAAATTAAACACTTTTTTTCAAAAAAATTTTGTATTAAATGCCTGTTTTTATAGGCTCATGACTTTTTTTGCAAATCAGGGATGGCACTGGGAGGTGGGCTAGTAAGCAAGGTGAAATACCCGCGGCTTGAGTATAGAATCCTCCCCCCCACGGGGAGTGATCAGATCGAGAAGATAACATCATATTCGTGTTTCCCGACCCCGATTTCATGAGAAAGCCGGCTGTTTTTTTAATTCTCAGAAAAAAAAATTCGACCCACAGGGGTATCATGGTTTTTTAGTCAAAATTTGAAAATTTTTCGACCCACAGGGGGTATTATTGTTTTTTAGTCAAAATTTGAAAAATTTAAATTGGCGCCTTTTGAATTTTAAATGGATTAAGGAATGTATAAAGAGGGGAAGGAATAAAAGAAGGCCACTAATCACACAGAGCCCATTAACAAGAAGATGTTGAACATAGTTTTGAATACTGGGGCCTGCCGCATAAATAAACTCTGGTATGCATGCTTTTTCATGCATCCAGAGTCGCTTTCGAGTGATTTGTGTCTATGTGGGTGTGCGCATCTCAACTCCAAGCCCCTGCGCCTTCGAAGGGGCGCATGGGCTTGAGAGTTAAGCTTCGGCTACAATGGTCGCGTCTAGCTGTCGCGTCTAGCTGTCGCGTTTGGCTGTAGCTGCCATAGGTGGCTGCAATGAGAGGCTAAACGCGACAGTGAAACGCGACAGTCAGACGCAACAGCCAACGCGACAACCACGGTGAGGCTATTATTATTGCTTTTTTATTTTTATATTTTTTATTATTGCTCAACTGAACAACACATAACAACAAGGTGGAATACATTTTAAACCATTCTTCTTGGCCACTCTACTGAACCTTCTGCACCGAAATAGGGAAGCAACTTCTGACGAATTTCTTCGGCTTTCACTCGACTTTCATTTGCTCCACGCCTTCTCATTTTTGCCGGCAGAAAGGATCGGAGTGGATGCTGCACTTCAGTTCTCCACAGCCCATCCGGTTCATTTCTAAGCCCCGTGTCACCCATTGCACCCGCATTCAGAGAGCCCTCGTCAATCAGGAAGTTGTGAAGGGCGCAGCAAGCTTTGATGATGGAGTCGGCGACGATATCACTTGTCTCGATTGGCTTCAGCATCACCCTCCAGATTGCACTCATAATTCCAAACGTGTTTTCGATAACTCGACGGCCACGGCATTTGTCGGAAGTTGTTGGCGCTTAAATATATTGAGGCTGCCGTACTTCGTAGGTGGCAAGGCAAGTCTCACGAACATTATTTGCAATAGTCTTTTTCCCCAAGCGGAACTGAAAAGCCAGCGAACGAAAGCTCTCACCAGTTGCAAGAAAACGCAAAGTGACGACAAGCGATGCTCGGGCGAAATCGTCTCACGGATCCTCGTCGTCAGAAAAATTGGCATCCTCATGTTGGCGTTTGGCAGGAGTCAATGTAGACGTACGGCTTAAGCATAACATCACAAATTTAATCACAATTAGATTGATGAACCGAAATCAATACCAAACTTTTCCGCTCCTTCGTCTCAGCATCGAGCCAGGTCATGTAGTCGTAATACGCCCAGGTTGAATAAGTAGCCAAATCTTCTACTGCTCCACTTCCACTTGGCAGCTGCTTTTTCTTTAGTTGTCTCGAATAGACCTAGCGCAGAGATTTCCACTTCTTCGCAGCTTTTTTTCCATCTGAAACGCAAACACAATCAGGCTTAGATCAAGAAAAACTCAATGAAAATACCAACCATCATATGGATAAATCTGAAAAGTGCCACCTTTTGGCTGAAAAAGTGCCACTTTTTTGAGTTTTGGTCAATAAAGCTGAAATGTGCCACCTTTTGTTGAAAAGTGCCACCTTTTGGCTCAAAAGTGCCACCTTTTGTTGAAATGTGGCGCCTGGTTGGAAAAGTGCCACCTTTTGGTTGAAAAGTGCCACCTTTTGTTGAAAAAGGGCCACCCTTTGTTGAAATGTGCCACCTTTTGTTGAAAAAGTGCCACCTTTTGGTTGAAAAGTGCCACCTTTTGTTGAAAAAGGGCCACCCTTTGTTGAAATGTGCCACCTTTTGTTGAAAAGTGCCACCTTTTGGCTGAAAAGTGCCACCTTTTTTGAGTTTTGGTCAATAAAGCTGAAATGTGCCACCTTTTGTTGAAAAGTGCCACCTTTTTTGAGTTTTGGTCAATAAAGCTGAAATGTGCCATTTTTAGTTGAAAAGTGCCACCTTTTGGCTGAAAAGTGCCACCTTTTTTGAGTTTTGGTCAATAAAGCTGAAATGTGCCACCTTTTGTTGAAAAGTGCCACCTTTTGGCTCAAAAGTGCCACCTTTTGTTGAAATGTGGCGCCTTTTGTTGAAAAGTGCCACCTTTTGGTTGAAAAGTGCCACCTTTGTTGAAAAAGGGCCACCCTTTGTTGAAATGTGCCACCTTTTGTTGAAAAGTGCCACCTTTTGGCTGAAAAGTGCCACCTTTTTTGAGTTTTGGTCAATAAAGCTGAAATGTGCCACTTTTGTTGAAAAGTGCCACCTTTTGGCTGAAAAGTGCCACCTTTTTGAGTTTTGGTCAATAAAGCTGAAATGTGCCACCTTTAGTTGAAAAGTGCCACCTTTTGGCTCAAAAGTGCCACCTTTTGTTGAAATGTGGCACCTTTTGTTGAAAAGTGCCACCTTTTGGTTGAAAAGTGCCACCTTTGTTGAAAAAGGGCCACCCTTTGTTGAAATGTGCCACTTTTTGTTCAAATGTGCCACCTTTGGCTGGAATGTGCCAGCTTTTGGTTGGAATGTGCCACCTTTTGGCTGAAAAGTGCCAACTTTTTTTAAATGTTTAAATTCAAGCAGCAGTGGATCAATAGGCCTGCGTTCCGGGGATGGTGCAATGGTTTTGTGCCGCTGATATCAACCAACAATGCATTGGAGCGCCACAATCTGGATATCAAGGAGAACTACACATTTTGCGACAGGGTCTCAGTGCCATCGTTTTTCCTTGCTGAATGAATGGAGTTTGGATCTGATGGAGACACCGGCAAAAATTCCAATAGTTATTTTTGATTGACGTCCATATTTAGCCTTTGACTTTCCTATTACCAACCGTGGACGAATATAAAGCTGCTTGGAAGTACAAGGAGTTGAGTTCGGAAATCACGGATGAGCCTATTGGAGGAAAGCGAAGGAAGGAAAGAAAGTGGAAGGCAAGAGAAGGTGAGCGCTAGTTATTGATAAGTAAAGAAAATTTGTTCTCGTTCGAAATATTTCTCGTTGTTACTTCGATGTAATGGAATTTGCAGATAATTAAGATGGAGCTGTAGTGGAAAATTAGTTAGAAGAACAGTATACAGTCAAACCTGGGTTATCCGACACCCAAGGGGACGGCCTTATGGTGTCGGATAAACGAGTGTCGGTTAACTGAGTGTCAGTTGACAGAGAATAGGCCAATCTCAGCCAAATGAAGAATATTTGAGGTGTCGGATAACCGAGGGTGTCGGTTAACTGGGGGTCGGATAACCCAGGTTTGACGGTAGTACCGTATTCTCTCTAATAGACGGTCCTGATAACTTCCTATTCGTGTTTCTCCACCCTGATTTCATCAGAAAGCCGGCTGTTTTTTTGATTCTGAGAAGAAAAAAAAATCCGAACCACAGGGGGGTATCATGGGTTTTTAACAGTGTTTTCAAAAGTCATAGGCATATTTCAAAGTCATAGTCATAGGCATAATTTCTCTCCCTGTCGTTTTGTTGTACTTTTTTAGGCTAGGCAACGGTAGGCCATCGAAGGTTAGGATAAACTCAAACATGTTTCAGACTCATGTTTCAGTCCACCCTAAAATACGCTAGCCCGCCCTTGCCTAAGCCTCAAAAAGTACAGAAAAACAACAAGGGGAACAGGGATGCCATTTTGCTTTTTCAAACAGACTTGCCTTTTTTGGATGTCCCGCCTTTTTTATTCAGGATAAAATATAGCCATTTTGTTTGACCTACTTTTTTTTCGAGAAACTTTTTAAATTAAACACTTTTTTTTTCAAAAAAAATTTTGTATTAAATGCCTGTTTTTATAGGCTCATGACTTTTTTTTTGCAAATCAGGGATGGCACGGGAGGTGGGCTAGTAAGCAAGGTGAAATACCGCGGCTTGAGTATAGAATCCTCCCCCCCCCCACGGGGAGTGATCAGATCGAGAAGATAACATCATATTTCGTGTTTCCCGACCCCGATTTCATGAGAAAGCCGGCTGTTTTTTTTTAATTCTCAGAAAAAAAATTCGACCCACAGGGGGTATCATGGTTTTTTAGTCAAAAATTTGACAATTTTTTCGACCCACAGGGGGTATTATTGTTTTTTAGTCAAAATTTGAAAAATTTAAATTGCGCCTTTGAATTTTAAATGGATTAAGGAATGTATAAAGAGGGGAAGGGAATAAAAGAAGGCCACTAATCACACAGAGCCCATTAACAAGAAGATGTTGAACATAGTTTTGAATACTGGGGCCTGCCCGCATAAATAAACTCTGGTATGCATGCTTTTCATGCATCCAGAGTCGCTTTCGAGTGATTTGTGTCTATGTGGGTGTGCGCCATCTCAACTCCAAGCCCCTGCGCGCTTCGAAGGGCGCATGGGTGAGAGTTAAGCTTCGGCTACAATGGTCGCGTCTAGCTGTCGCGTCTAGCTGTCGCGTCTAGCTGTCGCGTCTAGCTGTCGCGTCTAGCTGTCGCGTCTAGCTGTCGCGTTTGGCTGTAGCTGCCATAGGGCTGCAATGAGAGGCTAAACGCGACAGTGAAACGCGACAGTCAGACGCAACAGCCAAACGCGACAACCACGGTGAGGCTATTATTATTGCTTTTTTATTTTAATTTTTTATTATTGCTCCACTGAACAACACATAACAACAAGGTGGAATACATTTTAAAACCATTCTTCTTGGCCACTCTACTGAACCTTCTGCACCGAAATAGGGAAGCAACTTCTGACGAATTTCTTCGCTTTCTTCACTTTTCATTTGCTCCACGCCTTCTCATTTTTGCCGCAGAAGGATCGGAGTGGATGCTGCACTTCAGTTCTCCACAGCCCATCCGGTTCATCTTAAAGCCCCGTGTCACCCATTGCACCCGCATTCTGAGAGCCCTCGTCAATCAGAAGTTGTGAAGGGCGCAGCAAGCTTTGATGATGGAGTCGGCGACGATATCACTTGTCTCGATTGGCTTCAGCATCACCCTCCAGATTGCACTCATAATTCCAAACGTGTTTTCGATAACTCGACGGCCACGGCATTTGTCGGAAGTTGTTGGCGCTTAATATATTGAGGCTGCCGTACTTCGTAGTGCAAGGCAAGTCTCACGAACATTATTTGCAATAGTCTTTTTCCCCAAGCGGAACTGAAAAGCCAGCGAACGAAGCTCTCACCAGTTGCAAGAAACGCAAAGTGACGACAGGCGATGCTCGGGCGAAATCGTCTCACGATCCTCGTCGTCAGAAAAAATTGGCATCCTCATGTTGGCGTTTGGCAGGAGTCAATGTAGACGTACGGCTTAAGCATAACATCACAAAATTTAATCACAATTAGATTTGAAATGAACCGAAATCAATACCAAAACTTTTCCGCTCTTCGTCTCAGCATCGACCAGGTCATGTAGTCGTAATACGCCAGGTTGAATAAGTAGCCAAATCTTCTACTGCTCCACTTCCACTTGGCAGCTGCTTTTTCTTTTAGTTGTCTCGAATAGACCTAGCGCAGAGATTTCCACTTCTTCGCAGCTTTTTTTCATCTGAAACGCAAACACAATCAGGCTTTAGATCAAGAAAAACTCAATGAAAATACCAACCATCATATGGATAAATCTTGAAAAGTGCCACCTTTTGGCTGAAAAGTGCCACCTTTTGCTTGAAAAGTGCCACCTTTTTGAGTTTTGGTCAATAAAGCTGAAATGTGCCACCTTTGTTGAAAAAGTGCCACCTTTGGCTGAAAGTGCACCTTTTTTGAGTTTTGGCAATAAAGCTGAAATGTGCCACCTTGTTAAAAAGTGCCACCTTTTTGGCTGAAAAGTGCCACCTTTTTTGAGTTTCGGTCAATAAAGCTAAATGTGCCACCTTTAGTTGAAAAGTGCCACCTTTTGGCTGAAAAGTGCCACCTTTTCTGAGTTTTTGGTCAATAAAGCTGAAATGTGCCACCTTTTGTTGAAAAGTGCCACCTTTTGGCTCAAAAGTGCACCTTTGTTGAAATGTGGCACCTTTTTGTTGAAAAGTGCCACCTTTTGGCTCAAAAGTCCACCTTTTGTTGAAATGTGGCACCTTTTGTTGAAAAGGGCCACCCTTTGTGAAATGTGCCACCTTTTGTTGAAATGCCACCTTTTGGTTGAAAAGTGCTCACTTTTGTTGAAAAAGGCGCCACCCTTTGTGTGAAATGTGCCACCTTTTTTGAAAAGTGCCACCTTTTGGCTGAAAAGTGCCACCTTTTCTGAGTTTTGGTCAATAAAGCTGAAATGTGCCACCTTTTGTTGAAAAGTTCCACCTTTGGCTCAAAAGTGCCACCTTTTGTTGAAATGTGGCGCCTTTTTGTTGAAAAGTGCCACCTTTTGGTTGAAAAGTGCCACCTTTTGTTGAAAAAGGGCCACCTTTGTTGAAATGTGCCACCTTTTGTTGAAAAAGTGCCACCTTTGGCTGAAAAGTGCCACCTTTTTTTGAGTTTTGGTCAATAAAGCTGAAATGTGCCACTTTTTGTTGAAAAGTGCCACCTTTTGGCTGAAAAGTGCCACCTTTTTTGAGTTTTGTCAATAAAGCTGAAATGTGCCACCTTTAGTTGAAAAGTGCCACCTTTTGTTGAAATGTGGCACCTTTAGTTTGAAAAGTGCCACCTTTTTGTTGAAATGTGGCACCTTTTGTTGAAAAGTGCCACCTTTTGGTTGAAAAGTGCCACCTTTTGTTGAAAAAGGGCCACCCTTTGTTGTTGAATGTGCCACCTTTTTGTTCAAATGTGCCACCTTTTGGCTGGAATGTGCCAGCTTTTGGTTGGAATGTGCCACCTTGGCTGAAAAAGTGCCAATTTTTTGTTTAAATGTTTAAATCAAGCAGCAGTGGATCAATAGGCCTGCGTTCCGGGGATGGCAATGGTTTTGTGCCGCTGATATCAACCAACAATGCATTGGAGCGCCACAATCTGGATATCAAGGGAGAACTACATATTTTGCGACAGGGTCTCAGTGCCATCGTTTTCCTTTCTGAATGAATGGAGTTTGGATCTGATGGAGACACCGGCAAAAAATTCCAATAGTTATTTTTTTGATTGACGTCCATATTTAGCCTTTGACTTTCCTATTACCAACCGTGGACGAATATAAAGCTGCTTGGAAGCACAAGGAGTTGAGTTCGGAAATCACGGATGAGCCTATTGGAGGAAAAGCGAAGGAAGGAAAGAAAGTGGAAGGCAAGAGAAGGTGGAGCGCTAGTTATTGATAAGTAAAGAAAATTTTGTTCTCGTCGAAATAGTTTCTCGTTGTTACTTCGGGTGTAATGGAATTTTGCAGATAATTAAGATGGAGCTGTAGTGAAATAATTAGTTAGAAGAACAGTATACAGTCAAACCTGGGGTTTATCCGACACCCAAGGGACCGGCCTTATGGTGTCGGATAAACGAGGTGTCGTTAACTGAGTGTCAGTTGACAGAGAATAGGCCAATCTCAGCCAAATGAGAATATTGAGGTGTCGGATAACCGAGGTGTCGGTTAACTGGGGTGTCGGATAACCCAGGTTTGACGTAGTACCGTATTCTCTCTAATAGACGGGTCCCCCCTGCGGTTCAAAATCGTGTTCGTGCATTGCGTTTTTGACACACTTTTTAAATACTTTTCTCAGACAACTTATACCTTAATTGTAGCCAGTGAGATGAGCTACAAATTGAGGTATACCTTGCCCAATAAAAGTTTTCAAAAGTGGGTCAAAACGCAATGCCACAAACACGATTTTGAACGCAGGGGTGAACTTGAAAAGTAGGTAGCCGTAAATAGCATTGTGGCGTAGTAGTGTAGAGTACATTAAAATAAGGTGCACTTTCAACGAAGATGGTTACTTTTGAACCAAACTTTGGCACTTTTCAACAAAAGGTGGTACTTTTTCAGCCAAAAGTGGCACATTCCAACCAAAACGTGGCACATTCAGCCAAAAGTGGCACATTTCAACAAAAGGTGGCACTTTTCACCAAAAGTGGCACTTTTCAACCAAAAGTGGCACTTTTCAACAAAAGGTGGCACTTTTCAACCAAAGGTGTACTTTTCAGCCAAAAAGGTGCACATTCCAACCAAAAGGTGGCACATTCCAGCCAAAAGGTGGCACATTCAACAAAAAGGTGGCACTTTTCAACCAAAAGGTGGCACTTTTCAACCAAAGGTGTACTTTTCAGCCAAAAGGTGCACATTCCAACCAAAAGGTGGCACATTCCAGCCAAAAAGTGGCACATTTCAACAAAAGGTGGCACTTTTCAACCAAAAGGTGCACTTTTCAACAAAAGTGGCACTTTCAGCCAAAAGGTGGCACTTTTCAACTAAAGGTGGCACTTTTCAACTTAAGGTGGCACATTTCAGCTTTATTGACCAAAACTCAAAAAAGTGGCAACTTTTCAAGCCAAAAAGGTGGCACTTTTCAACAAAAAGGTGGCACATTTCAGCTTTATTGACCAAAACTCAAAAAAGGTGGCACTTTTCAGCTACAGAGGTGTCATTTCAGCCAAAAGTTTGCACATTTAATCCTCTCCCCATCATATCCTGCTTTCTTCGCTATGTCCGCCTAAAAGCTTTTGACTTATGGTGTTGTCGAGGTACTTCACGTCGGCCCTTGTCGTAGAGAAAGCCTTGCCTTTTTCACTTCCTGGTGAATTAGACGACCTTTACATCAGCTTTCGAAACCTCTTCGCTTTTCGTTTTCTTTTCTTCCACAGATTCGCAGCCACTTTCTTTGCTCACAGACATGATGCGCTAAAATATATTCGATGAAACTGGACACAAAATTCAGCACGACACGCACAACTGAAACAAAAACAGCAAAAAGGAACAAAAAACCCGAGAGTTCAAAAAGTTAGCGACACAATTTTCAAATATTTTGAAAGTGTCGTTGTCGCGTTTAGCCCTAGCTTTTCTACATTGTAGCCACGCTGTGGCGTTTGGCTGTCGCGTTCCAACTGTCGCGTTTGGCCTTCCATTGTAGCACCAATACGCCGACAGCTAAAACGCGACAGCCACAGCAGACGCGACATTGTAAGCCAGGCGTTTAGAGATTGCGCGCACTCACTTACCTAGACATTTTTCCGAGAAGCACTCTTTTTCCCGGCCCAGTTGAAAAATATAATGAGGCAGTCGAAATATACAATATATTTACTTTTCTATCGTTCTGTTTTAAAAAGTGGCCTCCTTTATTCCTTCCCCCTCACTATACAGCCAGTGTTCTCAATAGTCAGAGGCATAATGCCAAAGTCAGAGCAGAATTGACATCAAAGTCAGAATCAGAAGTTCAGAGACAGAATTTTTCAAAGTCAGAATCAGAATAATTGTTGATTTCTGATTTCTGACTTTGAAAAAATTCTGACTCTCACTTTGATTCTGACTTTTGAAAAATGTCTGACTGCTGATTTCTGATTCTGACTTTGAAAATTTCTGACTCCTGATTTCTGATTTTGACTTTTCAAACTGTCTACTATCATTCTGACTTTTAATTCATATACCGTATTCTCCTCTAATAGTCCACATGTGGATTATTTTTCAATCAGCCAAAAATCGGACAATTTTGAATTCGATCTTGAGATTTTTCCGTGCTCAACCAAGATCTGAAAAGTGAAATCGGTAGAGCTCGTGGGAGTTAGAAAATGCATTCAAACAGCTTTGCAAATCCTTTCTCTAGCTGAATATAGGTCCTCCAAAGTGGAGGTGTGGGTTTTAATAGAGAGTGTCGGAAATAATAGAGAGAATACGGTAGTCTGACTTTTATTTCGACAATTGGAATTGTAAATTTAATTCCTGTCATCATTTTGCTTTTTTTGCTGACTTTCTTTTGACTTTATATAAATTTTGCTACCATAGAAAAGTGTTGTTGCTCTGAATTTTTGAAAAAATTTTGAGCTCGTTGTTTGGCTTATGTTGTTTTCATATGACTAGCTTCCAGACGTCGGTACTGGCGTCAACTACCAGGCGTAGCTTTTCGAAAATGGTTATGCCAACAGCTAATAAAACTATGAGTCAATTCCAAATACACAACAGAATAGCTTCTTAGTACAGTGCCTAATGTGTGCTGCTGCTTAGCGAAGGATGGGTTTTTTCTTCTTACCAGGGACTTATTTCGTTTACCTGTTTAATATATTATTTATTTTACTTGTCTTTCTCTCTCACTCTTGCAAATGCAGTTCACAATAGATTTTGAAACAATTTATTCCAAAGCACTTTTTTAAACAGCTAAAACAGTTTTTTTCTACATATGTGCATCCAAGAATTACAATTTTACAACAAGTTGTGCAATCAAGAACTATCAAATTCAGTTTTATTTTCTTTGTCCTCTGTTGCAAGACCAGCTTGAGGAGAAGACGCGCTCGATAGTGCACTTCGTTGCCGGGAACTGTTTAAAATCTCAGAGCCATAATTGCCAGTGACTTTGTACTCCAGAGCAAACTCATCAAGTGAAGTAATTGAAATTGGCAGAAATTACCGTATCGATCAGCTTTTGCCAGTAGACTAGTGGGTCAATAGAAGAGCTTGCTGAAGCTTGGCTGTTATTCCACCGTCGCAAGATATCCCCAATCCATGATTTCGCTCCGGCTGATTCCTGCTCTGCTTGTCTTTTGTTCCAGCCTTCTTGTTGCTATTCTTCCAAGTACAGGTCTAATTCATTGTCCGTCGGTGCACATTGGCATTGTGACATGTCCCGAAGTTGCTTGGCAATCAATCTAGATTTCTGTCTAATCAATATTTCTATGAGAAATCTTGAAATATTACCAATGATTGCGATAGAACTTGATCGCAAGCTCCAAAATCTTTTTTTGCTGACTAAGTGGGACTGTGTTAGGATCAAAGCACGCAAGCTATAATGTAATAGGATCGATCTGGAGCCAGTACATCTAACATCCATCCAACCGAGCACTCAGGATTTTTTCCAGCGTTGTTGCCATGCCCATTACCATTTTCCTGAAACACGATCAATTAAAAATTTGAAACACAATTCAAATTAACAAACTTTAGACTTCAAAATTGACTTTTTGAGAGCTTTCAAGTACCATAGAGAGAAGATAATCGTCACGTAAACTTTCTCCTTGAATTCGAATGAGCACATTGACCATAATATCGTAAGTTTATAACATCCCTTCAGAAACTAAAACGAAAACGAATAAGAAACGAACTTTTAGACTAACAAAAAACCCAATTTCAGCTGAGTTGTGTCCACCCATTTTTTTACCCCTCGCGATTACTGCAACCTCTCATTTACCTCTAGGAATCGTTTAATAACTGTGAT
>SADC01001383.1:0-342658 GCA_004194705.1 Ditylenchus dipsaci | reverse complement strand
TTTTTGTGAATCTCAGCAATGTTACAATCTCTTCTGACTATCCGTCGCTAAGAAGTTCAAGTTTCATTTTTTTTGTGAATGTCAGCAATGATACAATCTCTTCTGACTATCCGTCGGCTAAGAAGTTCAAGTTTTCATTGTTTTTGTGAATTCAGCAATATACACAATCACTTCTGACTATCCGTCAGTTAAGAAGTTCAAGTTTTCATTGTTTTTGTGATCTCAGCCAATGTTACAATCTCTTCTGATATCGTGGCTAAGAATTCAAGTCTTCATGTTTTTGTGAATTCAGCAATGATACATCTCTTCTGACTATCCTCAGTTAGAAGTTCCAGTTTTGTTTTTGTGAATGTCAGCAATGATACAATCACTTCTGACTATCCGTCAGTTAAGTTCAAGTCTCATTGTTTGTGAATGTCAGCAATGATACAATCTTCTGACTATCCGTCAGTTAAGAAGTTCAAGTTTTCATGTTTTTTGAATGTCAGCAATGATACAATCACTTCTGACTATCCGTCAGTTAAGAAGTTCAAGTCTTCATTGTTTTTGTGAATGTCAGCAATAATACAATCTCTTCTGACTATCCGTCAGTTAAGAAGTTCAAGTTTTCATTGTTTGTGGAATGTCAGCAATGATACAATCTCTTCTGACTATCCGTCAGTTAAGAAGTTCAAGTTTTCATTGTTTTGTGAATCTCAGCAATGTTACATCTCTTCTGACTATCCGTCGGTTAAGAAGTTCAAGTCTTCATTGTTTGTTGAATGTCAGCAATGATACAATCACTTCTGACCAGTGTTGACCTCGTACTTTGCTCGTACTTGATACTTTGTATTTTTTGATCAAGAAATTCTTTTTTTTCTAAAATCTTTTCATCTAGATGGCTTCAGAACATCTATAGCTACATTTTTAGAGAAGAAATACTTGTATCGAGATTATAAAACGTTTTATAACTGATATTTTAAGTGCAAGCACGAGCTCAGGTACGAGTGCTAGTACTTGCACTCGTACTTGCACTAAAATATCAATAATAGCGTTTTAGATTCTCGATACAAGTATATTCTTCTCTAAAATGTAGCTGTAGATGTTCTGAAGCCATCTAGATGAAATATTTTAGAAAAAAAAAGAAGTCTTGATCAAAAACAAGTATCAAGTACGAGCAAAGTACGAGGTCCCAACACTGGTCAGAAGTGATGTATCATTGCTGACATTCAAAAAACAATGAAAACTGAACTTCTTAACTGACGGATAGTCAGAAGAGATTATCATTGCTGACATTCACAAACACCCAACACCCAACACGTCCCAACACTGCTTCTGACTATCCGTCAGTTAAGAAGTTCGAGACTTTTTTGTTGTGTGAATGTCAGCAATAACTAAGCAACAATAGCAGCTAAACAGAAAACTGTAATCTAAAAGAATATGTTAAAGTTGCCAAGAAAAAAGCAAAATGTAGTAAAAATGTAGTAAAAAGGCACGCCGATTGAGGAAAAAAGCAGGCCAATTTAGACATTTGAGGGTTATTTTAAATATTCACACAGGGAACTGCGTGACATATAAAAAACTGAAGAAACAAAAGGACACAACTGCTTTTGTGTCAATGAGTGTCATTTAGATTGTTTAGAATAAAAAAGTCGGCTAAAAATTATTATTTTTTTTAAATAACAAAAGTAAAATATTAAAGCGGATTTGTAAACGAATGCTGCCTGAATCAGAAAAATTGATTGGCAGAAGAGCGGTTATATAAAATGATCAAAAAAAGAAATTAAATCATCAAAATGCCCTCCTCAGTCTAACCTTCAACTTTATTTGAAACAAATTGCTCGTTTTTTTTCTCTTCATCCATTGTTATTGCATCTTAATTGCGAATAGCGATAGGCATAAACAGGACGTAAAAAAACAATTTAAAATTTGAATGCTGTATTCGAATCTGGTGCCAATAATTAAATTTTGCAGCAAAAATAGAGATTTCGGAAGAGATTGTTTAATAGCAGAATTAAAAGACTCCCAATACTCAAACATAATTTTCTTTTTCACTGCTATATAAAAATTCGACCCTAGTATAGAATATCCCCCCCCCAGGATTTCACTTTTTAAAACTAAGCCTAAGTAAAAAAGTACCCAAATATATGTTCCAGACCCAAAAAAAAGTGCATAACACAGTTATTAGTCACAAATTCCGTACAATGGCCTACCTCAAGGTCATTCTACACTAGCGCCAAAAATTCTTATTGCTATCGTACAACTTTTTTTCGATCCTTCGAGTTTTTTACGTTAAAAGTGCAATAAAATGCCTCACACTCCTAGTTTCATGCTCGACCACTAATAACTAGCTGAGTTTTTGTGAGTTTATCAAAGTAGGATAAGCTTTTTGCAAAATTCGATTGCACTTATCAAATTTGCCGTTTGCTCGACTCAATGACTCAGAATCTCACCTGAACCATTCAGAACTACCCTAAACTACTCCCAACCCGTATTAATTATCCGAAACCTATGTTTAGGGTGGTTCTGAATGGTTCAGGTGAGATTCTGAGTCATGAGTCTATCAAACGACAATCTGATAAGTGCAATCGAATTTTTGCAAAAACGTAACCCCCCTTCCTTTTTTAGTAAACCCCAAAACCAATTTTCAGTAGCTTTTGACACTTCTTGGTGGATTCTGTGGTGGCATTCTAAGCATTCCAAGTCATTTCAGACTAGAAAATTTGAATTCCTGCAAATTTCGGCTATTTTGACAATGATATTGCTAGATCAGTTCAGATCGATGTGAACTGATCTGATCTTTGGCGATCTGGACTGATCTAATCTAGATCTATCTGATCTCTGCGCACCTCTGGCTTTACATCAATAAAATAAGAGTTATAAATTTGAGTAATTTGGCTAGGGAAGATTGCAAAAAAACGAAAATTGCCAAAAACGAAAATTGCCAAACGAAAATTGCCAAAACGAAATTGACAAAAACGAAAATTTGCATTATAGAAGACGATTTAAAAAAAATATGTCTTTTATTATCATGGCGATTTTAAAAAATTTGAATGTGCGTGGGACCACATAGCTTTTGTCAATAATGTTTCGAATTATTTTTGTTTGCATATATAATTTTAATTGACTCAAACTGAATTTCGCCTCAAAATTCTGGATCTTGGTTTTCTAATGAGACATCTAATTTTGCTAAATAATCTGCAAACTGCGGAGATTAAGAGGTCACGAAATTTAGCAATATTTAGCAAACTTAGAAAGCTCTTTGAAAAATTAATAAATTTTTGTTCAAATGGCGTTTTGTAAACAGGCATTTCGATAACTGCGGTACCGCCTATTTTAACGGTATACAGACTATTCGTTACAAAAACTGATTCGTTACACCGATTCGTTACATTGACGATTCGTTACACCGATTCGTTACATTGACGATTCGTTACACCGATTCGTTACAGAAAAAAATATTTTTTGGCCAAAATCGACTTTTTGCCTTGGAGGACCAACGTAAACCACCTTATATTATGAGCAATCAAAGGGTCAGCCCTTGGCCCGGACAATGTACCGCGAAGGGTCAGCCTTGGCCCGGACAATGTACCCCGAAGGTCAGCCCTTATCCCGGACCATGTACCCCAAAGGGCTTCCTATTGAATTAGGTGCCTGCCGAAGCAGGCAGGTAAAAGAATACCTTTTTAATGAATAAAAACGGTATCCAGGTGGTTTACCTTGGTCCCCAAGTCAAAAGTCGATTTTTGGTCAAAAATATTTTTTTCTGTAACGAATCGGTGTAAGGAATCGTCAATGTAACGAATCGGTGTAACGAATCGTCAGTGTAACGAATCGGTGTAACGAATCAGTTTTTGTAACGAATCGGTTGGCAGTCTATTTTAACATTGAAATCTCAAGCGACAGCAAAGGCAGTTAGTGACTTAATACACAAACAGTAAATTAGCCATTACCCAGTTTTATAGTTTGAAAAAATACTATGGGGCGTTTGCCAAAGTCTAATCTAATAAGGCTGACAAAAAAATGGCTCAAATTGTTTTACTCCGTCAAATCAATAATCTAACCCGTCAACTTCAAAATTTTCGAGAAATTATTATTTGTCCCGTCAAATATTTTTATTTTGCGCAAAATATTTCAAAAATTTAGCGGGTAAATGAATAATTTGACGGGTTAAATGATTATCTTGCTCGAAAATTTGAATTTGACGGAATAGATCATTCACTTGACGGAGTGAATGAATATTTGCTCAGAATTCATTTTTGACGGGTAAATGACTGGGGTAAACTACAGCTCAGAAAATTACCTATTTTTTAAAAGCATCTGAGATTATCAATATTAGATCAGGCACAAAATTACTGAAAACTGGACAGTTTAATTTTTTTTGCTGGTCTCTGCTTTTCGCATTGTCCTTTTGAATGTAACTTTATAAAATTTGGTCATTTTTCTGATTTTTAGGTGCTTTGTTTAACTTTATATACGTGATTGCATCGCACTAATATGGCTACCTTCCCAGCGGATTGTTGCTAGCTGAGCTACTTCTGCAGATTAACACGTTTTTGTTCTTCTCGTGCTTTTTGCTTCTGTTTGTAATTAAACAATATTCCTAAAGCGAAAAAGAGAGACGAACAAAAAAGCAAACAATTGCACAAAAACTAGTTGTTGTGGTTATTATTATTTAATTATTCCTATTACATCGTCCCCCTCTTTAAGGTGTTGTCTGGTCGAGGAGGCGCATTGTCATGGAGTGGACAGTCTCTTCTCTCTTCCCCATCAATCTTTTTTCAATCAAATTAATTGAGTGTAAATATTGTGGTGCAAACTTAGCCTGATCATCTATAAGTGTGTTTAGCTATTACTGTTACAAATTCTTTGTCTTTCACACTTTTCTCAGCTGTCCTATAGCTGGATTATGATCATATAAGAAAGTATGTTGGATGAGATAACTGCCCAACTTGAGCAGCTTCTTCTATCCCCCTTCCGCAAATTCAGCATTAAGGAGGTGAACTTTGGTGTTATTCACCTGGAGAGAGATTCCCCGACTATTTACACGCCCACCGCTCAACCCTACAGGCATCTAGATAATTGTATATATATAGGTAAATATCCTGCTCTTCTTCTTCCGCTTTTCATGTTTCCAAATGTAATAAGAGGTAGGTTGCCGTTTGCCCAGAAGTACTACCTGGAATTAGGAATAAAACAGCCAGTTTTTAGAGCGAACCCTAGAGCAACCCAATAAATTAGATCGCCATTTAGAAACTTTGACTATTGTTAATTTTAAATATTTATTCAATTAGCCTTGATTTTCAGATATTTATTCAAATTTCTATTCAAATCGGCAGCAGTTATTTTGATATATATTTACATCGAAACTGCGTTCCTCAACACAAAGACTACAATTCTTTTATTTTGATATAATACTCCTTCCATTATTTTAAACCAAGTAACTCTATATTCAAGCTAATTCGTGCAACTTGGAGCTACTTAAAGCCAGTCCAATGAACTTTGACTGTATGTACAGGTGAGCAAACGACTTTTTGCTTACCAATCACATATTCCTGCCTAAGGATGCGTAGAATATCTGCGCACATAAACACCTAAATTAAGCACTTCTTTAACTGCAGCCATAAATCTTTTCACATAACTCGCTTACTCATTAGATGTCATGTTAGGAAAGGACAAACATGCAGGTCACACTAAATTCCATTAACCAGCTACTAGGTTCTATTTTGGGGTTTCCATCTTCAGCTAAAATGTTGATCTCACCCTTATGATTTTTTATCCAATAATTTCTGCTGTTCCTTCTAGTAATAAAGCGCTTTTAGCGATTAACCCTCTCCCGCCAAGAATCCGACGTTTCAACGCCGAACGAACGCCATTTTATTTGACAACAACTTTCTATTTTAAAAGTTAGAGTACAATCAAATCTCAATTTTACGGCTTCCTCGACCCTGGGGCCGTTAAAGCGAGGCTTTATTTAGTTATTTCTAGTCAAATCCAACCGTTAAATCGAAGTTTGAATGTACAGTCGAGTCTCGATTTAACGATCACCCTGGGGACCGACTCAGGTGATCGTTAAATCGGGTGGTAATTTTACGGAATTTATTATAGGGCGCTCACAATGAGATGTCGATGTCGAAGTCGGATGTCGAAGTCGGTAGTGAAGTAAAGGTGCTCACAATGGGAAATTTTCTTCTCATCACCAATTTTATTCTTTTGAAGTGTAAAAGTACATCGCCGATTTTATTTTCATTCCAGAAACTAAGTAGCATAATTATGCACCACCTTAAAATGACAACTTCAAAAAATATGTCTATTTGTCAAAACCTACGTTTCAATAAATTATGCAAAATACCACACTCTCGACACAAAAGTGACCGAAATAAGTAAATTAATGTTAATACTTTAGGCAAAAGTGAAATTTTGAAAAAAAAATGCCTTGGTCCCCCTGTTGTTTTGCTAACCGAAGTCGGAAGTCCGATGTATAGGTAGGAAGTAGGCAGTCAGAAGTCGGATGTCGAAGTACCATTGTGAGCACCCTGACTTCACTACCGACTTCGACATCCGACTTCAACATCCCATTGTGAGCACTACTACCTACTTCGACATCATACTTCCACATCGTCATCTCATTGTGAGCGAGCTATTATTGAAGGGACTGACCCAGGTGATCGTTAAATCGAGGTGATCGTTGAATCGGGTGATCGTCAAATTGAGACTCGACCTTTCAGCTTTTTCGACCTTTTTCCTTTCAACTTTCCAATTCTATAAACTTATTTTTTTTTGAGAATTCTCTTCAGTGAAATTAATTTAGCAGTCAGTTTTTTCCTTTGTATTTTACCTGCAACTCCGCCGTGTGTTAGTTGCCGTAACTTAGCAGAAATCAAAGTTTCTCTGTATTTTGTAGTAAGACGTCGGCAGACCTCTTAGTAAAAATGTCTTATTCGTCTAAAATTGTGTAAATCAATTTGCAGAGATTCTTTTATTACCGTTATATGCGAAAAATCCCTTGTGCAAAAAACCTCTAGTCTTAAAAATTTTCATAAATCATATGCAGAAAAAAGAGTTAGTGATATGATTTTGGCCACCTTGTATAACAAAGTTAACCCTAGTGCACTTGCCTACATAATCGTAGAGTCTTTTTGCCTGTTGCGAATCTATAGCTTCTATTCACAAGTCTTCTTTTACATTCCTTCTCTTTATCTAGTTGCATAATAACCTGTTCTTAGTGATCAAAAAGGATGACCTAAAACTTATTATGCAATATTCATCATCTTCATCTTTCTGATGACCTAAAAAATGTTGTGATCTCTTTCGTAATGAGTTTCCCTCTTTTATAATTTTATTAGTAAAAAATATTTTTTCTTTGAATTTCACTGCTCCCATTTGAAGTCAAAAAAACGCTCCAAATAACTTTTTCGGTTGAGAGCTGGCGAAAAACAAAGAATTAATCCAACATCTCCACTAATTAAGACCTAGATTTTATTTTCCATCTTCGTTGTAAACACGTTTTTGACTGACAGTTGAATAAGAAAAATAGATATAGAGGTGGGGCGGCAGGTTAAGCTACTTCTTCTACGTGTGGTTACATAAGTCACCTGTCGTTACGCAATTATTTCTCTTCACTTTTTGGTGATTTTCTTTTAGGATGTTCTGGAAGGTAGTTCTAATTTAAAGAGTGAATTTAAAAAAGCGTTTTTATCCAGAACATAATTGACTTACAAAAAATAACCTGAACTCAATTAAATTAAAGCTAATAAATAAAACAGTAGTTAAACTGATCTTTCTAATAAGCTTATAATTAGAGCTTTCAACCAAAAATTGCGGTTAACCAAACTGGAACTGATATTTTCGATCCGGTTAACCGAACCGAAAACCACAGAATATATGTCGGTTTTGAAAACAGTTAAATGGGTCGACAATTTTGCCTACCGTGTATGCTCAAATAATCACACCCCCCCCCTTCTAATAATCCCACCCGCTCACTTTTTTGACTGGGATTTCAGAGTTAGGGCCATTTTAGATTAACAGTTTCAAGATTTTTCATGAGTTGAAAATAATCCCTGCGGGGAGGGGGGGGTTATTAGAGCATATACGTCATGATTTTACATATAAAAAAGCATATTTTACTATACAATTATCGTATTTAATATGGATTAAATATTAATCAGAAATATTATTTAGTCATTTGCTCCAGCTATTTCTGACTGTATTGCTCATAATAAACACCGGATGTTTTGGGACGACACATTCAAGTAGCTCAAATAACGAGCTGGAGCTAATGGAAACGACCGATTTGATAATCCCTCAACACAAACATTATTTAAGGCATGTAAGACACAAGGTAAACATAAATATATTGCACAATTATATAGCAAATCAGATTTGGCTGTTATTTAGACACATCATTATGACCAATTGTTAAGTGCTGAAAATGATGTAAATAATCAAGTCCATCACAAAAAACACCGCCGTAGAAAGCACAAAAAGAGAAGAGTCTTTCAGCGACAACGACAACTACCATAGAAGCTGACACCTCAACTGTTCCGTTCAGAATCCAAAACAGTAAGGAAGGAACTCGCAGAGCAAAGCCAAGACACTTAATGTTGACTAAGGTTGCGAAATAAATAATTTTTTAAATAATTGAACTAATCATTTTCAAATTTCAGCCGTATTGGCCATGGCCTTAATGGCTTGAGGAAGAAAAACCGCCAAAAATAGAAATATGATTGCTGAAGCTCTACGAGAAAATCTAGTCATACGAAGGAGTCTTCTAGCCAATCGTTTGGCAAACAAACTTACGGAAGTCATAGCAGTTCACAGAGAAAAATACATTCCAGATAATGATTTTTACAAGAATATTTCTTTTTAATTAGTCATGAAATTTGATCTCAACTTTATAACAAAAACATTTTGGTCTTAAATTGTTTACGGAAGACAACATGCGTTTTGGCGGTACCCTGAAAAGGCCAAAATTTATTTTGGTATTTTTTTATTGACAACTAGGATATTGAAAACTTTGATACGCTTTTGAATTTAAAGGTCCATGGCCACCTCTTCTAGATTGTCCCCCGCCAATTCAAAAATTTTTCCTAATCATTGAACTTCTGTACGTATTGTTCAACTTGGTTTCTAACAAAACCATACCTAAAATTAAATTTTAGATAAAGTTGTGTTAGAAACCAAGTTTAAAAATTCGTACAGATGTTTAATGATTAGGATTTTTTTGAATTGGCGGCGAATAATCGTTGTCGTAGACGGCAATGGTCCTTTAAATCAGGTTCAATTTTTTGAGTTCTTCTTTTGGCCAAATAAATAAAGAAAAAGATTTTAATAAAATATCAGATAAATTCAGAAAATTAATACATAATTGCCAAAGCCATACTTGTTTGCGGGATTTTTTAGACATTTACCAAAACGCATTTTATGTTCCTTGAAGATATTCAAATGTAGTTAATTGTATGAATATAGCTGTATCATAAAGTGATATTGAAAAACTTAACATTTCGATTGTTCTAGTGTAAATTTCATACTTATATGTAAACTCAAACAACTCTTGTGGTCTCATTCGCGACAGAAAATAGAACAGCATGTGCTGAACACGATGTATATTATGAGCCTGGCTGTAGTCTGACATTAATGGTGAAGCACTTGAAAACATTCCAGTATTGAGCTGGATTTTGATCGCGCATAATTTTTTTATCTCTTAGTCAGGGTTTCGAATGAAATTTTTTGAGAGAAAAGACACTTTGCAAAAAAAGGGTCATTTTGACCAATTGTAAAGAATAGGGTCGATATATTCAGTGCTTATCGGCTTTTACCTGAAAATGTTATTTAAAATATTGGTGAAGGATGATTTTCTCTCGGCTGTAACTAGTTTTGGAGTGCGTGCGAGAAAGGCAATCTCGCCTTGCAAATTTCTGAAATCTCGCCTCGCAATCTCCACGCGGGCCCTTTAAAATCGCGAGTCTGGCAGGCAGCTGTCTTATATATTTATGTATACCGTATTTTCTCTAATTGCGCCCCTCCTCTAATTGCCGCCCCCTAACTTCAAGTGGTCTTAAATTCCTGTTTTCATTTACTGTTTGAGCGGTGTAAAAGTCCCTGCGAGGGATTTCAAAAATCTGACCGGCACTTTTTGCACAGCTCAAACAGTAAATTAAAACACGGCCACAGACCATTTGAGGTTTGAAAAAATTGCATGCTTCTAATTGCCGCCCAGGGCGACAATTACAGGAAGTAATTCTTAATTTAAAAAAATCCTTTTTGAGACGCGTTATATCTTTCATTGAAAAATCAGTCAGCTGAGTCCATATATTATCAAACAATTAACCCTCATTTAGTTGAACACGGATTCGTGTTAACGTGGTCGATTTGCATACAAAGTGCACTTGTCTTCTAAACTCAATATCATATTTCAAATTCCTCTGAAGGTTCATTCATACATCGCCTAAAATCGATCTTCCGGCAAAACAAAATTCTGTTCCGGCAGAACATGTCTACCGGAACAGTTTTTCGTTTCGGCAGAACATACCAGTCCAAACATCGAAAATATCCACATTATGGTCAAAATATTCTTGATTGTTATCTATTTGAGTATCTAGTCTTTTTTAGTTTGTTTGTCTTGGTCCCTGACACAAAAGTCAAAATTGGAAAATCAAAATGAAAATTTGTAAAAAACAACAAGAGGGTCCAGAGCAAAAATGTCAAGAATCAATAACACAGAGCATGATATTCTTATGAATATCATCATTTTGCATCAAAAAGGCCGGCATTAAAATGGGCGGCATCAAAATGGGCGGCATCAAAACGGTCGGCACCAAAATGGCCGGCATCAAAATGTCACGTACCACAAATAGGCATCGAAAAAAGGTTTGTTATGTTAGATTTTTCATTAAGTCGAAGGTTCGTAAATACGTGGTTTGACTGTATGTTACGTTTCATTCACTCTTTTGTTTATTGAGCGTTTCTGTTTATCAATAAAATTGTATGAGAATAATGTTTCTATGTAGTTGAATACTTAAGTATATAAAATAACAAATTAAACGGCCGTTTAAACGGGTCATCTTCATTAAACGTAAACGATAAACGGGTCCTAAACGGTAAACGACTCAGACCAAATTAAACGAACGCGCACAACCCTACTATATAGTACTACAGTTTTAGCAGCTAAACACGAAACCATGAAGAAAAACGGTCAAAAAGACTCAAAATAAGAAGTTTTGCGGAAATTATCACTTTGAATTTTGGCAACCTTCATTCTAAAAAGGGTTTTCTCTCAAAAACGTGGCTCTCATTCCGAAAATATTTTACACTAGTCTTGTTCAGCTGATTGAGCTGAGCGAGAAAATGTGATTTGTTTTGTACTAAAGATTACGAAAAAGGTTGAGAAAAATGACATTTTTGGTCAAATTGAAGGTTTGGCAAAGTGTGAATTTTTCAAAGTTTTACTCGGTCTTTCATCAATTTTTGATAGTCAACCGGAAACGACTGCACTCATTTGAAAGAGCAACGTCTGAGGAGCAAAATCAGCTATCATGTGATTAGGAATGATTGAAAAAAGGTGAGGTAGAGCCATTTTGAAGTTAACTAGTCGAAAAATAACATACCCGAAAATCGACTTTCTTCAAATGCATGGTTCTCAAAGACTTCTTTATCAAAACAAAAGATCTTAAAGGACCATACTTGTTGATGCAAATGAGAGTTTGACGAATTTAAATTCGCGCGGGACAGTTCTCTTTCGTCTCGCAATCTACTCTTTGGAGTTACTTCGAGCGACTCAAAAGAGTACAGTGAGAGAGGAAAGAGAAGTATCCCGCGCGAATTTGAATTTGTCAAAATCTCATTTGCATCAACAAGTATGGTCCTTTAAGGGGGGGAGGGGGTGGGGGGTTTTATATACACATCGCCCTAGGTCACAGGTTCGACTACCACTGGTGCAAACCCTGTTTTTTCTCTCCTTTTATTTACAAGTTTAGTGTCAAAATGTAGCCAAGGTTCTGGGCTTTCATTTGAGCTATCATACAGTTGAAAAGTTAGTATAAAGTTAGAGCTAAAATTTAAAAAACATCGAACCATGTCCGATTCGATGAAATCCTCAATAGGAATATCCCAGTACGGTCGACGCTCCCAATAACATACACCCCAAAAGTCCGTTCCCGCCTAGGGTCCGACACTTTTTTCAGCCCAATTTTTTCAAATTTTTTCCATTTCTGTTTTGACAGTCTGGTCGCAAATATCGCAAGGATTCTGATTTTGCCGATCATTTTTGCGGAAAACAATGATTTTGACATTTAAAAAGCGATTTTGATGGTCGTTTGCTTGAAATCGTAAAATTGAGGCACTTGCTGACAGCGAAGCAGTGCTGGAAATGATCGCAATCGATTGCTCGATAGTTTTTGACTCTAGAAGTCACTAAACTTAGTAAAAATCAAAACATATGCACCTAGCGTGATAAGAACATTCGATTTTGGTTGATGCGTATATGAAGTGCCCCCCCCTTAACGGTTTTTGACTCCACATTAAATTTGCTACAAGCTAAATACAAAAGTAGAGAAAAAATTCCGGCATGGCCATGCCTATCCACAGGATAGGTCCATTCTTACAGATCATGTCTTTTTAGAGGCTTAACTTGACATAATTTATAGATTTTCACCACAATCTTACTTTCTATTTGTTTCAACTTTATTAGAAAGTGCTGTTACTTCTACGTAAAATTCAATTTACAAACCGAACAAATGCCCTCCACCGGTCTCCGGCTGTTCCAACCATCAGAATTTTTTAAAAAATAAAGAGAGTCACCAGCATTTATCCGAACTACAGCTTTAACAAATCATCACACAACTACGTAACAATAACTTCAACAAACAATAAGTAGCGATTTTCAGATATGGACAAACAATCTGCTCCTACGACTTCTCAAGCTTCTTATACAACACTTATTCACGATGACATAGCCTGCTGGTGCATTTCATTCACCTTCAATCAAGAAATTAGCGAGCGTATAAACCAAACTACAACCAACCTGCAAACGGAAATTCTTCAAAGAAATCACCCCAGAACTCCAAAACATAGCTTTAGTTTGTCTCAAATCTGCGCCAGGCAACTTGGCAATCACATCTCTAAACAGAGTATACCATCAAGAATTTTAAAGACCACAACGCTGATAAAACGATATTATTAAACCTTGTTTGACTAGGATAAGACTTGGCAAAATGGTACAAGATATCTGCGATAGAGGGAGTGAATGAACTCACCTAAAACCATTGAAGATATATTCAGTTGATAAACTACAAAGTGCAGACACATACGAGATCACTTTGAATACTCCTGAAACTAGCGGAAACAATTCCATCCCCTACAGATTCTAACGCTTGACGAAATACTACATTATCCGACTCAGTACCTAGATAATCTATTGAAAGATCATAAATATTTTATAGTAAATCTCACAATTTTTGAGGAATAGAGACAACACTCTGAAGGATTCACGAATCAAAGTTACGTCTCGGCTCCTTTCCACGACCTAGAGACTGATACGAGTAGACTCAAAAAAGTTCTAAGTACCTTGATTGAGATAAAACAAATAGCTTTACAGAACTTCTGGACATTAGACGCGCTTTCTTCAGAAAAAGAAGCCGCGACTAACATAGCGGGCCAGCATTTTTCACAACCTGAACGATCTGATAGTATACACTAAACACAAACACTTCTAAAACTACATGATAAGACAGATCAAGCAATTTTTCGTCTAGTTCACTAGCAGCAACTGGCAGTCCCTTGGTCAGTTCATCTGAACGGTTGCAGTACCTAAAATGAGCTAGAGGAGTTAAATACCACCTAACGTCGGCATTCACCATTGAGAAATATGCTGGATTAAGGACGGGCATGGAGTGTGTTGGAACGAAAGGCCTAAAAACAAAGTTTAACAAACACAAACATCAAATTTGAAGTAGCAAACCAAAAACAGAGATTTAGCAAGCTCGGAAGCTAAATTTAGAATTATTAAGAACTCGCAAATCACAAATAACGGAAAAGCTAAACCTGGGATTGGATGTTTGAAAATAATCATGTCCAAGTAGTTTACATATAGACCAATCAAGGGCGCTGAAACATCAAGCGAATGAAGAAATATCTCACGTAACCTTTGTTCTCTATTTTTTGGATATTTTTGAAATAATTTTGCATTAAAGACATACCAAGACTAGTGTGAAGAGAAAGGACACCAGCACGCAAGACGTCGCAGACCTAAATTATCGAAATCAAATTTTACAGTGTTCAAACGACAATCAATACTTTTTCAACAACATCTCCTGTAGAATTAGGATTACCAAGCAAAAGATCGAAAAGAGGAACGCATTGGTTCAGAATCATTTGAACTGGAGTTGAAGTGGCGCTCTCGATATCCTCTACACCTTAAATTTATCAAAATAAGATGCAAAAGTAGCTCAAAAAATATTACCCTGATTCGTCTCAATGGTTGCAACCAACTACAACAAAACTATTGTGAAACATAAGCAAGATTAATGAGTGACCTGTTCAATAACACTCAACTCAAAAATAACTCTGCTCTTTTGCTGACTAATAGACAACGAATAGCTTCCGTCAAGAACCTGCTTCAATGAGACCAAACGAGGCAAAAGAATCTGATCGAGACTATTCTAAAACAGAAAAGATAAGAAACATCTTTCTTCTACTCCACGATATCATGAGCATCAAAATTTGAAGGGGAAGCCATTTAAATTTGAAAAAGTGGCTTCCGTGGGCAGTGCATAAGCGTTTGTGTTTTTGGCCCAAAATAGTGTTGCAGGTTTGATCCCACGTAGTGGCATGCTATTTATTTTGGCATGTTTGAGCAGTTCTAGAGGTAATTTGGGTCGCTGATTCCAAATTTGGCGTCAATAAGTCTAATTACCTCCAAAATGAGTCAAACAAGCCAAAACAAATAGCATGTCAACACATGAGATCGAACCTGAAACATCATTATGGAAAAAAACGTAAACGCTTACGCATTGCGCCATGGAGGCCACTTTTTCAGACCTAAATGGCTCCCCCTTTGAAGAGTTTAACTGAAAACTGAAAAAATACAGAAAAAATAAGCTGTACACCCGAAAGGGTTCGTACCAGTCACTTCAAGCGATGCGTATCGCAAAATTTCTAGTGGGCTATCAAATGGTTAGTAATGAATAAAAAGACAGCGACCGCAGCTTATTCAGACACTAAATATATGAGACAACTTAAAACATACCAGTATAAACTCCCAGGGTTTAAAAGAAAGCCCTTTGCCAACAGCTTTCATGGCTTGTAGACGCACTAACTCAGGATTAGTCTCAGTCTCAAAGTAGGAATAACAACTTGAGATAATAGGGTCCAGCACCGTCTAAAACACCAATAACAGATTACAAAAGATACGGTGCACCCTTACTTGCACTGACGCGTCTTTATTTTTCACATAAGTAATTACTGTTTCAAGGGCTTTTTCACCCAGCTCAGGAAATACCAAGAGGTCTAAAACCAGCTTGATTATCTGAGGCAGAATTTCATGAGCCTGAAAAACTCCTTTTCTCAATAAAGCTTGAAGACTAATATGATATAACCCACTCGTCTAGAAGTAAGGATGAGGTGCTCTAGCCTCTGAAGAACATCCAGCAAGGTGTTTGCAAATCTCAAAAAATCATTGGGACGAACGCTTCTCCAATTCTTGACATTATTGCACCTAAAAATGGATAAAAGCATAAATAAGGTCATATTGAAACTGTTGAAACAACAGTTTCGTCAATCAAATATAAAATTACTGATATGGACTTACTTGCATAACACAGGATATAGCAAATCCAGGTGATCGCCTTTTATAAAATCCGCCGCCTCTTTCACATAAAATAACACAGATTCACTTCTAAAGAGTTCAATTTTGTAATAAACGTGAAGAATGAAACAACCGAGGATACCTAAATATGTTCTCCTTATCCAGGGATTCATTCAATTTTGTCACGAAAATGTTTATCGTTTCAGTCGGAGATATGAGCATAGCATTTGACGATACATCGCCACGAGAAATTCGGTATGCTTCAAACTGCTCAACTTCTGATTTGTCAAAATCTGAATAACCACATGTTTCTTTAGAAACCGAAAACAAAATTTTACTGTTTCTATTTCAAGGAAAAACGATATTTTGCCTAAAAAACTTTTCCATTAGAGATCAGTCGCAATAATTATTTAAATATCACCCGTAGCTGACTGTAGAAGTTCCAGGAAATATTTCACTGACTCATTGCACAAAATACGTTTATTCGCGGCGTATGGCTTCAATTGTATTCATTCATGTTATCAGCTTTAGCAAAACTACAAATAAAACCTTGTCCTCATCTCCCTGTAGTAATTCTTCCCTCAAAGAGGTCCAAAACGGTTCCGGTAGATCAGAAATGCTGAAAAAATAGGCTGATGAAGAGATGTGCTTTTAGCATCATACCATTCCCTAGTTGGATAAAGAGCATCCAGAGTCGACAGTTGCGTGAAGAAAAGGCAAAGGTCGCTAAACGTTGAAAGATTAAGTTAAGAAACATTAATTAAAGCCCGAAATTGATGATTTTTCATACGAAAAAATTTGCACCATGACATATGTTGGGTTGGCCAGACATGCGGACAACAATTTGCGGACATAACACTTGCGGACCAAATTTCGCGGACGCAACATTTGCGGTCGAAAATTGGAGGACAAAGATTTGCGGCAAAGACATTGCGGACCAAATTTCACGGATGCAAAATTTGCAGACCGACTTTTACGGATAAACCGAACTTTGGCAGAAAAGGAGCAGAAAAAAGAAGGTATCTCAAGCCGGAGTGAAAGATGACAGCATTAAAAACTAAGTTAGTCGAACCTGTGACTTAGGCGATGCTTATAAAAAGTTTGCAAATTTCGTCCGCAAATCTTTGTCCGCAAGTTCTCGTCCGCAAATGTTCGTCCGCAAATCTTGCATCCGCAAGATTTGATCCGCAAAAGTTGAGGCGCAACACTTCATCCGCAGAGCTTTGTCCGCAATAATCACGTCCAGAAACACGCATCCGCAAAATATTGTCCGCAAGTGTGGCCAACCCCATATGTTTATTTTGAAATAAGACAAGTTTTAATTTAAGATGCAGTGAACAAGCATTCCCCTTCACAAAGTTAGATAAAAATTTGGCCAACTAAAAAGGTTTAACTGAATTTTCCTTACAAATAGACTTTAACGAATTCCTGGTCGTTGGAACCGGCAGTAATAGCAACAATTTGGCGTATGAATCCATGCACAAATTCAGTCACTAGAAATTAGGCAATATTGGTAAGCCAAATACGATAGAAATCACCTGCGCAAATCAAGGGAGTTATATCTTCTGAACTTGTGGTTCCGCAAAGCACATTATTGACTTCATTAAGGATTACCTCAAATTAGGGAATAAATTAGTCAAAAAAATTAACGGTAAACAACTGACTGGACAGATAGATACAGCTATATACTTTGTAATCTGTTTAATGATCTGTGGAAGATTGGGTAGTTCCTCATTAGACTTCAAAGTCGACAGAATTCTCGACAGAGCCACTCTTTAAATTTTCTCATAAAATAGACGTTAAATCTCCAAAGATTCTCTTACATGTCACTTGCGATATTATTGAAAAGCGAAGTGAAAGCCTCCTGCAACCGCAGTTATACCGATGTTCTAATATAGTCATATAAAAACAATCACCATGAAATCACTAATTTTAGCACCGGGGAGTTTCAGCCATAACTACAAGTCAAAATATAGTGAGATAGTTGACAGAAACCTTAGCCAAACAAACCTCAATACACTCGACAGCAGCATTTTTCATGCCTAAAAATTTGGTTAACTTTTTTCGTACAAAAACACGAAATTTTATGGTATTACTTGGAGATGACTGAGGATCAGCCAGAACAGAGTGGGAAATCTGCACTATTGTTGGGCACACTTTTAGCAGAGAAGATTTCAGAATTCTTTTTTGTTTCCACGATATTGTAAGACGCTGGTATTCTGCTGCCACTTCTGCTAGGACTCTAGAAGAAGATGCTAAAAGTAAGAAGCAAAGTGAATTCTACCGCAGAAGCAATTCCTGCTGTGTATCTTTTGTAAACCAAAGATTTATCAACTCCGTAAAAGGATCCGGCCAAACATCTGAAAGAGATAGCAATAGATTATATGGTGTCAAGGGGGTTTTTATACCGGGCAAACATTTCAGCAAGAAAACGGCAAAACCAGAAGAGAGTACATTCAGCAAAGAATGAGGCATAGACTGAGCACTGCTCGAAAGCTTCTGCACGAAAAACTCACGAACTTCATTAGTCTGCAAACAAAAGTGTCATCTCACTAAACAAAAGCAGCTCCTGAACTAGAAACACCTTTTCCGAACTTTCAACAACTTCGTCAAATCTTTTGCTAAGCAACGTGTAAATGGACTTTGCTCCATAGAACTGGACAACTCCGGGATAACTGCCCTGAACTAGCATCATAGACATCTTCCAACATTCGGGCTCTGAAAAAGTGATTCGTTTTTATGTAAAATCATTTGCTTCTTACTTTCTTGAACTTTGTTAAGAGCTGTCTGCAACTCTTTTCGTCGGACCTCACTTTGTGTATTATAGAACTCTTGAACATACAACGAAAATAATTCCATGTCAGACATCTTACGGATTTCTAAAAAAAGATTAATTTGCGCATAGAAAGGACCTATCTGGGAAGATTTTCACAAAAAGTCAAAAAGCTCTGAGTAAAATTTTTTGGTACTTTCCTGTTATCTCGAATCATTTTTGGATGTATTAGTTTTGTACCAATTTCACACTTAACCCGGCTAAGGGTTGGCCGCTTCGCGGCCAAGATCAGCACACTCCACATTGCAAGGGGTAGGAGAAAAATAAGTTCGTATTTCAGGGTGAAATACTTGAGAATGTTAAAAATACTTTATACAGTTGAGGACAGTTGATAGCGGACGGCACCTTTATTATTAGACTTACTGTTCTTTCGTAAAATTTTTTAAATGCTTTTAAAAATCGCGATAGGCAGTTTTGTAGAGCACTTAAAGGGGCATGCCCGTGCGTTACACGGTAAAATTTGAATTTCCAAAAGGCGGGACCACTTTAAAGGGCCTGACCTCTTCCTACTCGGTGGTCCCCGCCAATTCAAAAATTTTCCCTTGATCATTGGACTTCTGTACGGATTTTTCCGCTAGGTTTCTAACAAAACTAAGCCTAAATTTGATTTCAGGCCTAGTTTTGTTAAGCAGCCTTCACACTCCGGCGTAACACGTAACACGTAACAAATTCTGTTACGCTACTCGTGTTACGCGAGCCTGTTACGCGTAACACTTTTTTTGAGTCTCGTAACAGACCCGCGTAACAAAAGTCGCGTAACAGCACTTTTTGATGTTACGCGTAACATTTCGCGTGTTACGCGTAACATGTTACGCGTAACAACCGAGTCGCGTAACACATTTGAGGTCAACGATTCTTTCTTGTTTGTCAACATTTACGTTTAAACGGCGATCATACAAAGGTAAAGGATGCTAACTGGGGACATACAGGAAAGATATTTACAGTTTTCTCTGTCCAACAGACAGATCAAGGTAGTGGCAGAGCCCAAGTACTGTACTCAGGTGGTCTGAATCAGGTGATAACACCTGAAAAGTCTGATCCAATGCCAGGGCACATTATATCAAGTCCTCCTAAAAATACACAGTCTCTATCCCTCCGAGAATTTCCTATCTTTTTATTCAGATATCCGCGCATTCTTTTTCACAGGGCTATTCACAAAACCCATCTTTGCATAGAAATCATCTTTATATAGTGTTACCATCTGCAAGTGCTATCATTTTTTATATTTTAGACCAGATTCATTATTTATTTTTCGCGATCTTTTTTTAATCGATAGATATGGCTGAGACGAGGCGCGTAACATAGTGCTTTTTTTAATTTAATTCAAAATACCGATGAAAATTTATTTGGATAGTAACTCAACCATCTGGATACCCTGTCTACCTGAAAGGTACTAAAACTGCCTGGAGGGTGCCCCAAACGCCTGAATGCTACTCCAGTCGCCTGGAGTGTGAGCAAATCGCCTTGATCCCACCTCAGCTATCCGGAAAGTGTACGACCAGAAGGTATCCTGAATCTCCTAGAAGATACAACAATTTTTCGTGTAATTCTATCTTTTTGAAAAACTGTTAGATTTTCATATTATTAAGGGGTTACAAGCGCCTATTGGCGCCTCTAGTCATTCTAAAGTCATTTAGGGTATATGCACGAATTTGCTGACAATCTGATGATTGTTCAAAATAAACTAATTTTATAAAAAGGCTGCCAATATTAACGCAGTATTTTATATAGTCAAGTCTCGATATAACGCGACCCCTTGGGACCAGAAAAAGGTCGCGTTATACCGAACGTGAATATGACCAAATTCTTTTTGCTGGAATCATTTCAAAGGTTGCGTTGTATCGAGACACGACTGCATTATGAGTTTGTTTAAAAAAATTCAGCCACCGGGGCATGACCACCTGAGCATCAGCACCTGGGCGGCAGCACCACCTGGGTTACCCAACCTGAATACCACTACCTGGATACCAACCGAAAGATGAGTTTGCGAAAATTGGGAGAAAGTCGGAACCCAAACATCCACAAAAAATCCAGGCTAAAATACATTATTTCCAATTTGGACGGCAGGAAAATTTTTTTAGTGCGAGCTTTGATCATACATTTTGTACTTAAAAAGAAACTAATATGCTGTACTTGAGTGCTCCGGAAAGATATCCAACATAGGTTCGCAAAACGTAGCAGAAAGTTGAGCTCTAAGTTAAAAGTGGCGAAAAAAAGACACAGCGGATCCAAATACTATATGGGGATATAACTTAACAAAAGCGAGTCACGTAACAGGGTGTTGTTACGTGACTCAACTCGCGTAACATGAGATGCTTCCTAAATAGGAAAATTTCTATCTCTTCAGAAAATTCTATTTTTTAGAAACTTCTACACACTCTTAAATCCCGTTAAACATAAGAAGACAAACATTTCAAAAGGTCAAAACACAAAAAAATGAATCCAGAAGCCAAAAATCAGGTGTTACGTGACTCGGTGTTACGCGTAACAAAATAGTGTGTTACGAGACTTTGTTACGTGACTCGAAAGCAGTGTTACGCGTAACAGACATGCGTAACACGAGTCGCGTAACAAGTTCTGTTACTTAACTCGTGTTACGCCACTCGTGTTACGCGACTCAAAAACAGTGTTACGCGTAACACTAGTCAAATTGTGTTACGCGGGTCGTGTTACGCCGGAGTGTGAAGGATGCTTTAGAAACGTGGCAGAAAAATCCGTATAGAAGTCCAATGATCAAGGGAAAATTTTTGAATTGGCGGGGGACCACCGAGTAGGAAGGGTTATGGGTAAAAATCCCCCCGTAAAAATCCCCCCAGCAAAATCCCCCCAACAAAAATCCCCCCAGTAAAAATCCCCCCAGCAAAAATCCCCCCACAAAAATCCCCCAGAATAAAAATTGAAGTGAGGCAAATGTATCTAAGCAAATGTATTTCAAAACCACGGTATTCTAACTAAAATCATGTCATGAACACTATTTTATAGTTAAAGACGTCCAGTGCCGATGTAAACCGGAGTACCGAAGCATGAAACGAGGTAATGACTTTATTGCCTGGAGGGTGTAGTATAGTCATTCGTTTTACTCACAATACTTTAAGTATAAAGTTAACTCGCAATGCCTAAAAGACCTTAACTCCTATGTGGATATCCTAACCAACTAGGTAAAGCCACCTCGATACCTGATAACTCGATATTACTAGGTGAGTATCACTGCCGAGGTAGTACTACCCAAGTTCCACCACCTAAGTTCTACCATTTCAGTACAACTATTAAGATGCCCTACTACCAATTCTTGGGGAAGTTGAATTATAGGTTGTTGCTATGCTAAAGTAACCGAAATAGGAATTTTGAAGCTGTTTGGTTAGAAAAATTAGTGTTTTGCTGCCAGCATCGGTTAAGATGCTTACATGGTAGCCTCAGGTACCCTCAGGTAGTTAAGGTATTTTTTTAGCTTGATGCGGGGATTCCGAATAGCAAAACCGATATTTTGGTATTATCAAACCGTGTTTAGGGTCCCAATTTTGATTAACACATTGATAATATTGACAATAATTTGCTTATTTTAAGTCCGAGTCCGTGAATAAATGTCCATTTAATTTCAATTTCTATTCTGGGGGGATTTGTGCTGGGGGATTTTTGTGGGGGGATTTTGCTGGGGGATTTTTGCTGGGGGGATTTTTGTTGGGGGGATTTTTGCTGGGGGGATTTTTGCGGGGGGATTTTACCCATAACCGTAGGAAGAGGTCAGGCCCTTTAATGCGTGAGACCAAAAAAATTCAAATTCAAATTTTCATTTCTATTGTTTGTGCTGTCGTATGTCAGACGTGTGCTACGAATTCTCTTGCAAATTTTATTTATTTTTTTATCAATTTTTCAGAATTTTGAAGTAAAGTCAACCCAAAGCAATATGTCTGCTAGCAATATGGATAAGAAGGAGGGCGAAGCTGATGATTTCTCGGTGGGTCCGCTTTCAGTGCTCACTATCGCTCTCAAGAACAACGCCCAATTCTCGTCAATTGCCGAAATAACAAGAAGCTGCTTGGTCGCGTGAAGGCGTTCGATCGGTAACACTTTTCAGTTTTCGTCTTTCTTTCGGTTCAACTTTTCCATTCTTTTATACACTTCAATATGGTCCTGGAAGATGTTCGTGAGCTCTGGACAGAAACTCCGAAGTCAAGTATCTGTTTACTCTATAGATAGATTTATTCGACTATCACTTTTTTAGGCAAGGGCAAGCCAAAGAAGAACGCAAAGCCGGTGCCAAAGATCGATTTATCTCGAAGATGTTCTTGCGAGGAGACTCCGTTATCATGGGTAAACCTCCTCCCCAACTTCTATTTATGATCAAAACGGTTTCAGTTCTCAAAAATCCGCTTGCTACAAGTGCCTGATCGAAGAATGAGGAGCTAGATAATTTCATCAAATTCCGTTGTAGCTTCGTGTTGTTATTGTTGTTGTGTCCTGTTTGCTCAATAAAGGACTAGTCTGGTTGTCTTGCTTCATAGGCCCTTCTCTTCTTTTACCAGAAGTCTTGATGCGACCCATTTTTGCCCCTCCCAAAAAAAGCTACTCGGTATTACCCCTCCCAATAATTTTTTAAAGGTACGTAAAAGCATGCTTTTGAGAAAAAAACTTGAAATTATTAGTGGTTTGGCCCTGAGCCAAAGCCTAAGGGCCAAAGCCTAAAAACTAAGCTTAAGGGCGAAGCCTAAAAATTATTGTGAGATGTAAAACCGAGTAGCTGTTTTGGGAGGGGTAAAACCGAGTAGCCCCAATTTTCCCTGTTTCACATGCATTCTTGGTCGAGTTGGTCGAGTAAGAAAATATTATTCTTGGGTTTGACCTCCTTCTTTCTAGACTTCTTCCTAGTCTCATATTCATTTGCCCGGTTCCTTGCTCGGACTAAAAATTATCATAACTTTTTTGCTGGATCTTTCGCTCGAACCCCCGATCCTCAACACTAGTTAGAAGCGACTGAAAAAATGAGACACAAACCTGAAACACGGTGAACTTTCTTTATCTGTCGGCTGTAACACAGCAGAATATTAAAATTTGCAAGAGAATACGTAACACACGTCTGACATATGACAGCACAAACAATAGAAATGAAAATTTGAATTTGAATTTTTTGGTCTTACGCATTAAAGTGGTCCCCGCCTTTTGGAAATTCAAATTTCACCGTGTAACGCACGGGCATGCTCCTTTAATTAGAGTTGTCGGCTTGGCGTTATGCATATTTGAAAATTTTTGGATACTTTTATATTTTAGCTCTTATTTAATAATATTTTTCGTCTCTATAATAGCGCAGATGAAAGTTTAGAATCTTGGCTACACATTGGTATATAAAACTTGTGCCTTTGCGAAAAAAACCAGAAAATTTCGTTAAGACAATTTCGGCTTGCCCAAGCAGATTTCTTGGGCAAGCCGAAATCGCATTTTCCAAGCCGAAATTGTTTTAATTAAAATTTCTGATTTTTTTTTGCAAATACACAAATTTTGGCAGGACTTCCTTTTACGGAGTCCTCCCAAAAGTGTGTTTTGACCACTTATTCGAGCTTTTCAGGTCGTAATTAGTCGAAAAAACATGTTTTCAGGATTGGGAAAGACATCTGCAAAAAAAATTTTGGTCAAAAATGTATACCTGTAAAGATACTTATTTAGACATACCAAGGGTATTTGGCCGCTTCGCGGCCAAAGACCAGCACACTCCACATTGCAAGGGATAAGCGTACATACATGTGTTAACCCTAACCCCGCAATGTGGAATATGCTGGACTTTGGCCATCACATTCAGCCAAATACCCAGGATTGAAATAAAGCCGAAGCATGAAAAATGAAAATTTTGGTAAAAAAGTCGATTTTTGATCAAAATTTTTTTTCTCGAAAAATGTCTTTTCCAATCCTGAAAACATGTTTTTTCAACTAATTACGACCTGAAAAGCTTGAATAAGTGGTCAAAACACACTTTTGGGAGGACTCCGTAAAAGGAAGTTTAGCCCAAATTTTATATACCAATGTGTAAAGTGCGGTGCATAATTATACGACCACCCCCTATTTTGCGAATTTCGGGACTTTTCGAAATAATTCCTAAAATCTACTACCACCATTCGAAAAAGCGCGCTGAAAAACGGTGGTTTTGCTACAGTATCGATAAGTAGCCGATATTTTTGTAAGAAATTTTTTCAAAAATGTGAAATTTCGGCGGTGCATATTATACGACCACTTAGAACAAAGCACTATTTTGCACTAAACAGAGCACTATAACAAAGCACTACCATCATTAACAGCTTTAGAATGTAAGCCCTGAATCTTAGCTACAATTTGATAGGTCAATCTTTTATTTTTCATCATTCCGGAAAAAGTTATGACTTTTATGCACTTTTTGGAAGCTTAATATTTTTTCTACAAAATGACATGTCAGCTTTTTCATAAGATTGTACAGGGCTGAGAAACGGACGGTTTAAATTGAAAGAAGTGAAAAACCTCTACTTTTGCTTTATTTTGAGACATTTTCACTTCTTTCAATTTAAACCGTCCGTTTCTCAGCCCTGTACAATCTTATGAAAAAGCTGACATGTCATTTTGTAGAAAAAATATTAAGCTTCCAAAAAGTGCATTAACTGGTAAATTATGATATTAAAAATTTTAAGAAAAATCAGTATTTATGCGGTCAAACAACCATTTTCCTTAGATTTACTTTGATTTTGACTAGAAATCGACACTTTTTTGTTGATGGTCATAACTTTTTCCGGAATGATGAAAAATAAAAGATTGACCTATCAAATTGTAGCTAAAATTCAGGGCTTACATTCTAAAGCTGTTAATGATGGTAGTGCTTTGTTATAGTGCTCTGTTTAGTGCAAAATAGTGCTTTGTTCTAAGTGGTCGTATAAATATGCACCGCCGCAATTTCACATTTTGAAAAAATTTCTTACAAAAATATCGGCTACTTATCGATACTGTAGCAAAACCACCGTTTTTCAGCGCGCTTTTTCGAATGGTGGTAGTAGATTTTAGGAATTATTTCGAAAAGTCCCGAAATTCGCAAAATAGGAGGTGGTCGTATAATTATGCACCGCACTTTAGCCAAGCGTGAAAAACCCCAAATAACCCCCCCCTCCACCAAATAACCCCCTAAATTCAAAATAATTTTTGTCCTGGAAGGAAAAATGAAATTTTTGAGCTGTAACATGCATATTTTCCCCAATTTCTTGCAATGTGGAGTGTGCTGGTCTTGGCCGCGGAGCGGCCAACCCCTTGGCCAGCTACAAAAACCTATTTCCATTAAAAAAATTTCGGACAAAAAAGGGCCACAATGACAAAAAAAAATTAAGGACAAAAATTATTTTGAATTTAGGGGGGTTATTTGAGGGGGGTTATTTGGGGGTCACGTCGTAGCCAAGATTCTAAACTTTCATTTGCGCTATTATAGAGACGAAAAATATGATGAAACTAGAACTAAAATATAAAAAGCATCCAAATTTTTCAAATATGCATGACGCCAAGCCGACAACCCTTCACTTAAGCTACGTTCACATATCCCGAAATCTCGCACCCACACCCGCACTCACACTCGCACCCCACACCAGACCCACACTCGTGTTCACAATAGGGTTTGAAAATCCCGCACCCACACTCAGACCCACACCCGCACCCACACCCTGTTCACAATCAGATTTTGAAAATCCCGCACCCACACTCAGTCCCACACCCACACTCTGACCCTGTTCACAATCAGATTTTCAAATCCCGAAAATTTTTTTAAAAGCCTGGTACTCGTCCATTGGTTGTGTCCTAGACAATTTATCAGCAAGTCCCTGATTTTTTTGTTGTTCATATATTTTTTGGGCAAAACTTTTTTGTGGCCGAAAATCTCTTTTTTGAGGCCGAAATACTTTTTTTGTGGCCGAAAAAAATTGTTGCCGAAAATCTTTTTCTTGTCGCCGAAAGTTGATCTCGACACGAAATAAACAATTTTGAATTTTTTGAGTGAAATTCAGGGGTGAGGAAAGACCAGATGGCTCAGGACCCACTCCGGAATGGCCAAAAGGCCGAAATAATTGGTTTTCTAGGGGCTTACTAAAGGGGGAGTAAACTTTTTGAGAAAAATCGATTGAGCGGATCATATTTCGGTTCCGATGGGCTTAATCGCCCACAACTCCACTCTGAATCACTCAAAACCACCATAAGCCTGGAATTCTGAGCGATTAAGCCTATCGGACCCGAAATCTGATCCGCTCAATCGATTTTTCTCAAAAAGTTTACTCCCCCTTTAGTAAACTCCTAGAGAACCAATTATTTCGGCCTTTTGGCCATTCCGGAGTGGGTCCTGAGCCATCTGGTCTTTCCTCACCCCTGAATTTCACTCGAAAAAATTCAAAAATTGTTTATTTCGTGTCGAGACCAACTTTCGGCGACAAGAAAAGGATTTTCGACGCTACTGGCTTATACCCCCCCCAAAAAAGCTACTTTCTTATACCCCCCCAAAAATCGGACCTACTGTCATATACCCCCCCAAAAACCGACTTTTTTAGGAGTGTCTAAAAACCATTTTTATGCAATAATTTCGCCATGAAGGGACCAGAAAAGCAGTTTAAAAGGGATTATGGGCTGTATTGGGAGGGGAAGGGAATAATACAGGGCCACTTTTTTTTAGCTGCTTTATCATGTTTTTCAACTCGGGCCGTGGCAAAAATAGACTCTATATGCATTTTATGATCAAGTGTACTTCTCGGAATCATGTCTAAGGTAAGTGCGTGCGCGCATCTCTAACTCTCAAGCCCCCTGCGCCCCCTTCGGGGCGCAGGGGCTTGGGGCTTGGAGTTGAGATGCGCACACCCACATACCTTAGACACAAATCACTCGAAAGCGACTCTGGATGCATGAAAAAACATGCATACCAGAGTTATTTATGCGGTAGGCCCCAGTATTCAAAACTATGTTCAACATCTTTGATTTTGCGACCGAAAAGGGTTTACCCCCCTCATCAGGCCTGGGGCTACGAGCCAGAGGCTCAGCCGTCCAAAATTTACACGACAACCATCGGGATCCACCCGGCTGATCGGTCCGATCATTTCGAGTCCTTATACTTTTACGTGCACCACAAGTGGCTGGGTTTGAAAGTGACTTCAACGCTTAGAGAATTAATACTCTTTGGTACTTATAGGCACTATAGAAGTGGCCCCTGTTTGTCCCTTCCCCTCCCAATACAGCCCTTGAACCCTATTTTAATTGCTTTTCTGGACCTTTTATGGCGAAATTATTGCTTAAAAATATGTTTTGACCACTCCAAAAATCTTGATTTTTGGGGGGGGTATAAGCCAGTAGGTCCGAGGATTGGGGGGGTATAAGAAAGTAGCTGTTTTTGGGGGGGGGTATAAGCCAGTAGCGCCGGATTTTCGGCACAAAAAAGGGATTTTCGGCCACAATTATATTATATCCCAAACCAATAAAAACCACCCAAAACGACCCGAAAGCACCCCAAGCATCCCCGAACCACCCGGAACCACCTCGAACCACCCCAAACTGCAACGAACCACCTTAACCCACCCCAAACACCCCCAAACCATCGCAAACACCAAAAAACACCAAAAGCATCCGAACCACCCGAAATTACTTAGAGCCACACATTTTGGGTGGTTTAGGATGGTTTTCGGTAGTTTGGGTGGTATGGGTGGTTTTTGGTGGTTTCGGTTGGTTTTGGGTGGTTTGGATTCTTTGGGTGGTTTCGGTTGATTTTAGGTGGTTTTGGGTGGTTTGGAAACGACTTGGTACCACCATCAAGGTACTACTACGACTGCCGACGTACTACCACTACCAAGGTACCACCGAGTGCGAAACACCTCGGTATCGAAACTTGCTTAACATAAACTGAGTACTACCAACTGGGTACTGCGACATATACTACGGATAAAATATTGAACTGAACAATTGGTAATCTGACATTGCGTTTGTTGGCAGAAAAAATCTGGGTAGTTCGGGGTAGGCAACCGGGGTAGTCTGGGATAGCAATCGGTTTGAATCAACTTAATTAAGCTACACTGAAAAGATGTAGCTCAGAAAATAAATATAAGAACAAGAACACAACAATATAATGATGTTTGAAGTCAATTGGGCTATAAATTGTTGAAAAGAGTACTGTTTGAAGCAGTATAAGTAGTCAGGATCGAAAACTGGGTGTGAGATTTGCAACTAGTGTGAGATTTGCCCACACCCGCACCCACACCCGCTCCCACACCCACACTCCTCATTGTGAACAGGGTGTGGGTGCGGGTGTGGGTCTGAGTGTGGTGTGGGATTTTCAAAGCTTATTGTGAACACGAGTGTGGGTGCGGGTGTGGGTCTGAGTGTGGGTGCGAGATTTTGAGTGTTCACAATAGAGAGTGTGGGTGTGGTGCGGGATTTATTTTTATGTGAACGTGCCTTAAGGCATATTAAAGGCGCCTTTAATAGCTCGCTCACAATGAGATGACGATGTGGAAGTATGATGTCGAAGTAGGTAGTAGTGCTCACAATGGGATGTTGAAGTCGGATGTCGAAGTCGGTAGTGAAGTCAGGGTGCTCACAATGGTACTTCGACATCCGACTTCTGACTGCCTACTTCCTACCTATACATCGGACTTCCGACTTCGGTTAGCAAAACAACAGGGGGGACCAAGGCATTTTTTTTTTCAAAATTTCACTTTTGCCTAAAGTATTAACATTAATTTACTTATTTCGGTCACTTTTGTGTCGAGAGTGTGGTATTTTGCATAATTTATTGAAACGTAGGTTTTGACAAAATAGACATATTTTTTGAAGTTGTCATTTTAAGGTGGTGCATAATTATGCTACTTAGTTTCTGGAATGAAAATAAAATCGGCGATGTACTTTTACACTTCAAAAGAATAAAATTGGTGATGAGAAGAAAATTTCCCATTGTGAGCACCTTTACTTCACTACCGACTTCGACATCCGACTTCGACATCCCATTGTGAGCACCCTGACCTCACTACCGACTTCGACATCCTACCTCGACATCCGACTTCGACATCGACATCTCATTGTGAGTGCCCTATAATAGCTCGCCTACAATGGGATGTCGATGTGGAAGTCGGATGTCGAAGTAGGTAGTAGTGATTACAATGGGATGTCGAAGTACGATGTCGAAGTCGTAGTGAGGTCGGAGTGCTTACAATAGCACTTCGACATCCTACTTCCGACTTCCGACCTATACATCCGACTTCCGACCTCGCTTAATAAAACAACAGGGGGGACCAAGGCATTTTTTTTGCCAAAATTTCACTTTTGTCCAGATGTTTCCATATTCATTTACTCAGTTATTTTAGTCACTCTTGCTGTCGGGAGTGCTGTATTTCCCATAATTTATTGAAACTTATACTCCTATCGTGAATCTAGGTACTCTAATGTTGAAATATTGTGAAAGAATATGTTTTTAGTTAAAATGGTACCTGATCGACCCGGATAGTACCCGAATCACATGGATGGTATTTGAATCACCTGGATGGTATTCGAATCACGGGCATACTACATGAATCACCTAGATTGTACTCGAATCACGTGGATTTACCCCAAACCACCAGGAATGCCCGAATCACGTGGATAGTACCTGAACCACCTGGATGGTACTGAATTCACGTACATCTATTTTCACACATCAAACCACTGGAAAGAACCAGGTTTTGGTACTCAGGTAGTGGGGATGGTTAACTGGCTAGACTTTACTTGGCCCCCCCCCCCCCCCCCACGGCTGACCCACTTTCGAGGTGAATTTTTGAAAACCGATTGCAAATTCGTGTTTCTCGACCCGGATTTTTACGGGAAATGATCATCAGATTCTGTGAAAAAGAAAAAATTTTTTTTTGGGATTTGCCTTGGTCCCCCAATGTAAATTTTAGAAAATTTGAAATTTTTTTTTTTAAATTGGCGCCTTTTGAATTTTAAAGGAATAAGGGCTGTAAAGGGAGGGGAAGGGAATAAAAGGGGGCCACTAATCACACAAGGCCCCTAACAAGAAGATGTTGAACATAGTTTTGAATACTGGGGCCTACCGCATAAATAAACTCGGGTGTACATGTGTTTTCATGCATCCAGAGTCACTTTCGAGTGATTTGTGTCTAAGGTATGTGGGTGTGCGCATCTCAACTCCAAGCCCCTGCGCCCCCTTCGGGGGCGCAGGGGGCTTGAGAGTTAGAGATGCGCACACTCACTTACCTTAGACATGATTCCGAGAAGTACTCTTGATCATAAAATGCGTATAGAGTCTCATTTTGCCACGGCCCAGTTGAAAAACATGGTGAGGCAGTCGAAGAATACATATATTTACTTTTCTATTGTTCTGCCATAAAAGTGGCCCCCTTTTATTCCTTCCCCTCCCTATAGCCCTTACTCCCTTTAAAATTCAAAAGGCGCCAATTTAAAAAATATTTTTTTTTCAAATTTTTCTAAAATTTTACCTTGGGGACCAAGGCAAATCCCAAACATTTTTTTCACTTTCACAGAATCTGATGATCATTTCCCGTAAAAATCCGGGTCGAGAAACACGAATTTGCAATCGGTTTTCAAAAATTCACCTCGAAAGTGGTCAGCCGTGGGGGGGCCAAGTAAAATGTTACCCGTTAACTTGGGTATGCTGAAGATGGTTTAAATTTTTTCTAAAATTTTTTCTTCGTTTTTCGGTTTGAAAACTTTTTTTCTGGACCAACTCGGGCATTCTGAAGATGGTTTGATAGTGGTAAAATGCCGTTTTAATGAGTATTTTTGGAGTTTTGATAAAATCAGTTATTTCCCAATACTCAAAAAGTACCCGAAAAAACGGCATTTCACCACTAACAAAACATCTTCAGCATGCCCGAATTAATTTAGAAAACAGGTTTTGGAACATAAAATACGTTAAAATAGTTTTTACTCCAAGTGGACGACCACGTGGTTTAGTTGGTTCAAACTGAAAATTTTGAATTCCTGCAAAATTTTCGTTTGGAATAGTTTTTGATGGTTTCGGGTGACTGCGGTTGATTTCGGGTTTGTTGGGTGTTTTTGCTGGTTTCGGATGTTTTGGGTTGTTCGGGTGGTCTTGGGTGGTTTGGGGTGGTGCACAATCTGCAAATTTTCGAAAAAACGTGAAAAACTGCCTTGGTCCCCTTGTTGTTTTTGAACGTTTCGTCGAAAATATTCATATGAATAAAATCGGCGAAACATCCACGCACCATAATTTTTGGTATAAAAATTGCATTCTGTACGCTGATATATACCGTAAGGCTTTCAAAAAGTTAAATCAGTAATAATCAGAAAAGGCTCATTGTAAGCACCCTGACTTCACTACGACTTCGACATCCTACTTCCTACCTCCATTGTAAGCACCCTGACCTCACTACCGACTTCGACATCCCACTTCGAGATCCGACTTCGACATCGACATCCCATTGTAAGCGCCCTTAAAGGGCTACAATTATAGCCTACTAGTTGTTATAAAATATCAATTTTGCGCGATTGCTTGAGGCGGTTTGGAAACCCCATCATTTTTCTCCCGACAATTGATAGCGGACGATTTTTTTTTCAAGCTGATTGATTTTAATTTTTTATATATTGTTAACTTTTAATGACTATTTGTAAGCCCTGTTCCTCAGCTACAATTTAGTATATCAAACCTTTTTTTTGAATATTATACGGAAAATTATGACCATAGAAATAAAAGTGTCGATTTTCTAGTCAAATTCAAATAAAATGTAAGGAAAATGGTTGTTTGACCATATAATAAGAGGTTTTCTCAAAATTTTTAAAATCGAAACTAACGCCCTTTGCATTTTTTGAAAGCTCTATGATTCTCTACAAAATTACATTTTGATCGTTGTCGTAGGACTTCTCTGCACTGAGATACAGATAGGTTGCATTTGAAAACCCTGAAAAATGGCTTAAAATAAGGCAAAACGGCACTTTTTCAGGGTTTTCAAATGCAACCTATCTGTATCTCAGTGCAGAGAAGTCCTACGACAACGATCAAAATGTAATTTTGTAGAGAAATCATAGAGCTTTCACAAAATGCAAAAGGGCGTTAATTTCGATTTTTAAAATTTTGAAAAAAACCTGTTAATTATATGGTCAAACAACCATTTTCCTTACATTTATTTGAATTTGACTAGAAATCGACACTTTTATTTCTATGGTCATAATTTTCCGTATAATAATTCAAAAAAAGGTTTGATATACCAAATTGTAGCTGAGGAACAGGGCTTACAAATAGTCATTAAAAGTTGACAATATATAAAAATTAAAATCAATCAGCTTGAAAAAAAAATCGTCCGCTATAAATTGTCGGGAGAAAAAACGAGGGGTTTCCAAACCGCCTCAAGCAATCGCGCAAAATTGATATTTTTATAACAAGTAGTAGGCTATAATTGTAGCCCTTTAAGTGCTCTACAAAACTGCCTATCGCGATTTTTAAAAGCATTTAAAAATTTTTACGAAAAAACAGTAAGTCTAATAATAAACGTGCCGTCCGCTATCAATTGTCCTCAACTGTATTAGGTACATCTTATATAAGGTAATTCTTTTTAAAAGCGTGAATTTGTGCAAAAACCCGTGAGAATCTGATCCCTTAGTATTTCTAAGTTATTCACTACGGTACTTTCCACTATCCCTTGCAATATGGAGTGTGCTGTTCATGGCCGCGAAGCGGCCAACCCTTAGCCGGGTACAGTGTGAAATTGGTACAAAATTAATACATCCAAAAATGATTCGAGATAACAGGAAAGTAACAAATTTTTAGGCTTTTGATTTGCTCACGTAAAAACTAGCAAAACATTTTGACAACGCATACTGATTAGGTAAGGTTACCAAAGTAGCGCTGAAAGTGACATTTGCAGCTTTTCTGAGTATATGAAAACCAGGTCAAATTGAAAAATACATATTTTCGTTAAGGCTGTAACTGGAAACACGCACCAAAATACTGATTTCCCGCAGTAAATACATAAATAAGAGTATTTCTCAGTGTTTTCCAGGGCGGCGGTAAATTGATCCTCTGGTAAATTGATCCACCAAAATTTTCAAGGTTGCAGGTTCATCTCAACCCCAAGCAACCAAGCCCCCTGCGCCCCTTCGGGGGCGCAGGGGGCTTGGTTGGTTAGAGATGCGCGCACAGACTTACCTTAGACATAATTCCGAGCAAGAGTCTTGATCAAAAAAGCATTTAGAGAGTCTTTTTGCCCAGCTCCAGCAAGAAAAATGTGGTTAATTACCCAAGAGACCCTAACATATACCCTGAAAAATACCCTAAAATACCCTAAAAAGAGGGGAGGTGGAAACCGAAGAAATACCCTATTACCACCTGAGTACCACTACCAAGGTTTTTTTTAAACATCGTGGCTTATAAGAAAATACGGTAAATGCCCCGGTATTGGGGGAGCATAACGGAAAATCAAAATTTTGCACTTTGGAGGTGGATACATGTTCTAGGTAAAGTACCAGGTGTTTTTCCTGACAATCCTGACGATTTATAGTCCTTTACAAAAATTTTAGTGGAAAAAAATAATTTTTTCAATCACTGGGATTCGAACCTGCAACCCTAAAAATTGGAGGATCAATTTACCGGAGATCAATTTACCGAAGATCAATTTACCGGGGATCAATTTGTAGAGGATCAATTTACCTAGAGCCGTTTTCCAAGTTGTAAAATTTATTTTTGTGTATCAACATGTAGCTCTAATTTAGAGCCTCTAAATCTCTGGTTTCTAATGAGCCATCAACTGGCTTAATGTGATGTGTGACAGTGAAAGCACCAATGGTTTTGAAAAAGGTAGTAGAAAAAGGTAGCGAAGTAGTTTCATAAAAATGCAATTTCCTCAAATTTTTTCAAACACATTGAGCCAGTTGATAGCTCATTAGAAACTAGAAATTCAGAGCTACACGTTAATACAAAAAAATAAACTTATAATGTAGAAAACACTGAGAAATACTCTTGTTTATGTATTTACTGCGGGAAATCAGTAATTTACTGCGGGAAATCAGTATTTTGGTGCATGAAATCAATTTTAACCTTTTTGTTAAGTTGCATAAAAGAAAAACCAAGTTTAAACATTGCAAAGCAGATGTCATTCTTTTTTGTGCTCTTTTTTAAAAGCGAAATTCTCTATATAATATTTGGACAGGAACCGGACACTTCTGGGCTAAACTACCTCAACTACCCTCGCCCAGTGTTTTCAATTTGTGGGTCATTTTGAAAAAGCATAAAAATATTGGTAAAAATAAATGTGCCGAGACAAAAGGCTTAGGAAAAAAAGTCGATTAAATATGCCGCTAGGACGAGCATAAAAAATAACTATGCTTTTTAAAACATGCAAAAAGCATAGTTAAAAAATTATGCCAAAGACATTGCGGGAAAAAGCATGACGGATTAATTATGCTTTTTCCGTATTTCAAAAAGCATAAATATTTTTTTCACGTGTAGACTTAAAGTAAAAAGAATTATGTTTTTTGAAAAAGACGCAAAGGTTGTTGAAAATAAATATATACTGTTAGAGATTAATCTTGCTGGCATATTTATTAGAGCTGCTTATATAAAATTATCAAGAAGCATACTTATTAATTATGTTTTTCAAAAACGTGGATAGGCGTAATTAATTTTATGCCTTTTAATATTTTAGCTTTTAACAAATGATTATGCTTTTTTTTTGATCACCCACAGACTCTGATTCACCTTATGTATGTGATAGCCCACACCTCCAGAATGGCACCCGTCACGTGGACAGTCCCGAACTACCAAGAAAATCACCTAAACCACCAGGCTGGTGCCAAACGACCTGAATAGGCCCAAACCACCAAGAGGTTGCTCAAACCACCTAGATAGGCCCAAACTACTTGGAGACTGCCGAAACCACATGAATAAGCCCAAAGAACCTGGAAGGTGCTCGAATAACCTTGAGATGCCCAAAGTACTAGAATGGCACCCAAACCACGTATAGGATGCCTAAACCACCAGAGTAGCCCAAACAAATTGGAGAATGCCCAAATGACCTGAATAGGTCCAAACCACCTGGAAGATAGTCAAATCGCCTAAAAGGCGCCTAAACCAACTCAATATCACCCGAACCACCTGGATAGCACTCGAACCACCTATATGGAACTCAAATTAGCTCAATAGTTCCCAAATATTGGATGGTAATTAAAAGCTGGCTCATGTAAAAGACCTCATGTATCGCAGGTCTTCAGCGGTAACACAAGCATACCCTGATGCGGCTAAATTCTTTACACTAGTATACATTAGTATACACTAGTGCTTGGCGGCCCTACGGCCGCTCTCGTCTGTGCTGGTGCTTTCAAAAGCAAAAAAAATTAATTGAAATATTTTACTTTGCAAACCTTTTATTCTTATTATTTCTCAGCACTAAAAGTTTGTGTCATTCAAAACTTTCAATAGTTTAATCAAATCAGAAAAAAATACACATTTATTTGATGGAAACACATCACACACAAAAAAGTGTAGCTTCCTTCATCAGATAATCTCTTTATTTCTTAAGCACATCATCCAAGTCTGCCGACAACATTTCATAATGCTCTTTCAATCCACGCAGCCAACTCATAACTAACACCTGAAAATAAATTGCGTATCACGAATCGAAATATACACCAGATTTCAAACCACCTTGACATCACTCCAAAAGTCCCTTGTCAAGCTTTCGTAGACCACCACGACGGTAAAAAGATTGATTCTGCAATCACTTTACTTGAGACATCACGAAGCAGAAGCGAGAGAGCTAAAACTAACACAATTCATAACCGAAAAAAAAGATTGAAACACTGAAACTAACGTATATGACCACCACGCGTGTTTAGCATCTCGATTTTCGATCCCTTTATTTCAGACCTCATCGAAACAGACTAAACGGAAACAATAATGATTAAAGCGTGAGGAAATCTAACACTCCGAGAAACATAGATGACAACTACTGGGGCTGAACAGCTCATATTTTCATTCGTCTCGCTTCAGACTTTATCACGGAACAAAGAGAGTCTGAACAAAAATATCTTATCATTATAGCATAAGAGAATCTTACATTCACAGCATTAAACACATGACCACCACTCAAGTTGAACAGACTTCTTCGTGCATTTTAAACTTCATGAAATCAATAGAGACTGAACTAAAATTTTTTTGATTGAAGCATAAGAGTTTCTCACACTCACAGCATCATAGATGACCGCCACTTAAGTTAAGAATGAATCTGAACTGATGAAATTTATACTGAAACATAGAGGATATAACATCACAGTACCTTGAAGGACCACCTCTCGGGTTCAGCATCTTGATTAATCGACACCTTTCTGAGACATCACGAAGAAGAAAGAATCTGAATTCATCAGATTTATACTGAAACATAAAGGATATAACAGTCACAGTACTTATAAGACCACCACTCGGGTCAGCATCTTGATTAATCGACACCTCTTCTGAGACATCACGAAGAAGAAAGAATCTGAATTCATCAGATTTATACTGAAACATAAAGGATATAACAGTCACAGTACCTTATAAGACCACCACTCGGTTCAGCATCTTGATTAATTGACACCTCTTCTGAGAAATCACGAAGAAGAATGAATATTAACTGATGAAATTTATACTTAAACATAGAGGATATAACAGTCACAGAACCTTGAAGGACCACCTCTCGGTTCAGCATCTTGATTAATCGACACCTTATCTGAGACATCACGAAGAAGAATGAATCGTAACTGATGAAAGTTATACTGAAAAATAGAGGATATAACAGTCACATTACCTTGAAGGACCACCTCTCGGGTTCAGCATCTTGATTAATCGACACCTTATCTGAGACATCACGAAGAAGAATGAATCTGAACTGATGAATTTTTATACTGGAACATAGAGAATATAACAGTCACAGTACTTATGAGACCACAACTCGAGTTCAGCATCTTGATTAATCGACACCTCTTCTGAGACATCACGTAGAAAAGTGAATCTGAACTGATGAATTTTATCCTGAAACATAGTGGATATAACAGTCACAGTGACTTGAAGGACCACCCCTCGGGTTCAGCATCTTGATTAATCACACCTCTTCTGAGACATCACGAAGAAGAATGAATCTGAACTGATAGAATTTATACTGAAACATAGAGGATATAACAGTCACAGTACCTTGAAGGACCACCCCTCGGGTTCAGCATCTTGATTAATCAACACCTCTTCTGAGACATCACGAAGAAGAATGAATCTGAACTGATAGAATTTATACTGAAACATAGAGGATATAACAGTCACAGTACCTTGAAGGACCACCTCTCGGGTTCGCATCTTGATTAATCAACACCTCTTCTGAGACATCACGTAGAAAAGTGAATCTGAACTGATGAATTTTATACTGAAACATAGAGGATATTACAGTCACAGTACTATAAGACCACCACTCGAGTCAGCATCTTGATTAATCGACACCTCTTCTGAGAAATCACGAAAAAGAATGAATCTGAACTGATGAAATTTATACTGAAACATTAAGGATATAACCAGTTACAGTACCTTGAAGGACCACCTCTCGGTTCAGCACCTGATTTATCGAGACTTTTTTCGAGACACCAGGACGAAGAGTTAAACAAACAAAATAATATAACTGAAAATTAGAGAGTCAACCACTGACTCTCAAGAACCAAAAGATAATGAGACTCTCGAAAACTGAGTCTCTGAAAAATGTCTTTCCGTTTCATCTCAAGACCAACATTTGAATGACAATTTTGAGACATTTAAAGTTCGTGCGGACAGAATGCAGACAACTCTCTTTTAGTATATAGGATTTAGTATCTAGTATACAATTAAAAATTTAAAAAAAATTGCCTTGGTCCCCAAGCTAATTTGACTGAAGGGTGTATACCAAACTTGAGCGAAGGGTGTATACTTAACTGCTCCCCTAATGCTAGTACTACTAGATGCAGGAGCTAATTACTTTCTTTTCACTTCATTTTCAGATTCATCTGCCAAAAGGGTAGGTTATACGTTTCGAGGTTCACCAATGCGAACAGACTTACAATATAGAAAACCCTCAGATACAAAGATCTCAAATATTTATTCACCCTACACAACAAATACAGAGTCACACCAAACATGTAGCTATTTAATTAAGGATTCTAGACCATGGAAAAAATATCAAAGCTCGTCTGCTCTCCATCCAATTGATCGGTGTCCAGCTGCGCTCGAACTTCTTGATCATCTGACTACTGTTCAACGTGCTTCTTATCCAGATGTTCCACGGTGGCCACCAATCCTTTGTCCTTGTCAACTTTCACTTGCGCGACATCAACTGGCATGAATTTATGACGCCTTTGACTGCGGTCAGCTTGCTGCCTGCCCTCACTTTGCTAAATACAGATTTGGTTACCAAAAGGGTACAATCGCAGTTTAGGCATCCTTAATCACCTCCAAATGACGCTTGGTAGATCGCTGACGGGTAAAGCAATGCGAGATGAGCATCTAACCATGACTGATGATAGACGCAAGCAAAATAGCGGGCTTTTTCTTGAGCGGTGAAGACCATTTCTGAACAAAAATCGCCTCAGTCCAATGAACCAAATTACGACCACAGGGGGACCAAGGCAAAAAAGTGAAATTTTTTCAAAAAAAATTTCCAGTTAGATGGAGAAAACAAAAATGCCCATCAAGAAAAAATAATTATGAAAAACAGAATGTCGAAATTTTGCTTTTAAAAAAAGTTATAGCCATTTCAAATCCGCCGAAATATTTGGGACATACGGTACATCATCATATTTTCGAGCACCAAACTTTGGGAGCCACAGCTCGGTGAAGTAGTGACAAAAAGTGGTCGAATTTGGTGTTATCGTACTCAGCACATCAAAGGCTTTCATTTGAGCGCACACACTTGATTTCCTATTTTGTGAGGGGTCCGACCAAACTCCAAAATGACAGAACTTCTCTCTTAAGTCTCGGCACTAACAACAGAGGGGTGTCAATCGTCAAATTCAGATTCGAAAAAAATTCAAATTTTTATTTTTCTCTCAAGACCAGGGATGAGATTTCGCGTCTAAATAGACTTTATTAGACGCATTTCACGTCTAGATAAAGCCTATTTAGTTTGAATAAGTCTATTTAGACGTACGTCTATTTTAGACGTAAAGTCTATTTAGACGTAAAAGTCTATTTAGACGTACGTCTATTTTAGACGTAAAGTCTATTTAGACGTGAAGTCTATTTAGACGTAAAAATCTAACAGAAATTTATTTGAATTTAGCTTTTTATACCACTTTTTTGTGTTCTTATTGTTTAAACAAGTCAAAATTATATTATGGCAATCAGCACAAGTAATAAATACTTCTGCTTCACACTTTATTAGTCATGTACAGTGTTTGCAAATCGTGTGAAACCTAAATAATAGTACTGAAACTGCAAATTTACCCATGCAGACCCCCAACCAGAGCTGAGTAATAAATAGTTAACGCGTAGTTAACTCGACTCGAGCCCAACGTTGCTTGAAATTGCCAGATTGGACGACTTAGGCTACTTTCACTGCATCATAACTACTTATATGAGGTTTAAGAAAATCCCAGTTAAAAACCGCAGCATGCGTTTCCAATTATAAAAGACGGCTGTATTGTTTTTCGGCATTATTTTTTTCAAAAAGCGCCAGTTTCAAAAATGTCCGTTTTCGTCATTTCCCGTTTTCGTCATTAGCCGCTTTTGGCATTTGTCGTTTTCAGGAGCTTTTTTCAAAATACAGTCGACTCTCGATATAACGAACCCCCGATACAACGAACTCTCGATATAACGAACCAATTTTTTTTGTTCATTTGGCCAGCGATGAAGTAAAATGACTATAGTTGCCACTCGATACAACAAACTCTCGATATAACGAACCCTGTGGCTGGTCCCAGGGGTTCGTTATATCGAGAGTCGACTGTATTCCGTTTTCGACAATATGAGTTTGGGAATTCGAGTTTTTTGGAGAAATGAGTTTGGAAATTTGAGTTTTCTGAAAAAATGAGTTTGTGAGAATTTTGTTTTCGGAAGCATTTGAGTTTTCACACTCTTTCTTGGAAAGCTTCGTTATAGGTCAGTTTTGAGCTTGTTCTTTGCTCATGTATATGTACATAGAAATCATCGAAGACTCCAATTTTTCACCGATCCTCTCTCCAGTTCTACATAACCACCCTATTGGTGCTAATACCCACTTTACTGATATACCCACCTAACATACAGGCCTACCTACCCACCCTACCAGCATAGACTGATATCTATTTACCTATGAGTAGTTGGGGTTGGAGTTGGTGAATTTTTTTGGCCCTATCAAATCGTTTTGTATAAAATTTTAAGTATGATAGCTAGATTTGTTTTAAATTTTTTGAAGTTTTTTTGGACATCCAGGTATATCAGAATATCCACCTGATTCTAGGCTACCTATCCCGGGTTTCTTCATTAGGTAGGTGAAATCGAAATTTCGGTCTTAACAAATCCGATTCCTGATGCCATTTAAAGTTGGAAAGAGTGGTTTATTAAAGATTATACTTAATGAGTTTTCACACTCTTTCTTGGAAAGCTTCGTTAAAAATTAGTGAAATGCAAATTATTGCTCCTTTATCAGCCACGTTTCTCGACCCACTTGTGAAAAATCAGCTTTCACAAGTGACGAATTATGTGCCGACGTGGAATTTCAGTGAAGCACGTTAAATACTTCGAAGATTTGAAAAACAAATGCTTAACATAATTACGGGACGAAGAATAGTCAAGATGCTTGCCCAAAATATGTGAGAGACATTGCAGCTCCAGAACCTGGTCAGAGACAAATCGATTTCCCTGTCGACGTTGTTGATGTTTTGGAAGACGAGTTGGAAAAGTATTCATCCACCCCTGGATTTAACATTGATTCATAAAATTCTGGAAATACAACGAAAAGGTAGGAAGCTTACTGAATGCTACATAACTAACAACAAATCAAAAATAAATAGGTCTATCCAATTCTGTCAACAGTAGCCCGAGAAATACTGTGTATTCCAGCGTCTAGCGCATCTAGCGAAAGGGCGTTTTCTTCATTGGACTTAGTTGCAACAGACCTTGGGAATCGTTTGACCAGTGAAAAGACATCGTCGATAATTATGCTTCGATCTATGATCAAAAACAATTTCTTTACAATTATTTAAAAATCCAGTTAATGGCCAATAAAGTGTGAAGCGAAAGTATTTGTTATTTATGTTGATTGCCATAACATTATTTTGGCTTGTTTTAACAATAAGAACAATTTTAAGTAAGAAAAAATTGTTAATATTTCATTTTTCAAAAAAAATAAATTTTTAAGCTATTCAGATGGATAGCTTAAAAATCCACCTGATTCAAAGAATACTTATCTCGGGCATTGGGACCGGGATGAGTTAAATTGCAATTTAGGTCTTAAGAAACTCAACTCTCTACGCAAGATCGATATCTATCTAACTCAGGAAGAAACTACATCAGGTTTTGAGTTCGGGTGGTAAAATCACAGTTTCGGTCATAACAAACTAAAAAAGCCACATCATTTCACGTATCATAGAATGGTTTTTCGGCCGGAGTTCGTTATATAGCATAGCCCAAAAAGTGTTTTGACCACTGTTTTGAACGTATCAGGCCGTAATTAGTACGAAAAACATGTTTTTAGGTGTGGGACGACACTTTTTGGAAAAATATTTTTTTGACCATAAAATGACCATAAATGATCATTAATGATCATTAATATAGTTACACATCCACCAATTCACATGGCTGCTGTATGTAAAAAGAGGGAATGAGTGTGTTATACTTTAGCACATTGTTCGGAATAGTCTCTAAGGTTCGACGCTCAATGTCCTAAGGGCACTGAGACGCCACATAGACAACAAACATTGCCCAACCACCACAAGATGATTGGGACAACTACATAATAACATGAGAAGAAAACTGAAAAAACTGAAAAAAAACTAAAATTTGAAAAATGTCATTTTTTGGTCAAAAAATATTTTTCCAAAAAATGTCGTCCCCACACCTAAAAACATGTTTTTCGTACTAATTACGGCCTAATACATTCAAAAAAGTGGTCAAAACCACTTTTTGAGCTATGCTATATAACGAACTTTAGCCGGTTTTTCTCAAATTTTAATAAAATTAAAAATTTTCAAGACACTCAAGTGGATATCTACTAGACTATTTATTATTCAGCTCTGGTTTGGGGTCTGCATGGGTAAATTTGCAGTTTCAGTACTATTATTTAGGTTTCACACGATTTGCAAACACTGTTCATGACTAATAAAGTGTGAAGCAGAAGTATTTATTACATGTGCTGATTGCCATAATATAATTTTGACTTGTTTAAACAATAAGAACACAAAAAAGTGGTATAAAAAGCTAAATTCAATGAATTTCTGTTAGATTTTTACGTCTAAATAGACTTCACGTCTAAATAGACTTTACGTCTAAATAGACGTACGTCTAAATAGACTTTTACGTCTAAATAGACTTTACGTCTAAAATAGACGTACGTCTAAATAGACTTTTACGTCTAAATAGACTTTACGTCTAAAATAGACGTACGTCTAAATAGACTTATTCAAACTAAATAGGCTTTATCTAGACGTGAAATGCGTCTAACAAAAACCAGTTTATATATAAATAGACGCAAAAGCTCATCCCTGCTCAAGACACAAAACATAGTTCACTATTTCGACTATTTTTTGTGTCCCTACATTACCCTTATTATTTTTCTAAAGATTTTCACTTACCACAGGTCATATTTGGTTCCAAACGAAAGCTGAGCCAACGCTGAACCTTTCTGTTTTTTACTCTTCACATTTCGGTTGCAGTATAGAATCCACCCCACCCTCGCCCACGGGGAGCGATCAGATGGAGGAGATAACATCATATTCGTGTTTCTCGACCCCGATTTCATGAGAAAGCCGGCTGTTTTTTGATTCTGAGAAAAAAAAATTTTCGAACCACAAGGGAGTATCATGGTTTTTTAGTCAAAATTTGAAAAATTTAAATTGGCGCCTTTTGAATTTTAAAGGGAGTAAGGGCTGTATAGGAGGGGAAGGGAATAAAAGGGGGCCACTTTTATGGCAGAACGTTAGAAATTTTAAATATCTGTATTCTTCGATTGCCTCACCATGTTTTTTAACTGAGCCGAAGCAAAAAGAGATTCTATATGCATTTTTTGATCAAAAAGTACTTCTCGGAATCATGTCTAAGGTAAGTGAGTGCGCGCATCTCTAACTCTCAAGCCCCCTGCGCCCCCGAAGGGGGCGCAGGGGCTTGGGGGTTTGGAGTTGAGATGCGCACACCCACATACCTTAGACACAAATCACTCGAAAGTGACTCTGGACGCATGAAAACACATGTACACCCGAGTTTATTTATGCGGTAGGCCCCAGTATTCAAAACTATGTTCAACATCTTCTTGTTAGTGGGCCCTGTGTTATTAGTGGCCCCCTTTTATTCTAATACCAATCCCCAAACCCCCCCCCCACCCCCTGTGGTTCGAAATTTTTTTTCTCAGAATCAAAAAAACAGCCGGCTTTCTCATGAAATCGGGGTCGAGAAACACGAATATGATGTTATCTCCTCCATCTGATCACTCCCCGTGGGGGGGGGGGGGATTCTATACTCAAGCCGACATTTTATTTTTTTTTTTTGTAAAAATCGTCAATTCCAATTTGGGTTACCACTTTCCGGGACTGGCAGGCGCACTTCAAATGGCTCTAACTTTTTCAACATCCACAGAAAAAGTGGGTCTGTACAAGATGAAGCCCTTTTTACAGGCTATCGATTGGTATATTGAGCTTCTTTTCACGTCTGTCGTTTTTAAACAAATTCCTGTGGTCAAAATTAGCCATCTCATTTTTAATGTTGTTACAGTCAAACCTTGATAATCCGCCACCCCGCTAAACCTCCACCCTCGATAAACCGCCACCCTCGATAAGCCCGATTTGGTTGGCCGTCAGATAAACTCAACAATTTTACCCCCGCTAAACCGCCACCTCGATAATCCGCCACCCTCGGGTTGGTCCCATGGGGTGGCGGATTATCGAGGTTTGACTGTATTCAGGTATTCCAGGTGACAAAAATTTAAAAAATTCTAAATCTAAAAAATAACAATGTCATTATAGGCGAAATCGTGTGTGGAATTGCATTTATTAAAATTAAAATTGCGATTAAAATCACCAAAATCCCGGACCCCGTGGACGGTACCATCTAACCAGGTGGATATCCGCCTCGGATACCTAAAAAAATAAAGACATTTGAAATCAAAAACAAACTATCCTATCTTACGTGAAATCGCGCAGTGAATCCTGTTTGGCAGGACATAAATTGCGATTTTACACACCAAAACTTCAAAAACCGGGATGGATACCACCTGGCCAGGTGGATATCCACCCGGAGTACTTGCAAAAATAAAAAATTTTTAAAACCGAAAAGAAACCATGATATCATATGCAAAATTGTGTGATGAATCGGGTGTGTTAATACCAAAACCTGGTTTAAAACCTGGTCTAAAAACATAATGCCAATCTGTATTTGACAAATTACTGAATTTTGACACGGCGTGGGGTGGCGTGTTTGAAAAAAAACGCCATATTTTAGGACGACCTGATATTCAACTGCATCCCTCGGTGTAAGGTTATATTGAGGTTTAATTGCATACCGTATTTTCGGTGAGCACTCAGTTGCGGATTTTTTTGCGGATTCCACATATGCGGATTTCAACTTGCGGACTCCACACTTGCGGATTTGTTCTTCCGGATTATCACTTGCGGATTCCACACTTGCGGATTTTTTTTTTGCGGATTATCACATGCGGATTCCACACTTGTGGATTCCATTTTTGCGGACTTCTACTTGCGGACTCCACACTTGCAGTTTCCACTTTGCCGACTTTTACTTGGACTCCACACTTGCGGTTTCCCACATTTGCGGATTTTTAATCGCGGACTCTACACTTGCGTATTCTACATTTTCGAAATTTTACTTGCGGATTCTACCTTTCCAGATATTGATTTGCGAGTTTTACACAAGCAAAGGGGAGTCACCTTATGGGCAATAAGAACAGGCGGTTTATTAGTTGTCAATTCTTTGTGTACAAATTTATATTTGTTAGGTCTACATCACTAATGAGTCTATGTCATCAATAAAAGCGGGAGATCGCATTCACCAAAAGTACTAACCACTAAGAAGTTATTAATAACTAGAGACCACAGGCGCCTAACGCGCCTCTATCGTATTTTAAAGCGCTTGTAAGTATATTCGTACCTGCCTCATATTCGAGCACAAATGGGAGGCTGGTACAGACATGCTCACACGCGCTTCCAAATTTCCACAAAAAGTCTTCAAATGCAGGTCTAATTGAAAGAACTCTATCTTTAAAAAAAAGATTTGTTCTTGACCCTTACTCTTTCGGGTATCCCAATATATTTTTTGAAATTCTTCACAATGCATGAATTTTTTTACAACAGGGTTCTCAAATACTTCTATCAAAAATTTGATTCTGTGATTGCACTTCTGCTAACATAAAAATTCAAAAAAGATCCGAATCCGAAAATGAGAACAAATCTTATATAAAGGTGTTTGGGAGCCTTGGATTAGAGCTGGAATCTAGCGTTCGGGCGGATTTCGGGACGGGATTTTCAGCCAAAAAATTTCGGGATCGGGATTATCGCTAAAAAATTTCGGGATCCTGTTCAAACTTCGGGATTTTTCCATTTTTTGTGTTTTACAAGAAATTACCCTCAAATATTGCTCTATGATTACATAATTTTTTGCTTCAAAACTCTTTCTATACTGAAATCCATATGTTAGACCACTGAATTTTTTTGGACTACTAAAAGCTACTACTAAATATTTTTGGACTACAGTCTATCTCGTTAAACTGGCACTCCAATAAACTGGCACCCTCGATAAACTGGCACTTTGAAAAAGCCCTATTTGGCTGGCCGACAGAGAAATTAGGCGAAGTAACATCGCACTAAACTGGCACCCCCGATAAACTGGCACCCCAGGCTGGTCCCCAGGGGTGCCAGTTTATCGAGAGTAGACTGTACTGAGATATTTTTGGATATAATTTTTACACTAGGCTGAAATATAGGTCCTCAAAGTCAAGGGGGAAGTATTATTAAAGAAAATACAGTAAAAAAGTACCCTATATTTTTTTTTATTTTTTTTTCGAGTATCATGGTTTTGAAAATTTTATAAATACTAAAATTTTGCGAATTTTTTTTTGGAGATGACCTTCCAATGGTCTTTTGCCCACCGGGTAAACATCTATTTAGATTTAGCCAATCTAAATTTAGCTAAATTTAGCCAATCAAAAGAATGTTACAAAAGATAACGCATCTTTGAACAAGTAATAACACCTTTCGGCAAAAACCTTTGAAAATTGGTGCATAGAGTTCTTCTGAGCATCTCGCTTTTCTTGCAGATCTCTGAATTTATTCAGCAAATTCATCGTGTGATTTTGCGTGAACGAAAAGCTCTTTTGCGCTGCCATCAGGCATTTTAATTGATTTTTTGCACATTCCGCATTTGTCTTCAAACGCCGATAGTTTCTCGAAAAGTCCGATACTCCAGATAACGCTTATAGCTACAAAAACAAAGTAAAAATTATATTGGTGAAAGATCAAAAGAATCAATTTTGCAAAAAATGCTTCAAATGTATGTTTTTTTGTTTGATAAATTTCTGTCGGGATTCGACGTATTTTGGGATTTCGGCAAATGATCGGGCGGGATTTCGGGACGGGATTTTCGCCCAAAAATCGATCGGGCGGGATCGGGATCCCGTCGGATTATGGACTGATCAACCCAATGATATAAAGATTGTTCTGTTGTGTGAGTTGCTGGGTTTGAGAAGAAGAAGCTCTATGATCACAGAAATTAGGCTCTTTTCAATTCCAGATTCTTTGAAAATGTGAGAGCTTGTCCAAGCCCTCTTAACCTTCCACTTTTAAAAATCCGCCGTTTTATAGCTCATTTTGTAGCTGAGGTTCTTTAGTGTTCACCATTATCAAACATCGACACCGAATTTCCTACGAAAACTTTTTCTAGACGGGGTTTAAAGTAAAAATTTTTTTCCAAAATCCACCTGAGAAACCACTGAGTTTTGAGCTTGTCCGGCGCAGTTCAAATCCGTACACTTTTCAAAATCCACTGTTTTAATAGCTTATTTGTAGCTCAGATTCTCTAAATTTCACCATTATGAAACATCAACACCGACCTTCTCTATAAAAGTAGCTCAAAATGATATTCAAAGTCGAAAACAGTTGTTTTTGATAATTTTTAAAAAGTGTGACCACCAACACCCACTCGACCCAAATACTATATAGAGATAGCGATAAAATTACAGTATGATATTCTAATCGTCCAACTGTCAAAACCATTTTTCATAGTGCGAAATTGCAAAGCTTTGAGATGCTGTGAGGTTTCCTCATCTGTGGGTGTTTGGAGCGCATCGTATATTGCTATCAATTCCAAATAGCCCGGTCTGTTAATTGGGATTGAACAGAACGGGCGCGCTAATAATCCAACAGTTGGGTCTAGTTCATATTCTCTAAGCTTCGTTTCGGCAACAAGCTCTTCTTTTTTGATGACGTCTATGGCTCTGAAAATGAAACGTGTGATTTACAGGGTGATTCTAAAACTCTGCAGGCTTAACCAAATTTTTCAGGGAAATATTTTTTTCGGCGGAAATGTTTCCCTTTTTGTAAAACTCCCCCAGACTCCCACAGAAAAAGTGATAAAAATCGTGTCCCGTGACTTTTGTCGTTTGTTGTTTGTTGAACAGAATTTGCACAGAAAGGGCTTTTTGTGCTAAAGCAGGGTAATTTTTTTGCAAAAGAGGCTATTTTTTGGCCTTTTTTACTTAAACGAAAAAGTCAAAAAAACATACTTTGAAAATGCAAGATTTTTCTTTTTAACTGAGCATTCAGCTGACAATGAAATGACTCTTGAGCATTATTTGTTCTTCCCAGAACACCATCCTGTTTCTTTTTGATTCCATACTGTTAGTGGAAAAAGGTGTGAATTTCTCGCGCCCTGTATGTGGATTTAGTTTCTAAAAAGTCTATGAATAGAAAAGTATAGTTCAGCAAATCTACCGCTTGAAATATGAAAACACGGACTCAGCAATAGATAGCAGATTTAACTTCCGAAACTCGGTCAACAACAATTGGAATGCTGGCTCTACTTGCCTTACGGGCAGAAAAGATAAAGCTGCCGAACTTCTGACCAAAGTCCTGTAGTCTTCGTTAGATGAATAAATGTGTGACAGACCATTCCTTTTCAAATGATGATGAATGCTTTGCGAAAGGTGAAAAAGCATATATCAATATTTAAAAATCAATATTTCATATGTAAAAAATAATTTTTCGCATTTTGGTGTGTGAAAAAGTGTCCCGCGCGCATTCAACATGTGAAACCGCAAAAAAATCCACAAATGAGGAATCCGCAAAAAATTCCGCAAGTGAAAATCCGCAAAAGCAGAATCTGCAAGTAATTATCTGAAAAAGCAGAATCCGCAAGTGTGGGATCCACAAAAAATCCGCAGATGAAAATCCGCAAATGTGGAATCCACAAGTGTAAATCCGCATAAGTTCAATCCGCATATGTGGAATTCGCGAAGAAAAATCCGCAACTGAGTGCTCGCCGATTTCGCTTGGTCCCACCCAGGGATTGACATTTGTGCCTATTATAATAAAACTATAATAAAAATAGTCACAAAATAGTCTCAAGAATGTGACTAATTTGAGACTAGTGAGACTAAATGTGACTATGAGACTATGAGACTATTTTGAGACTATTTCTTAAAATAGTCTCAAGGACTATTAGTCTCGAGTAGTGCTGCGTGCGATGCGATATATCGCATCGCAAACATCGCAACATCGCACGAAATTTTGCCTTAAACATCGCATCGCAACATCGCATCGCAAAGTTTTGAAACATCGCAAAATCGCATCGCAAGTCCTCGGACCCAAAAACATCGCATCGCAACATCGCAAAAACACAAATGCGCAGCACTAGTCTCGAGACTATTTTAGTCTCAAACTCCAAACTTAGTCTCAGTTCCTCATAGGAACAATGCCTTTTCCTGCTCTTAATGATGGTGTTAACCGCCGTGAACAGTTAACTCACCACTTTCATCTTGCCAAACTATTAGTTTACTCGAAAGCAGTGAACTAGATGATTTTTCACCCAAGGAATCTGAAAAGGTTAGTTTAATCTAGAAATAAACTGCTTTTTTAACCCAAAATTGCATGGCGAAAGCGGTTTTTTAGGAATAAATTTTCAATTCCGCCCTCCGCAACCCGGATTATCAAAGCACATAGCACCTGCTCAAGTGAATTTCTGCCTAAATTACCAGAACAATTATAAGTTGACTGAAAAGTTGACGGGGCGCATTTTTTACTGATTTGTAAATAATTTTAAAACAAGTTTAAAGTAATTTTACATGCTACAAACTAGGGGTTGCGCGCGTTCGTTTAACGACCGTTCGTTTAAACGATTAAACGGTTTTTCAAGAGAAATTGAACGAAACGATAAACGGGATCGAGATAAACGGATTAATATCTCGCTTACAATGAGATGTCGATGTCGAAGTCGGATGTCGAAGTCGGCAGTAGTGCTTACAATGGGATGTCGAAGTAGGATGTCGAAGTCGGTAGTGAAGTGAGGGTGGACTTCGACATCCTACTTCCGACTTCCTACTTGCGACTTCGACATCCGACTTCGACCTGGGCTTAAAAAATTTTGAAATACGTTTTTGTCGAAAATGTTTGTTTCTCAAGTTTCACATCAGTGTTGACTATAACATTTGTTTCCTCGCATCCACACGTCTATGTTCACCTGTTTTGCTGTCCTCGTCTGTCTGTGCTTATGGTCAAACAATTTAAGGTGCTCTATTGCTATCGGTACTCTCTCGAAGACAAAAGGTACTCTTGCTCGCGACTCTTGGCGCTGTGTTCTTCTATTGGCGAAACAGGATTCAGAAGTGTTCAAGGCAGCACTGGGTCGATCCGTATTTCCGCAAGCGATCCGTCTCTGGCACGTTCCATCATGCAATTCGCGACTTGAAGATGGATCCGGAGAAGTTCTACGGCTATCTGCGCATGGATTTGCAGAGGTTAACAAGCTGCTGGAAATGGTTCGTCCAATGTAGGCTTTGCTTGATTTTAGTTATTTCAGACTTTCTTGTTTAATAATTTTTTCTTTGCAGGATCACAAAGACGTGTATCCGCACTCCGATCGGCGATGAGGAAAGGCTGTTTGTCACGCTCCGCTACTTGGCTCATGGACACAGCTACAGAAGTATGGAAGTGGATATGAGAATTTCGAACTGCACCATCTCTTTGATCGTTGAGGAAACTTGCACTGCATCTACCAAGCTCTCAGCCGGCCATACCTCCAACTTGCAAGGAGTTCCGATGAGTGGCGTTCCATTGCTCCAACTTCTACCGCAAGTACCAGGTTCCGTTTTGCATGGGTTTGTTTCATTTCTTTCTAGCATTCTGTTTTGCGCATTTCTGTTTTATTGCTCATCTGCAGGTGCAATCGATGGGAAGCATGTGCTGATAAAGAAGCCGCCGAAGTCTGGATCTCTTTTATTTCAATTACAAGAAGAGCTTCTCCATCGTGCTGATGCCTATTGTGGATGCCAACTACCGGGTGCTCTATGCCGATTTCGGAAGCCAAGGTCACAACAATGATGCGGGAATTTTCAACACATCGGTAATGAGAGAATTATGTAAAATAAAATAAAATGTGATTCGGCTCTCAGATTTTCGAAAGAAGCTGAATGCTGGTCGACTGAACCTCCCTCCAGTCTCTCGTCTGCCGGCAAGCTTAATTTAGCCAATGGCGTCTTGTTGTTTTACTTTTGGGCAAATAAAGATTTGGTGGGGAGATTAAGTGTGAATGGGGATTTTTGTGTAGTGGATGTCTAAAATGGTTATTTAAAATTATTAAGATGACAATAATTCATTATGAAAGAAAAAATCGTGTTGTCGACAAAATTCGCCCTTAGGACGCAGAAATTAGTGCAAAATAAAAATTTTTATGCAGGCGTAGTTGAACATGAGTGATCCAGAAATTTGTCCATTGTAAGCACCCCACTCCGACATCCGACTTCGACATCGTACTTTCGACATCCCATTGTAAGCACCCTCACTTCACTACCGACTTCGACATCGTACTTCGAAATCCGACTTCGCATCGACATCCCATTGTAACGCAAGTATAACGATGAACGGGTAGAAGAATGACCATCAAATGAACAAATCTTTGAATATAAATTTTCAGAAAATATATGTTTCATTTCAAGACAATCCATTTCTGCACTATCGGATATACCGTATTTCTCTAATACTCACCCTCAACTTTGAACCAGTGTTGTTGCACTCGTCCTCGTCTTTCGTCCTCGTACACGAGGGGACGAAGTACGAGCGGCTCAGAAAACGAGGTACGAGGACGAAGACGAATACTAGTCTCAAAAATTACAAAGTACGAGGACGAAAACGTGGACGACAAAGCGGCAGGACCGAGGACGGAAAGACGAAGGTAAAGACGACTCGTCCTAGCTAAAATTTTCATTATTTAAATTTTTTAAAACAAAAATTCTTTGTTTTTATGAAAGTTCCTTAATTTGAACAGTTTTTTTTATCAACAGTTTTTATTTTCTCAATCAAGCGTTTGCTTTTTTTTCTTTGATCGATTTTGACTAGTTTTTGAGGTGATCATCAACAATGCGTTGATTCTTTTCATCGTCATCCTTAAAAAGGGGATCCGTGTTTTATCAATGGAATATAGTTGCCAAGTAAAGCCAGAAAATTTGAGAACCTAGCCTTTTCAGAGATCTCACTTCCAAAGGCGAAGAAATTCGCAATATACCTATTTTCATTTTTTTTAATGAAAAAGTCAAATCTTGAAATTAACTTTGAGGAATTTGCCGTTCCGTTCTCATTAACAACAAAAATATATAATATTTAAGCAAAAGTCTAATTTTTTTAATAAAGTGATTTTTATTTGCTTTTAGTATAAAGTACGAGTAAAACCACAAAGGACGAGAAAAAGACGAGGACGAAGACGAGCACGAGCGAATTTAAAAGTAGGTACGAGACGAGTACGAAGTACGAGGCCCAAAAATTTCTGGTACGAAGTACGAGGACGAGAAAAATTGAAAATGCACAACACTGCTTTGAACACTATATCTCAAAACACAGGAAAAATTTCTGCAAGCTGTTTATTGCGCTTTCTCAACTCCGCGAGCTTTACCGTTTCACTTTAAGAATTGGGTTAAGAACCCAAAATCTGGAGATTGACCTCGAAATTTCCCGATTTGGAGGAACCAGAAAAAACTTACCCGGGTTAGTAAGTTAGAGGACATACGTATTCTTTTCGTTTTTGTGGCAAGGCGCTTCTATGTTTAGGCATTATTAATTGGGGATTGGTTTCGTCCTTTTTATTATCGCCTTTCTTAGATAATGGCACCTGAAAAAGTTAAAAATTACGCCTTCCACAGAGCTAATGAGAAAGAAGTTAAGCGGAGAAAAAAAAGATGACGAAGAATCCAGAGATGGCTGAGACAGTCAAACTTCGTCTTAACGAAACCTCTGAAAGACTAGGGTTGGCCTCCCCCCGCTTTTTGGGGTGCGAGGGGACTTTGCGGGTGGTCAAAACCTACTGAAGACCGTTAAAAAAGCTTCGTTAACTTTCGGGTCTCGTTAAGTCGGGGGTAGACTATTAGTCATTTTCCTAAATCGCTAACCAAATAGGCGGACATTCCTATTTTGATGCCGCATCAAATTTTTATTTATATAAGAAAAGAACTTTTTCCAGTCTTTGACCACAATTAAGAGTCTCCGGACGGCTCTAGGTAAATTGATCCCCTAATCTCCGATAAATTGATCACCTATCAGGTTACATGTTCAAATCCCGGTGGTGGCAAACATTGTTTCTGGACTAGTCACAGAATAGCAAAAATATTTTTAAAAACATCAGTAAGCCTCCTGGTTGGTATGAAAATCACCAGTACCTACCCTGGTACTTGTCCTAAACAGGTATTACTTCTAAAAATCCGAAATTGTTGATTAAGCCTAGTACTCAGGTGGTAGTACTAAGGCATTGCCTTGGTATCGGCACTCAGTTAGAAGTGCCAAGGTAGAGTTACTTAGATAGTGATATCAAGGTGGTGTCTAGCTACCCAGGTAGTGGTACCCAGGTGTTTAAATACAGGTATTAGTATGCCGGTAGTGTTATATAGACGTGTGAGGAGGCCGATGAGACCATGTTTTGGGAGGTTCCTATCAAACTGTGCTCAGGAGAGGAATCTAATTTGAATAGAATATTTTGATTTACTTTTCATGTATTTTTTATATATTCATTCATGAATTATTGCATTTGCGCTGGAAACAGACTTAAAGATCCCAAATATCGAAAGACATTGAGAAAAGAAACGAAGTAAGAGTAAACAATCGTATTCTTATGAATATCATCATTTTGCATCAAAAAGGCCGGCATTAAAATGGCCGGCATCAAAATGTCACGTACCACAAATAGGCATCGAAAAAAGGTTTGTTATGTTAGATTTTTCATTAAGTCGAAGGTTCGTAAATACGTGGTTTGACTGTATGTTACGTTTCATTCACTCTTTTGTTTATTGAGCGTTTTCTGTTTATCAATAAAATTGTATGAAATAATGTTTCTATGTAGTTGAATACTTAAGTATATAAAATAACAAATTAAACGGATTAAACGGCCGTTTAAACGGGTCATCGTCATTAAACGTAAACGATAAACGTGTCTGATAAACGGGTCCTAAACGGTAAACGACTCAGACAAATTAAACGAACGCGCGCAACCCTACTACAAACGATTAAAAAGTTGTTTTCTTACACATTTCCGTATAAAATTAATTTTTCGAAAAAAAGACTTTTTTGACCAAAATGTGACTTTTTGCCTTGGAGGATCAAGGTAATTATCTTGTATTAAGGTATTCTTCCCCGTTTTGTCACTGGAGCTGGGCAAAAAGAGTCTTTATGCATTTTAACCAAGAGTCTTGCTCGGAATTATGTCTTAGGTAAGTGAGTGCGCGCATCTCTAACTCTCAAGACCCTTCGGGGCGCAGGGGGCTGGTTGCTTGGGTTGAGATGCGCACACCAACATACCTTAGACGCAAATCGGCACTTATTTACTTGGGGGGGGGGGGCGCATTTTTTACTAATTTGTAAATCATGTTTAAACGACTCCTAAGTAATTTTATATGCTTAAAACGATAAAAAAGTTATTTTCTAACATTTTTCCACACAAAAATGGATTTTTAGAAAAAAAAAATTTTTTGACTAAAATTCGACTTTTGCCTTGGTCCCCCAAGGCAATCCAGCCTGAAAGGGTACCTGGATACCACAAAAAGATGGAATTTGAACATAGTTTTGTTGACTGGGGCCTACCGCATAAAGAAACTCTGGTATGCATACATTTTTATGCATCAGAGTCACTTTCGAGTGATTTGCGTCTAAGGTATGTGGGTGTGCGCATCTCAACCCAAGCAACCAAGCCCCCTGCGCCCCCGAAGGGGGCGCAGGGGCTTGGTTGGTTAGAGATGCGCGCGCGCACTTACCTTAGACATAATTCCGAGCAAGACTCTTGATCAAAAATGCATTAAGCGACTCTTTTTGCCCAGCTCCAGTGACCAAAACGCGGTAGAATCCCTTAATACAAGGTGTTTTGCCTTGGTCCCCAAGGCAATAAGTCTTATTTGGCCAAAGAATTTTTTTCAAAAATCTATTTTTTACGTGGAAAGTGTCAGAAAACGACTTTTTAATCGTTTAAGCATATAAAAATTACTTAGAAGTCGTTTAAACATGATTTACAAATGTGCAAAAAATGCGCACCCCCCCCCTCCCCCCCAAGTACATAAGTTCCGCAAATCACTCGAAAGTGACTCTGCATGCATAAAAATGTATGTATACCAGAGTTTATTCATGCGGTAGGTCAAAGTATTCAAAGCTGTGTTCAATTTTTATTTTTGGGGTATCTAGGTACCCTTTTAGGTTGAATTGCCTTAGTCCCCAAAGGCAGAAAGTCGAATTTTGATCAATTTTTTTTTCAAAAAATCCATTTTCGTGTGGAGAAGTGTTGGAAAACAGCTTATTATTGTTTTAGCGTATAAAATCTCTTACAAGACCTTTAAACATGATTCACGAAAAATTAAAAATGCGATTCGGGTCGCTGATTTCAAACTGGCGTCAAAAAGTCGAAGTACTATCGAAAATTGTTCAAACTACGAAAATACCAGTTAGCCATAGGGGGGGGGGTTACTTTCAGACCTGCGATGACAAGCATCGAAAATTTGCCCACCCGAAGCTCTATCTCCGTGGTGCGTACCTCCTGGTCAGCAGGATATCCACCTGAATGGCCTGCAAAATAAAGTTTTTCTAAATCAAAAACAAACTATCTTATCGTGGGCAAAATGTGTAGGAATATTGTTTGATAGGACTAAAAGCTTGATTTTCCCCACCAAACCCCAGAAACGTGGACAAGTACCAGCTGTGCTCATGGATTTATCCGATTGGACACCTTTATCCACCTTATCCATCGATATCCACGCGGAGGAACAAAAAAATCAAAATTTGTTCAAAATAAAAAACAAGCCATTTTAGCTGACCCAAATTTCTGTGGGAAATTCGGTTTGTTGAGACCAGAATTACATTTGCCAGTCAAACCTAAAACCTAGGGTGGAAACCTCTTGGTTAGGTGGATATCCACCTGACCAAAGGTTACTCCAGGTTTTAGAGTATGTGGAACGCGATTTCCGTTCTCACAAACAGATTTTTTATACGATTTTACGTATGATAGGCAGATTAATTTTTCATTTTAACAAAATTTATTTTTCAGGTCATTCAGGTGGATATCCACCTGAACCGGAGCATACCACCCAGGCTTCGGGGTTTGGGTGGGTGAACTGTAGTTTTGGTCGTATCAAACTCGTTTTTTCACACGATTCTAAGTATGATATAATGGTTCGTTTGCAAGTTTAACGTAGATTTTACCGAAATCAGAATTTCAGTCATAAAAACGGTTTCGCATCAAATTTCGGGATGAAAAAAGGTTTAGTTTTAGATGTGACTAACTATTTTTAGATAAATTTGGTGAAAAATGCGATTCGATTCAATTCGATTCCATACAAGGCACGACTCAACACTATTTTTAGGCTTTTTTGTTTTTCAGATTTGAAAACCTGTTTTATGATAAATTATAGAATTCTAAAGATGATTTGACAGTAGTACAATGCCATTTATAGGGTAGTTTTTAGGTGGGCAATACGTTTTTTTGCACCAAATTTATTTTATTTTTTTGTTTCGCTTTTTTCTTAATTTTTCGATGGTTTTTACAAAGTGAAAAAACTTTCAAGTAGCCCTGCGATTCTAATTTTTTACGAAATATAACTTTTTGCAGTATATTTTCGAAATGCCCTACAAAAAATCGAAAGTATGCAACAAGTCAGAAAAATAAGTTAGTTCACACTTTGATATTTTGTTAAAATTTTTAAAATATCTTGCAGATAGTTACTATTGTGACTATTTTAAACATGATAGTCACAAATGTCAATCCCTGCTAACGGCTAAATTGCACTATAGGCTACCCATTCGATTGCACCTTACTCCATCCAGAATTTTGCCTTGGTCTCCCGGCTGATTTTTCATGAAATTTTTTTTCGTCACTTTTTTAAATTTTTTTAGCTCTTCACAATAAATTTTATGATTTTTGGTACTTGTTTACTTTGGGGGGGGGGGGGTGGGGTGTGGAGCCTGAGTATAGTCAAGTTTGGGCTTAGGGAAAGACTTAGGTTAAGGTTAGGCAAGCGCATATCAGGACAAAATAAAACGTCTGTTTTAAAAATTTGTGCGTCTTTCAAGTTCTAAATGTGCGTCTTTCTAGTCTTTTGTGGGCATCTAAGTACAGGGTGTGTCAGAAAAATTTGACACTTTTAAGTTTATCACTTTTTCATTAATTTGTGTGTCACTATTATATTTGAAACTTTTTACGTCGTGTCACTGTAGCCATACTGATTCTGTGATAATTTATGCACGGTATCCGAGATTTCCGAGGGTTAGGGTCCAAAATTAGGAAATTGGCCGGGCAATGTGTTACGCAAACCAATTTTTTAGGTGGTCAAGTTTTTTTTTTGACACAACCTGCAGTTCGTTATAAGGTAAGAACGTGCTTTAGAAACCAGACCCATCTCCCTACCACCCCCTCCCTCCAAAGTAAACAAGTGCCGCTTTTCTAATTAAAATAAAAATAAATAAAATATAGAAAAGTAACGAAATGAAAATGTTCATAAAAAGATCAGCTTGAGGGACCAAGGTGAATTTCTGGTGACGTAGGGTGCAATCGAGTAGGGGGCGTATAGTGCAAGTGCTGCAAAAAAGTAAAAGCAGCTTTGCAAAATATTTATTTTGCCCTGAGATACAGCTCGGGTTTTCTCGGTTTATTAGAAAAAAATACGGTAGTTTTTTATCTGTCCTAAATGGATTTCTATCTTATCAATCAGATTCGACGTTTCTATCCTTAACGTCTTTATTATATTTTCATAGGGTCAATTTATTAGTAATTATTCTTATGTGTTATTCCTTTATGCTCAAGTTTCGCAATCAATTATTCAAATTGATTCGTTAGTCTTATTTGTTGGCCAAATTATTTCGCAGACCTCAGCAAACGGACGTTGAAAAACCAGAGTGGAGCGTCGAAAACATTTACCAGGTTTTCAGTTTTTTTTCACGCCCTCTCCTAGAGAAGATTCCGATGACAGTGAAGAATCGTCGACTTTCTTATTTCCTGAATCAAAATTTTGGATATGCACCATATACAGTATATAGTACGCTGCACATTCGAATAAATTCTTGTGGAATTCAGCTGATCTGTTGCGAATATTTGACTGAAGGGAGTCTGATAGTATCTTATCAATGGTTAAGCACTTACAAGAGTATTTGGTTCAAAGCTGCTAACATAGACCTGACTCCTAAATTCAGTGGAGACCAAGCCAACATTCTTACTCAAATTTGTTCTCTGAATAAATACTGGAAAAATGAGGATTTGACTGTATCATTATTGCCGTATAAAGGCCTTGATAATGTATCTTCAATTGAGCAGGAAAGATACGAAGATCTTCTAGACAAAATACTTCGTTCATCCAACATAATGACTTGTAGATATTTAAGTGTTAGAATAAAATATGGCAAGGTTGTAAGTCCCCTGCACTCCTACCCTCTTCTCCACCGCAGGCAGCAGTTAATACTCACTCAGATGGATTGGAATATTGTATTAGAACAAGTGGTTGATTATTTGCACACTAATGAAATATTTGAGAGTTGTCGCAAAAACTCCAAGTGAATAATGCTAATGTTAATGCTTATATAGTTATCACTATATTTTGGTTTAAATGCTCTATTTTGGTTTAATTACCCAACTTGATCTGTGAACTCTAAAAGCCTGCAGCTAACATAAATACAATAGCTGCTTCTTATAAATACAATAGCTGCTTCTTCTCTAGCTATAAACTTTTGTGTAGGGCGCACACTATAACACTATTTAGCTTTTGGCCCCATAAATAAGCTTAAATTTGCACTATTACTGAATTTGTTAAAACCTGATTTTCTACTTAAATATTGCTATTGCTTAAATAAAGTTCTACTTTATCCTCTTGTAAGCTAGCAGTCAGAAGCACTACTAATTTCTGACAAGAGTAAAGTGAGCATTAAACTTGACTTTGACAATCAGAAAACTGCTAATTTGTTATTGAAAAGCGTTAAAAAGGTTAGTATTAAAAATAATAGTCTAAGTCGTAAATTTATTCCTTTTTTAAAGAGAAAAATAAGACGAGTGAATAAAATATTAGAGGCTGAACTTTAGAAAAATGTAAAAACACGCCAAGACCTCACGGTGAGACCAGAAACTATTGGTGCATAATTCCCAGGAAAAAACTAATATGCAAATCTTTTTACGAAAAATCTGGTCTGGCTCGAGATTTCAACCAATTTCTGAATGGCGTCAAATGTGACTTGGGTATATTCCGAAAATCAGCTTGTACTCATATATTTTTAATATATACACATGCACAACTTTTTTAGCTCATTAGAAAATGCACAACTCAGCTTAATGACATATTATTAAGGTGTTTATGATAACTAGATGTAAATCGTTTGACCCGAAAGAAACGGCTCTATTCCACACTGTGTGGTAGTGATTTGCCTTGGTCCCTCTTGTTTTTGGGACTTTTTAGGCTCAGGCAAGCGTAGGCCAGCGTATGTTAGGAAGGACTTAAAGATGTCTAGGTTCATGCTTAAGTCCATCCTAACACACGCTGGCTTACCCTTAGACATGATTCCGAGAAGTACTCTAGATCAAACAAATGCATATAGAGCCTTTTTTTGCCACGGCCCATGTTGAAAAACATGGTAAGACACTCGAGGAATACAGATATGTACTTTTCAACAAACAACAACAAACATGCACTTTTCTCACTTATTGTCATAAAAGTGGCCCTTTTATTCCCTTCCTCTCCCAATATAGCCCTTGTTCCCTTTTAAAATGTTTAGACGCCAAATTAAAAAAGATTTTTTACTGAATTTTTCCGGATTTTTTACTATGGAGACCAAGTCAAACCAATTTTTTCTTTTTCATAGAATCTGTTAACTACTTTCCGTGAAAAACGTGGTAAACAAACAACACGAGCATGAAATTCGTTTTGAAAACTTCATAACGAAAATGGTCAGCCGTTTGGGGGGGGGGCTCCAGCCTCAGCCGGCTGATGGCTGAGATAAACCTTAACCGGCTGAAGTCAGCCGGCTGAGGATACCACCTGGTCACAATTTTCTGATAAGTGTTGCTGCATTTAGTGCAAAAATAACTGTAAGGTTTTGTTATCTCATTTTAAACATTTAGCTAGTAGTGAGTTGTATGTAGAGTTATGGCCATTTTGGTGTCAAAATCATGGATATCTGAAAACTGTATTCTTGAGGGAAAATCAAAAATTCTCTGTAAGGTTACGATCACTCTGCTACAAGTTTGGGCTCAATAGATAACACTGATCAGGCTTTATATTTTAAAATACTACTTGCCTTAATAGAACAAAATTATACAAGAAACCACCTAATAATTGAGTGGTCTGAAATGTCTCATTTTCACAAATTTTAAATTATCTAGATGTCCTCATATAAAACAAGAAAAAAGTGAACAAATGAACTAAGCTGCAAAAAAGTGCCAATTTAATGTTTTTGTGCTAGACTCGGAAATGGCCGACTCAGAAATAGCCGACTCGGAAACGGCCGACTCGAAAACGGCGACTCGGAAATGTCCCACAACGGTCCTCATCTTCAATTATAATTCTTGAAATTGATTTCACCATCGTGTTCAGCGTGAAATTCTGCAGCAGAAGCAACAAAAGTCACCACCCTCTTTTCTCGTGTTAACAATATGTCATTAGGAAGCTGAGACTCTGCTCTTTCTTGTGAGTTACAGAAATTATGCATGTGTACATAAAATTTTAGAGTATTAGCTGATTTTCTAAACATACTTACGTCTTATTTGATGCAATTCAGAAGTTGGTCAAAATCTTAAACTGGACCGGCTTTTTTGGAAAACGGGTTACAGATTCGGATTCTCCATGATATGGAGACCAAAAACTGCCGGTCTTGCTGGCTAGGTGAAAACCTGCTTAAAGAAAACTTGCTTAGCGAAAAAATTGCATAGAAAGACAGTGAAATTACTTGATAGGAATTTTACAAATTTTGAAATTAGAATTTTTACTTGTGAAACCTAACAAGTAATTTTACTGTCTTTGTACATGACCACTTAATTTTAGTGGTCATTTGAAAAAAAATCGCCAAATTGCCCACTTAGTTGCCCACAAATTGCCCACTCATGCCTACTGAGTTCAGCGTTACATCATAGAAAGCTTATACCATCAAGTTTAGTTAGTGAAATGAACTATCAAGAGAAAAAAATGACAACTATTTTCAATTACTGTTTCAAATTTTCAACTTTCCGTTCGAAACCTTTCCGGATATAAAACAGTCCCCCCCCCTTTAAATGGGCATGCCGTGCGTTTCAAAAAGTTAAGGCGGGGACCAGCATTTTTTTTGAATCGTTCTATTTTTCACTCGGTTTGCGTCAAATGTAATATTAATGACCTATACTACTTTTAAAACTGGGCAGAAAACTTAAAAAATCTGAATGCGTATGCATGTAAAACTTGATCGAGAAAGAAAAAAAAGTGCTGGTCCCCGCCTTTTCTCCGTGTCGGGCACGGGCATGCCCCTTTAAGTTAAAATCGGCGGAGATTCGTGTATTCATAAATTCATCATTTAAATTCATTCGTAAATTCATTGAGTTTACAGGGACAAATTGAAATTAAATTAAATGCTAGCTGGCCTAACTTGTGTGAGAGTTACCAACATAATTTGCCTGCACTTGATTATGAGAAACAATTTATTTATGCTCAAACATTGTGTTGTTTGGAAGTTATACAGTATTCCTCGTCAGAATCTACTTCATTTATAGCTTCGTTAGTCTGGTAGTTGTCTCGTTTGGGTGTAGAAAAGGACACAACTAAAATAATATATACCAGATTGTTGGATAAGGCCTGGCTTCCGAAAGATGAGAAATTATATACAGGGTGTGTCATAAAAACGCGAACATTTTCGAAAGTTCTTGTCAAGGGCTCCCGCGCACCATCTGAAATAATTTTTTTTTGGTGTAAGCAAGGATGTTGAAATAACAGTTGTGAGGCCGGTACCGAGTCCTCTCATTCTGCCGTAACCCTAGGTCTAGCTCTTTAAGCATGAGATTAACGTGTCTCGCTACACAGGGCTAACTCACTGAGGGGTTGCTTCCCGTATGCGTATTCTCGCACTTGAAGCTGACCTTTTGACCTAGGGCTTCAACTGTCCACCCTTGTTACACCAAATTTTATAGGAATTCAACAAGCTTTTTAGCAGGCACTTATTGGTTGGGGGCGGGTTTTTCACTTATTTGAAAATAACTGGTGGACAAAAAGTCCTTGGACAAATTTTGAGCTCACTTTTTGAAATAAAAATTTAACGATGAGAAAATTCCTAAAAATAGGTTTTGTAGCCCTGAATCTCCTCTTTCAAATGGCATATTGCTTTCAGCTTGACTATTTTGGATAAGTCACTATTTGGCTCCAAACACTTGTCTGGTCATTTCGAGAAGGTTACCAACGTTTTCATCACTTTAACTGGTCAAATGTTTTATTGAATTTTAAGTGTCACTGCAGAATTTTATCACCATGTTGTAGCGCAGCTCAAGAGCTATAAAACCCATATCACAGAAAAATTTTAAAGATCTGAGTGTTGAGATACGGCCTTTTGGAAAAATCAATTTCTTGAAAAAATGACCAAATCCGAGAAATTGGCAAAACTTTCATTTTGGTCATTTTTTCAAGAAATTGATTTTTTCCAAAAGGCCGTATCTCAACACTCAGATCTTTAAAATTTTTCTGTGATATGGGTTTTATAGCTCTTGAGCTGCGCTACAAGATGGTGATAAAATTCTGCAGTGACACTTAAAATTCAATAAAACATTTGACCAGTTAAAGTGATGAAACGTTGGTAACCTTCTCGAAATGACCAGACAATTCATCGTTTTAAGCATATAAAAATTACTTAGGAGTCGTTTAAACACTATTTTAAATAAGTGAAAAAACCCGCCCCCCACACCCCCCCCAACCCAATAAGTTCCTTTTAGCAAGCAACAATCTGTAGAAAAGTTCGTAAAAAGGTTAAAAATTAAATAAAAAGAAAATTATTTGAAAAAAGCCGCGTTTTTTGACACACCCCGTAAGCAGCACTTTTTTTTGTAAGCAGCACTTTTTTTAATCGATCAGAAAAAAGTTAGTTTCTTTGGGGTCAGCCGCGGACTTTTCCTACAATCTGGTACATAATGACTCGTTTATGGAGTGGAAATGAAGTCTAGAATGAGAGCCTAGTTTAAATTCTCTTTTTCTTCACTCCCTAAACGATCCATAAATCAATTTATTATTCATGTCAAGGTACAATGTGGCTGTATATTGTTTAAAAGCAGGCAAGGGTCATTCATACTGTATTTGACTATCTTGAGAAAACTTGAGTGGTGGTAAGTTTTTTTGCAAAAAGTGGTCAGCCACATCGTATCTCCGTCATTGGAATCTTAAGACAGATACCTCTGGGTCTATCTCCCGCCTGGTCCATGCTTGAAAGCTTGTTAGCGCTCAATATAGAGGGTGGAGAGGCTACAGGTCCACATAGATCTGTCTTTACTTGAGCAGTTTCCAGTGGTGTAATGATAGCTGGTTGTTCTACCATACTTGTCCTCAGGATTCTATAAAATCAGAAGTAGTCGTTGTTTAGTTGACAATTTTAGGGTAGAATTTATAGCTATTGTCTGACATCCGCACTTCCAAAATATATTTTCCCACCTCTTGTTAAGTGACTTAGTCCTTCTGTGAAGCATCTCTCTCATCTCAAGACTGTGAGCCCCATCCTCTGACAACATTTTCGACTTTCTCCTGACACTGCGAAACATGCCCAAGCCACCCATGGACCTACTCCTAGACTGGCTAGCCTCCTTGCGCAACCCTGCAAAGAGGCACTTTTGTGACAGGCTTCGTTGCTAATTGAGCAAGGATCATCCTCTTGCCCTTCGTGAATAGTGGTGTCCTGAATGTTATGACCGATCTCCGCTGGTGTGCCCTGGGGCGTGCTAGCACTCCCTAATTTAGAGCTTGTGCCCGTGACACTTCTTATTTTGGCTAGAGCTGTGGAGCTCAACCGTCGATTGCTGTTTTCGTGCCGATTATAGGAAAAATGGGTTCCAGAAACACTTCCTGAGTCACTGTGTAGCTCAGCACCAGCTGTAGCTGTTGGAGTGTGCGATCTGGGTGCTTCTGAAAAGTTTGAAACTTTACTAGCTTCGCATAGAAAAGGTTGGTTTCTCCAGTTGAAAGTAAAGCGAATGAGCAGAAAGTTTTTGTAAAATATCTGAAAAGTAAAAAAATTACCCATCATCCGGCAAGAGAAGTCTTCTTTAAGCTGGTGCAACTCTAAGGAAAGCTTGCTTAATAGAGCGTAGCATCCACTAATAGATTCAGATGAACTACAGCCATTGGCACTGGCATCTGTATTTCCAGAGAGCAGATCACGGAACTCAGTTTGCCAATGTGCCTCCTAAGTTTTGACTATTGGTATAATTGCTTATGTTTTTGTTAAAAGTGAATATCTTACCTGCTCAGTAATAGGTCTTTGATTAAGCTGCAATGATAAATTTAAATTATTTTAAAAATTACAAATTATGAGCAGTTAACCTTATTATGAACCACCGGCAGTATAATAAGTGAAATCGGAAGGTTGACATTGACAAGAAATTCAATGAAGGAAAACAGAGCTGAGCCACCGGCTCTTTTAGCCACCAAATCCTTGACTATTCGTGCTATTTTCGCCCTTAAAATTAAAAAAAAATAAATTTCACCAAACAATTGAAGTAAAAAATACCAATGCGGTGTCATTTGCTTTTGGAAACTGAGAATCATCACTTTCAAAGCTAGAGTAAAGGCAGTGATATTAATCATATAAAATGGCTTTTAACGTGAGTTTTTGCTTTCTAAGAGTCAAATTGTTAGCCTTTTCAATTTTTGTGTGTCCTCTGAAAAAGGGTTCGACTAGCAACATTTTTCAGCAACACATTTGAATTTGCACGGGATTCAGATTCTTGTCCTCCTGTACTTTGGGCCCCACTTTTTTTACCTTGGTACCCCCTGTTGTTTTTTCTTGAAAAATTCCTTGCCCCCCCCCGTCCATTAGAGTTATAATAATGTTGTGATCGTGGTGATCATGGTTAACATCATCACCTTGAACATGATCACCTTCAAAAACAGGGGAGACTAAGGCATTTTTTAAGAAAAAACAACAGGCGGGACCAAGGTAAAAAAAAAGTGGGACCTAAAGTACAGTAGGAACAAGAATTTGCACGGGATTCAAATTCTTTGCGACTCAAAAATGTCCGATTCACGTGAATAATACACATACGATTTTGAATCACGGGTTTCGAGTCGCAACAATTTGAACAAATTTGAATTTAGCAGAAATGTTTTTTGACCTCTGATTTAAAAATTCTCAGTTATTCCAATCGCCAACAATGCTGACAACTCAATAATATATACGGTGTCCCAACTTTTACTCACAAATTTCTTTTGCCCATAATCTTTTGAAAATCGGCCATTTTTGTTTAGGCACGAATTTGATGATTAAACCGCCCCAAAAAAGAAAAATCCATCTGCAATTTTTTTAATGACACACTGTACGACAACTTATACAGTCAAAACTCGATATAGTGTACACCTAGAGCCGGTCCTCAGGGCCTGTGCACTACTGTATTTTCTCTATTAAACCCCATGGGTCATTATTTTTCAACCCCGAAAAATCATAAAATAGTAAATCAAAAATGAACCTCTCTCTGAAATCCTAGTAAAAAACGAGGGGTGGGGCTTTATTAGAAGGTGGGGGATTAATAGAGAAAATACGGTATATCGAGTTTTTGACTGCATACACTTTCTAAATTATAACAAAAATTAACCTAATAAAATTGATTGAATTATGGAGTCTCTGACAATTCGCTGAGTGGTTGATACAGTTGCCTGTATATTTAAATAATAAAAAAGTTTGATACAGAAAGTTGTCTAACTATGTGCCCTCCTCGGTCTGTAATAGAGACTGAGCCCCGTGTAGCGCTATCTAAAAAAAGTGAAATGAAGGCTGTTTGTGTGTATGTGGCACCTCGCATTAAAGAAGTAGAAAATGCAGTGCTTGCCATTGGCGCTAAACTTTGCTTGGGCAGTGGTGAACTATAAAAACTGGCAGATACTGGTATATATTTATTTAGATGCAACTTACCTGATAGAATTGTGCATCAAATTTAGACAGAAGGCAATATCTTTGGAATGGAATTGTGGAGCTTCTGTAAACAAAAGAAATTTTGCACAAAATTGAACTAATTGCGTGTACCTTTCCCCGGTGTTGCTGCCCTCAAAAAGAGTGGCACCAGAATATGGCAGAGAATTGCTTCGATTCTATCTGCTAATGGACCTAGTCCGTCTGAACTGCACACAAATTCCAGTGAAAATGCAAACTAAACATCACATTTTGGTACTTTTAGGTAAGACAGTCAAAGTATTAATTCAGTATATCCAACTATCCACTCTAAACTACGATGTTGCTTACCTGGCCTAGAGCTTGCATCAAAAAAGCAGTCAATTTCAAAACAGTGTTGCAGAAAATAGGAGGTGGTGTAGATCCATTCAATATAGTTGGTGGTGTTTGGCCCATGGTCTGACTACTGTTTTCTTCACCTGCACTATGGTCACCTATAGTTAGCCTTAAACACATTTGGCAGATGGTCTAAATGTGTCTTGTGAGTATGAATTAGTGGATCATTGTCAATTAATAAACACCTTTAACGGATGCAAATGAGCGATATAAGGGTAGAGGGTCAGTGTGTTGTACAGCCCACCCAACCAGCTACTTATCGATGCCCAATTGGCTCGTCTTCTAATACTCTGCTTCTTAGCAATTTTGCTAATGGTTTTATCCAGACGTCGAAGAATTACATTAAGCACTGAACGGTTAGCCTCCACGGACCAGTCCACTACAGGCAGAATATGGCGAAAAAACTGAAATAAGAGCTATTAAAAATTTATTTTTAAATTTCGATTTTTCGAATGTTCGATGTTACCAAACCACCTTTCCGAAAATAAAGCATCCGATTTTCACAACAATAAAACACTCAAAAACCAAATCTAGCTTGGTAACCCGACCAGAATTTACAAAAAAAGAAATCTGAAACCAGGCTTGTCAAATCCTCGGTCTGAAAAATCCGACCGATTTGAAAAAAATAATAACAGTATCCTAATTTATTGTTTTCACCTTTCTTATGAGTGAGGAAAATAATCGGTGGGTTTGGCCACCAAACGCCGATAATCCGAAATAATTAATTAAAACATATTTAACCAAAATGTGAACAACTTACTTTTGCAAACCACTGCATCCCATTGTATTTAGGTCATATGGTGCGATCTTGAGCAAGCTAACAGCAATTTCACTCAGCTTCTGTAAATCACTATTAGTTTCCATCACCAACATTTGGGTTATACCGCATGACATTTGTGATCCAACAGCTCAGGAATTCTTAGTGAATGGTCATTAGCAGCTAGCTTGGCCAATTCTTTAAGGCGAATACCAGCTTTTGAGTTGAACATCTGTATATGGTCAATTTATCAATTGCTACTTTAAAAGCACATACCGCACACAGAGTCAACAATGAGTCCCTGGGTCCTCGGAAAATCTCCTTTTGTAGTTCACTATTGTCAGCTGCGTCCCAACCGGCAGAAGTAATTTTCTTTTCTTTTGAGGAGGGGTTCTGCAACAATCAGGTACATCTATTAAATTTAGAATTTTTTTATAAAATGGCAAATATTACGCAGGATATCCCTTCCCGTCATCCTCTAAGCCCATAGTTGTTGGAGGATCGAAGAATTGAGGCGACTCAGCCAAAAATGATTTACCCCTTTCATTGACACTGTTCACTATATCAAAGGTTCGGGTTGGACCACTAAAGAAGACAATTTTATTTATAATATTTCAATAAAAAATTCTGCAGATGTACCGAGACAGCGCGTCACAGCTGTTGATCAGTGCTTTCATCTCAACGCATCTAAATTGTGAAGTTTGCAAGTAAATCATCAAACCATGCCTTTTCCTATCTTCATGTTTTTACAGTTTTTAATTTTTTATTCGAATCAATCATGTTTTTTATCCAAAATTTTCAAAGTGATTAGAAGAGACTGTCTTTCACAAAACAGGCCTTTTCTGATCACTTCGAAACTTTAAAAGTTAAACCTCGATTTAACTACACCCCAAGGGACCGACCAAAAACTATTATCGAATTAAGGTTTTCAAACGTGGTTTTCTCTGTGGTGACGAGAAAAAGGTACTGCTAAATCAAGGTTTTACTTTAGATAAAAACATTAGTGATTCGGGAAATTACACTGAATTGATGGGAGACCACTGCTATAGAAAGAGGGATAGTCTCAGAAGAATATAGGGAAGTATAATTTACATAGTGTTGTAGGCAGTGAGTTCATGTTTAAGAGCAAATGGACTGTTCATCAATTTGGTCGACTCTTCCTCCAGATGTTTTAGGAAATGAGGAATTATAGCTTGCATGATCAACTGTAACAGACAAAATCAAAAACAAATGAAAAGCCAAACATTTTATTTTACAAACCAGCATTTGATGACTACGTTTCGTCTCTATAATAATCCCAAAAATGTAATTTCTTGTTATTTCTATTCAGTTTCAATTTTTAACCTGGGGCAAAAGCACAGACTATAAAATGAAAGTTTTAGAAATGCTAAATTTTGACAACTTTAGCTAAAAATCTACCAGTTACGCAACTCGCCACAGCATCTGGCAGAATTGAAAAGAAATTTGGATCGTCTCTGTAGCACAAATCCAAAGCTTTTAATGGTTTAGGGTGGGAAACAAGTGGAAGAATGTCTGTAAGCAGGACCTTTGTTTCAATATTTAACAGGTTAATTTTCTACCAATCTGATCCACCAATTCATTCATGCTCTCCATGGCTAGCAAAAGGTGGAACACTTAAATTTCGGTTTTAATGGGTAATGTATTCTTTCGTAGATAATATCTCACAGTATTTTGCTTTGACTTGCATAGCATTTATCTCCAAGTCATTATTGTTCTGGTCACACATATCGGCTACTGAGCCAAACATTTGAAGCAGGCTTTAAAACTTCAACTGTAGTTAAAATACAAGGTAGTTCCATATTTTTATCAGCCATAACTTTTTATCTAAGTCAAATTTCAAAATTATCTTCTAATAGACTGACTCAATTTTTGATGCCGCTTTTCTTGCTTGTCTGTCTCACTGCTCGTACAGATAAATCCGATCCAAACCGCAGTAGGACCAAGCAAAAATCGTAGTTTGGACATTGTATACCAGACAAAACGGCATTAAAAACTGAGTCGATCTGTCAAAATGAAATTTCGACTAAGAAAATTGAAAAAACTCGGATCACCCTGTAGTTTAGTTTGTGGTCACTTACAATGGCTTCCTGTGGAGAATATAGAATTGTTTACAAACAAACTCCACCACTTGGGTAAATAGTGAATTGGTCTGCCGCTGACTGTAGCAACGTAGAATAGTTGGCATAATGAGAAAAAATCCCTAAAATAAACCGATAAAAATGATTTGTATATCAACTTGCAGAAAAATTCAATACACACCTGACTAGCAAACAGGGTATTAAAATGAATAGCCAGACTGATATAGGTGGCCATGCAACGTCTGCAAACAAGTATGGTTTCACTTTACAAGAAATTAAAGCCAAATTATTTTGCCTCAAAATGAGCACATCTTCACAGTGAATTATCATGATTCCTGCAAGGAATACGTAACTGAAAAGTAATAATTAATTCAGGAATCACCGTTGATCACATTGATGAATAAGTGTAGGTCACCAAACATGAATGCATCTTCCATCTTTTCAAACATATCACTTATTAACTAAATACAAAATGCTGAAAATAAAAACTTTTTAATACTTTGAAACAGACAAACCACTGTCCATACAAACTTGTGCTGAAAATTTCATCGAATAAGTCTAAACTTTGCCAGAAAGCGAATTAAGTGTAAAAAACTTACCATGGAGTCCATAGCCTGCAGCTCAGTGCCCATGGCCCCCTCATACATGCCAAAGCATGATTCAACACTTCTTCGGGGAAATGATGGCAAATGGGTGAACTCATCATGAAGAAAGAATATTCGCTGTGGAATCTGAAAATAAAAATTCCACATGAAAAAAATTAAAATTTTTAATCTGACCACAGAATCAGGACTATATTTAAGAGCATTATGGGTGAGCAACACCTAAATTCGGTATTTCAGTGACAAGTTTATCGCTAAAATGTTTACTTTTCCAGTCTCTTGAAACTTTTGCTGAAAAGCATCTGCCCTAATCTTCATCTGTGCCACCACTGGATCCATTTTAAGCAAGGTTAACTGTGGATAGAATGAACGATGGAAAAAGTAAAAGTCTCTGCAAAAGAATTTTATACGTGAAGGCTGAACACCCTTCTTCCACAACGAACCTAACATATGCACTGGGATTGTGCAAGATTCCAGTTTTGGAGTCCATTAAAAAATACTGGTCCACTTCTTCTTCTGGCACATTGAAAAATTCCAAGCTGTCCGTTAAAATCTGCTGGAACTGTGTTTCTTCGTGGATTGAAAATTGTGTAGGAATATCCCCATCTGAAATTTTTAAATAAAATACCCTGTTTATTACAACAGAAGGGCTCCCAATTTAATAAACGTGTTTGTGGTCCATATGGCGCGCAAAAAGATAAAAAAATCTTATTAAATTTGAGTGATCATGTTTTATACCGTATTTCCTTTAATTTATTTTTTGGATCCCATTTAGAGGGGGCTAAATTAGAAGGGGGGGGGGGGCTAAATTTTTTGAGCCTCCTCCCGACTGACAAAATTTTTGACGAACATCAACGAGTTCATTCGGATTTCATAACAACATAAAATGTACAGGGTGGCGCAAATTTTCGCCGGGATTTGTTTTGCTCGTATCTTCTTTCATTGATCGTGTCTCGGCGAGATCTTTTTTTTTACATGAAAGAGGACGTTGAGGCAACAGGATGATACCTCATTCGCCATTTGTTAGTTTTGTTAACGTGCTTTGCTTGCGTGTTAAACTTTGCTTGATTTCATTCCGTGCCATTATTTTATTTGGGTGGATGAAAGATGAAACTAGCCGATCTCAATAAGCTGAAGTAAATAATTTTCCGAGCATTTTCCCCTAAAATTTCCCTAAAAATGGTACAACGAGCAATTAACAGGGTAAAGCATCAGTTCATGGTACTTTTGATTCGTGGTACTATCGATTCGTGGTACTTTTCATTTGTGACTGGTTAAAATATTTTTCGACCCTGAAAAGGCTCATTCCAAGGTTATTGAACTGCATCAGATTCACATCCTTTTGTATCGGATGGTGGTTTTATTCCCATTTATCTTTCTTGGAATCGTTGGCTATCGCGAGCGCCGTTCGGGATCTCTCGACATTGTTCAAATCAAGGATGTTGCAAGTCAAATCTTCACTACGAGGTGAGTAAAATTAAAGTAGGGTCACTGGTGCCAAAAATACCGGCTGAGGCTGATCAATCAATCAACCGTTGTTCAGAGAGGTTTGGGGTTTTCAGGACTATTTTGAGAAGTTTGGAATGTTTTGGGGTACTTTTGAGTTGGAAAATGCATATCTGATGCAAAAGAAGTAATTATGATGCAAACAGATCTGATGCAAGAAAAAGTACTATGCGAATGATTCCACACATTTCTGGTCGACCACCTTGGGGTGGGTAGATACCTAGGGTATTGAAAATCTGAATTTTGGTCTTCACAAACCGTTTTTAGCACACAGTTTTAGTTTGGACGGAATTTTTTATTTGTTTCTTAGAGATCATAAAAAAATTGTGGACGACCATGAATGAATTGCCAGTGGACGAATAGACCTAGTGCCAAAGAGACGTTCCCAGCAGAAAAGGAGGATTTTGGGGTCGAAAAGTATTTCAACCAGTCACAAATGAAAAGTACTACGAATCGATAGTGCCACGAATAGATTGCCACGAATCAAAAGTATCACGAACTAATAGTCGTTCATTAACAGCTACGGTCGGCTACTCCAACTATGCATTGATCTCCAAGGAGGAAGCATTGATGAAGACTTTCGCAATATTGAACGAGATTTGTTGTTTTTCATTGTTAATATTTGTATTTATTTTTGTTGATTTTTTTCAAATGCCATTATGCATGTTTGATAACGTTCGATTGCCCGGAGTGTCCTCTTTCAAATAAAAAAAAAGATCTCGCCTAGACACAATCAATGGAAGAAGATATGAGCAAAACAAATCCCGGAAAAAATTTGCGCCACTGTGTACTAACAATTAATGTAAAATTCTGGGTTTGGAATGTTAATTTCATCGTCATATATAGGGCTAGATAAATCAATCCAGTCAGTTGGATCAATACACTTGGAATAATTCACCCTATTGGACTAATTCAGCCAGCTGAACCAATACAGTCGGAACGATCCAGCCAGCTGAACTAATTCAACCATAAAACTGATACAACACAACCGCTCACCACAGCACAAAACCTAAGAATGAATGAAATGACCGACTCCACTGGTTATATACCCCAAATGACTACGAAAAATATTTTTTTTTTCGGTTTAAGGGAGGGTCTAAATTAGAGGCGAGGGCTAAATTCTTTGGATCCTCTCTTGAGAGGGGCTAAATTAGAGGGGGAGGCTAAAATAGGAGGGGTGGGGGCTAAATTTCAGGAAATACGGTATGTACTTCAAGCCTAGAACTACTAAAAAAACTTTCATGTTATATGGTTAGGCTCAACGGCGACATTACCTCAAAATTAAAAGTAATTTATATGGCCTACCTGTTCTGAGTTAGGACCATGTATTATAATTTTTTTGGCACTGGGAACGTTGGCAGTGATCATTATGGCTTGCTAAACCAATATAAAAAAGTAAAATTTTAATTATTTGAAGGTAGCATACATCACATTGTTCCTTTTTGAGAGTCTGTTTCAAGTCTTTAAAGTACAATCCGTGCACTTGAGGAGCAATCAACCAGGTTAGGGAGAGTGCCATGGACAATGACTTGTCAGATCCTTCGCAGGGAGTTCTGCAAAAATAAATTGCGGGGAATAAGAATAAAATTTTAAAGCATTCTGAAATGGTCACCTCACATAAAACATTATGAACCCGAACAAATAATTGAATAGACCTAAAAAAGTGTTAATGTTTTTTGCAAAAGTCAGGAAAAATTTATCTTACAGTAAGCCATTTGACTGAAAGAAAAAAACTTTTTTTTTAAATAAATGTGAAAAAACCTTGGAAGTGGACGAAATGTGAGTATTAACTTCCTCAACAATGAAATCAAGTGCTCCTAAACTTTGGGGGTATTATTGAACTTGCAATAATCTGGCTTGCAAACTTGTCGGGCTTTGGTTGTAAATTTTTCCAAAAAGTTGCGCAAAAAGAGCCCTGAGTCTTCTACTATGCAATTCCAAGCGATTTTGCGGCAAACATCTCCAACTGAGGCTCCATTCTTGTCAATTTGTACATCATCGAACATCTCGATGATTGAGGGCACAACACTGAGTATGGCTGATGGGAACAGAGGTTGCGCGACTGGCATTTGATGAACACTACAAATACTCCAAGAATTTATAATCAAGTAACGTTATGAAAATATATCTGGTTAAATTTTTTTGGAAAATATTTCTGCGAAAAATTTTTTTGACTTTGTTAGTATCACTTTTATTGTGCCACTAAACCCGAATTTTAACTAACGCTTGTCTTTGCTGCGAAGAAGTGTGTTGTATCTCTTCTTCTCCATTCCCATCTGAATTCTGCATTTGTTGCTGTTGTTGCTGCGTATTGGTTTGATGGTAAAAAAGGGCTGGTTCTGAATCAAAACCAATAAATATTGTATATTTGCCCTGCATTGCTCACCATATGCCGCTTGTTGGACAATAGCTGTTGCTAGCTGTAAATACCGCTATTTTGACTTTCAAATATTAATTGGAATCACTAACTAGAGGAAATCGTTGTCGCAACTCCGACTGTTTTTCCTCCGCTTCTCTGACAGCCCTTTTGACCATCTCCTGCTTTTGTTTCCTGCGAGTACGTGTCATTGTCATAATGGTTTGGCTGGTTGAGTGTTCCTCTTCTTTCAGTGAAAGTTCTTCGACTTTGGTTTTGATGTAAGGCATCCAGGGTGGGTCAACCACTGGAAGTTGGCTGACTCCAATAGGTGGGAAGGCAGGGTGAAATCAATGCCTGGGGGAGGCACCTGAAAGTGCAAGCGAAATACTAATACATCTCAGAAATACACGATGCAGTTCCCTGCTTCGCAGACTGACATTTTGTAACTATAATTAATCGAACCTTAAAGAGTAGTTGTGCGTTGTCCTCCATCTTTAACCAAACATGGAATTTATTGCGCCAGAGTGTGAAGAACCTTCGCACAGCTTGTGTTCTGACGCTTGCATCTTGGCTGGACATATCTGTCTTAATTATATTGATGCAATCTTCGGATGTCTTTACGGAGCAGCAAATGAACATGGAGGCTGTAAAAGTTTAGATTTTTTAAGCTACTATAGTTTGTAGCCAGATGATACCTGCACTGGAAACAATGTGAGCATCATTGTGGGAGAGAAGCTCCCAACAAACAGCTACCATCTGTTTGTAGTGATCATTAGACATAATAAGGGTGCTTTTCAACAAGCCAGACAAAGGCGAGTGTGCAATGTTAAGAAGTTGTGTTTTGAGAAAGACTAGTATCGGAGAATCTTTCTGGGATAGCTCGGCTGAATCAACTGGCTCAACACTCTGAACATCAGATAAAAATGCGCAAAGAAAAAACAATTTACTACTTGCGAGCTTTCTTTTTTGGCAGCTTTTGATTCTTCGATCTCATTCAACTTCTCGATAAGTAGTCCTCGCAAAGCTAGAGGCACTCTGTCAACGCCGCTTTGGCGGACTGTTGCACTCTCTCTTCTTGGGTTAGATGCTCTTTTTTGCTGAAGTTAAAGAAGGTGGGGTCGGTCATTATAAGCTAAGCAACAATATTTTGACCATTACTTTTAGATTTTGCAGTTTTCGTCAACGACATTTTTTTTGATTGATAAAAGGGACAAGATCCATTTTTAAAACCACCCCGATCGAGTGATTCGAGATTTTCGACTTTGTAAAAATGTGTCTTTCGTTGTGAAAAATAAGGCATGTATTTTTTTCGCTAGACCGCATCAAGACATGGTCAGAGTGATTGAAGCCTATAAGCATGGAATACTGCATGGCCTTGGATGGGAGAAGCATGGAGCAGAAATACCGACATAAAGCTTGTTCCTAAGTCTAGTGAACAATCAGGCTCCAAAATATGCCGGTTGCGGGTAAAAATTTATGAGCAAGTTTGGCACCATTATCAGAGCTACTCTACCGATAAAAAAAGGCGGACTATTTATTTATGGTAGATTTTGAAATTTTCGGATGCAACCAATACCTAAAAAGTTTAATCGCTAGAGCTCGTGGTAAGTAAGAATACTGCAATAACCAGCTATGTAACTTTTTTGTTGAGATCTGTGATATCGGTTTTCTAAATCGAGAGGAAGTATTAGAGAAAATACGGTGCGGGAAAAGATGTGTTAAAAGTACATTTTAAATTGTTTTAGGGTCAAAACATCTAATTTAGCGTTTGCCGTTAGGAGCAATACCTGCTTATTGTTTTCCTGATGACTCTGCCAACTTTCCAACAAGTGTTTACGGTGATCTGGTCGCTTTTCCAACGCAGGAATAGCATCTTGGTTGTCATCATAGACCACTTGCAGTGCTTTCGTCATCTAAAGACGGAAATAGAGCTAGAATGTAAGGCATATCCATTTACTTTGCGACATTGTCGATACACTCTTTCAAAACACCACTTCGTACAGCATCGCTAAGAAAATAAATAATTAAAAAACACTATAGAGTGTAAGCAAAAAACCTCGTGTGTGCACTTTTTGACTTCAAATCGGTTTGTGACTGCAATGAGCACCTGCAACAAACATGAGATTTGGATTGGTTGAACAGCTACTCAAGTTTTTTTGTATACAATAAAATAAACCAGCTATTTTGTTTTCGTGGATACCTCAAAATCAATATTCACAGCTAATATTGCCAAAATATTTTATTTTTAAATAATCTAGACAAGTCAGGAACTTTTTGCTTTTGAAAGTGTGATACCTTGATCCAAGGCATATTCTTGATCATCTCTTCTTCCTCATCTTCAATGGTGAGGGGAGGGGGCATGACTCTTCTTTCTGGCGAGAAGTGTTGGTCAGCAGTCACACAAGTGGAAGAGGACAGGTTGATAGGGGGTTGGACAAGAGTGCCAGTGGTCTCTACATAATAGCCACTGGGTGAGTATTTGGCACCGCCTGTATGGGGCTGTAAAGTGTCTCGCAATGTAGCCCTTGTGCTTGCTAAAGAATTAAGCAATATTATTAGCAGAAGAGAGACTCGCCTTCAATCACAGCAATGTTATATTTCGGCAGAACAAGGCCGAAAATAGTTTAGTGGGAAAGTTGTGAGATTATAGCTAGGGAGAGTTAAAGAGGCAGTTAATGCGTGAAAAAACGTGTTAGTGCGAAAACACAACAAAAGTCTGGTAAAAAACATTTACGAACACAACAACAATAATTGTGAATAAGTAAACCATCTTCCTAATGTAGAACATGATATAGTTTCTGTTACTTTTTTTAATTCATAGCATCTTTTTACTGAAGGTTGATTTTTTGAAAAAAGCAGTTAGTGAAAAAAATCTAAGAAACCAACTTTAAAATTGTCTATGGTGCGGAAAATAGTTAGAAGCTGTGCAAAAAATTAATTAGACAAAAACTACGATTTGGCTGGGATGAGCGTTTAGTTTTGTTTTGTTCGGCAAAAAATCTTCTGTAAAATTTCTTTAAATTTTTAGTGCCACACTGTATATGCTAATGTCTGGGACGCAACCGATTCGCCAACGCAGAAATTCCCCAGCGGGAAATCTCGCCAACAAAAAATTCGATTTAACTGCCTTCTTAGGACTGGCCATAGGGGGTCGTTTTTTGTTGGCGAGTTTATTGCGTCCCTGAGTTCTGTTTGCTAGAATTTATTATTAAAAGATAATAAAAAAATCAACATCACATCAAAAATAGCAGCAAAACATTACTACACACACACCAGATATACAAACGAACCTCCTCTAGCGATCAAATTAGCGTCTGGTGAAGAAGTGGCGGAAGCCGAGGAGACAGATGGTCTGTCTATACCCATCTCGCCTGCCTGCCCAACATTCTTTATTCGCATTGATTGCACTACTTTTCGGCTTAACCGACTTTTAAAAGAAGCAGTTTTGCGTCGGCGTTGAACAAATGAGCTTCTGGTTTCAAGCATTAACGGAGCTACAATGCAAATTTAATTTAAAAACAAAAAAGCAAAATAAAAAGAAATTAATTCCAGATAGCGAAAATAAACGCATAAAAACTAAATTCGTGTGAATGTGATGAAAGCAAGTAATTTGCTTGCAAAATGAGAATTTACAAAAGGAATAAAGCTAGCAGGCTGTAGTTAAGGAGCGATATATAAATATTTTCAAGGTGCAAAAAGCTAACTTTTAATGCGAAATTGCAAAAACGAGACACTAGTTACACAAAAAGGCATTGTTGAATTAAGCGAAAATTGTCTTTGTGAATAATTCAGTCAAGACGAATTATGATTAGACTGCACCAGAAAAATTGAATGTGAAGTAGTGAAAAAATTAGTAACAGTATATTGCCAACCTGATTCATTACTTTCTTCAGCCTCGATTGGAGGGCCATTCAATGGTGAGCGGGAAGGTTTCCGGATTCTGCAAATGAGCTTTGGTTTGTGAATTGGTTCTTATCGGTTTTACAAAGGAACTTCTCAAGATGACACTTACTCAAAATTTAAAATTTTTGTGTTTAAATGTTTACAATCCTGATTATCAAATAGGCTATTCGGAATCAGAAGTCATAATATAAGCGTAGAAGTATCACCTTGAGAAGTTACCCTGTCACTTAATATTTATCTTTACATTATTTACAATATTTCAATTTTCGTCAACGTGACTGAAAACTGCTTTTGGTATCTATTTATTTAAAACTACCTGAGTGACTCTCTTTTCCGTGTAGTGGACTCGAGAATACTTTGAGGAGTAGATGGAGAGCCTCTTTTCAACAGTCGTTGTCGGCCTTGAGCCAATCGACGAACTTAATTATTACATTTTTTTCGAAAAGCAAATTTTTGACTGGAAAATGGTTTTTCAATTAAAAAAATGTACGTGCAAAGCTCTATTTGCAAATATTTCGTTTTTCACATTGATTGCCTCGGCTGATTTTTTTCAATAACTTGTTTTTTCAGATGATTCGAAAACATTCAGCACGATATTTTCAAACCATTTTCGAATTTTACCAAAAAAGTGTATCAAAAAATGCTTGATGTTTTTAGCCACTGAAAGGCCAAATAAGATCAAAAACATAATAAATCAATTTTTTTTGTGAAAAATCAGCTTAAGGGACTATCGTGAAAAAGGACCTAATTTTAGATCAAGCAGAGCGAAATGTAGATCTTTTAAAGAACAATTAGAAATTTCCAAGGCAAACTAAAGATGTGGTAAAAAAGCAATAAAATATTAGTGACTTGGAAGCAAACTAAAAATAAAAATCGATTATAGTAAAATATTAATAATAAATTAATAATAAATTTTTAGCGTTTTCTCTAAGCCTACAAAACTAAGATGTCGAAACAGCTAAAAAGTTAAAAAACAGCTATAGTTTACACAATCATGTAAATCAAATTTTTTTACAAGTTTTTAGCTATTGTTAGATCCACGTTATTACCTAAAATGATTTTCAAAATTCAACCATTTGATTTTTTATTATTGATCTCAAAATTTTTTGGCTTGTATGATTTTTGAAACGATGAATTTATGACATAGAACTTCTGAGTTATATATGAAAAAATGAATCGAAAATTAATTGAAAAGGATAGGGTTTTGCTTGTATGTTTTATGTTTTTTATAGAAGAAGTGGAAAAGATAGGAGTAGAAGAAGCAGCAGGAGAAGATGGCTCAAACCTGCTGCATCCACATTCTGCAAGGAAGTTGGAGGTGATTTAGTGGTTGATGTTTTGGTAATAGCCTCTCCCTGTGGCCGCTGCATCACCACTATGGACTTCTTCTGCTCTAAGTCTTCTTCGGTCGGCTGCTCTTGAGAAAAGAGTCGAGTTCTAGAAGCAAATCTTCTCAGTGTCCACAAAAGATGACTAGATGCTTCAAGATTGTGAGATTCTACAATTTGGACTTAAGCACAACATACGACATTACTTTGGCAAGCGGGGTCACAATAAGCGTTGAAAATGAGTATTTGTTTGACAAATAAATTTACGAGCAAACCTTTTTTGTCGTTAAGAGGCAATAATTGCTCGTCGGCGTTGATGTCGTGAGAACCTCTAGGCGATTCTTCATCGGCAGTGGAATAGGACACTCTTCTTTCAGCTAAAAATTACACACGTTTTATTTTAAACGCTGGAAGCCCAGAATGTCAAGGCTTATTTTACTTTTCTTAATTCGTCTTAAGATTTTTTTACTTTCAGAGTATGTATAAACAAATTCACTAAATATTTTAACAAAATTGGCATTATTTTGAACAAAACTTTTGGTGTGGAGCGTTTAGGCAATTTTTGGACATTTGTCGAAAAATTGCCTAAACGCCTTAACATAACGTCAAGGATTTCAAATTTTTAAAATCATTTTTACTTTTTCCATAGTCGGGTGTATTTTTAAAGCTCTTCTATTTATTTTTAGAGTTTTTTTTTATCTAAAAAAGTTTTTGATTTCCTTTTACATATTTTTTGCTTTATTCAGATGAAAGAATTCTCCTGGACTAACACTGATGTGGTCGAGAAGTTGCAGCAGCTAAAAAACAAGGAAGTGAAAACCGAAGATGTCGATGCGTACTTCAAGCTGCAGTATAACAAGAAGTGCGTGCCTAAGATAATATTCCGATACATGCCCAAGGAAGCTGCGTTACATCCATACCTAAGCCAAGAAGTCGTCGTGTAAGCTGTTATATTTTTTTTATTTTTTTTTCATATCATTGTTGTGTAAAGGCCGCTACAAACTAAGTTCGGTAATGAAATGGTTGCAGTCAAAGAGAGCACTGGCTACCGGCTATACAAGAAGTTCCAAAAGAGTCTATTTGTATGTATTGACTGCAGAAAGTAATTTTTCCCTGTCTAAGAATGATGCGTAAACATTTAGTTGAAAGTTTTAGTAGTGAAGTTCCACCAGCTCATGTACCTATGCTGAGAAAAGAGGACAGTCAATTCTCACTAAACCGTGGTTCCCATGCTGAAGCATGCCATCTCCGTCCAATCAATGAGCTAATAGCCAGAGATATTGACCGAGTGATGAGAATATGAATACGAAGTTGGTTATTTGTTTATTTTTGAATCTTTTTTTTAAAGATTTGCGTCAGGAGAGCACTGCTGATGCTATGCACGATTTGAGTTGCTTTCCAAAAACGCTAGATTTTCTTGCCGCAGCTAGCCAGCTTCTTGCCAATTCCGAGAAGAGGGAAAATTTCAAGGCCATGAAAAAGAAGGCTAAGACATTGCGAAAGGTTGTGGCTCGATCGGTGAAGCGTGCTTCTGAGGTAATGATAGTAGAAGAAGTTGCAGCGCCTCTAAGACAAAGATATCCCTAGGAGAAAGATTTACCGAGAGAATTCTTTTCAGTCAAGCCGAATGCTCACTGCTTTTATGGGCTAGTTATTACATTAAATTTTATTAATGTCTTCATTAAATTGCTTAGATCAATAGCGTTTATAATCTATAGCAACGAGCAGGACCAAGGAAGAGTGCGTCGAGAGCTGATGGCTTACTTGGACATGAACCGAAAAGTGAAGTCGGTAAATTGGATTTGCCCAAAAAAGATATCGATGAATACATTAAGGATCATGTGGCTACGTCAGAAGAACACTTTGCTGAGCAGAAGCACTGGGGGAGCACTCAGCAGTTGATTCTTGCAGCTCGTCTCTATCACCGCAACTTCATTGTGTTTCAGCCAGATGAAAGGACGAAGTTATTACATTTCTCGGCCGTCTATGAAGATGTAAGCTTTCCCTTATTGTAAAAGATGACTGATAGTTATGATTGCCGTTATTTCAGTTAAAGACTTCTCTGGTGTCAGGGCCTACTTAGATTATCCGCTACAAGAACAGCCACTTTGATGTTGTGCGCCAAAGAAAGAGAAAATTAAAAAACCAAAAGTTAAGAAATGTTGTTGTTGAACTGTTTTCCAAGCTGTTATTGGTTCGAAGTCGAATAAAGTTTGAAGTGTTTAGTGAGTCTTCTGAAATTAAAGTGTCTAGTACGTGAGAATATAAAAAAAATTCTGGTGCAACCACCCTATAGAAAACCGAAAGTGAAAGCTGTCTAATTCATATCCGTCTAAAATATTTCTCTCATGTTTTTTACTCTTATGTTTCTCAGTTTTTAAAATCACATATTTTTCCTCATTGGGTGAGCCAAATATCTAAGGAGTAAGAAAACAACGTCAATCAATATGCACCATATACCGTATTTTCTCTAATAACTCACCCTGCTCTAATAACTCACCCCCCCCTCAACTTTGTTGACTCATATCCCAGCCGGCAGAAAATGTTTTTCAAAGCTGTTTGTTGCGTTTTCTTAACTTTCGCAAGCTCTACCGATTCCACTTTTCAGATTTTGGTTGAGCACGGGAAAGTCTCGAGATTGAGTTCAAATTTTTCGGATTTTCGAGGATCTAAAAAATAACTCACTCGGGTGAGTTATTTCAGCAAATACGGGACATTCGTCGAATGGGACATTTGTCCAAAATTTGCCTAAACGCCTACGGTAAGAGAGTCGGGCAAAAAATTAAAAAGTTAGTCAAATCGGTTATCAGCCTATTTGGACTGTATTGCAGCCCTGATGTTCTTAACATGTTTTGTCAAGATCAAAAAGGATCAAACAGAATATTTTGACCTCACAATAAAGGTTCACACCCACCTAGAGCCGACATAAACTTGAAGTACACATCGAGAGCCAAAAAAAAGAAGAGCTCAATACGTAAATACTTAATACTCAATATTTAAAACTCTAAAAATAAATAGAAGAGCTTTAAAAATACACCCGACTATATAAAAGTAATAATGAATTTAAAATCATTGGCATTATGATAAGGCGTTTAGGCAATTTTGGGACATTTGTCCAAAAATTGCCTAAACGCCTACGCATCAAACTTTTTTGGACCCCATGTACTATACTAGTTTCCCACCTCCAACTTTGAAAGTCTGTATTTTGGGCGAGAATACAAGTTTTGCAGGGCTGCTCAACTCCCATGAGTTGTACTTATTCGATTTTGGTCGATTTTTTTAAAAATCTCGACGCTGGCCAAAATGTTTATGTTTTGGGGATCGAAAAAGTAGAAAAAATTGCCAGAAGAGCTATCTTTAAAATTATGTAACAGATAAGACAGGTGCCTTAGGGTTAAAAGGTAAAAGGTAAAAGCAATTACGTTGCATTCCTGGATGCAAATCGTTGATGCTATGAATAGAGCCAGTTTGCTGGTTGAATGTGTTGGACAGAATAGACCATCTTCTATGTGACATAAGTTTTTCCCAGCCAGTGGTCGAGCTGGTGTTTTTGTGGGATACTTTGGAACGAGGTAGTAGTTGGAAAGTCTCCCTTAGGAAAGAACTTATTTGAAAGAGCAACATGCAGGCCATCAATTGTAGAGCTACTGGACAGCCCTCTCCATCCGGGTCATTTACAGTGCCTTCAAATATGCTTTTTTTATAAAATTATCCAATTCTTTATCTAAAAAGCTAACCATCATCCAAGAAATCCTCCAAATCATCTAATATTCTTAACTTCCTCTTATCTTCATTTGCCTTTTGATGCTTTTGTTCTTCCTCAAGCATCTTTTGTAATCTACCAGCAATCTATAACAATTCTTTTTAGGATCATTCTAATATTAAAGAAGCATGTGAAAAAAGTTCGTAGAGGAATTTATAACACTGGAAAGGGAAACTCAAGGGCAATACAGCATACAGTTAAAGGGGCATGCCTACGCTAATAAGAGGTGGTGCCCGGGAATTTAAAAAAATTCCTAATCATTGGACTTGTGTACGGATTTTTCAGCCTGGTTTCTAACAAAACCATACCTAAAATTTATGTTTAGGTGTGGTTTTGTTAGAAACCATGTTGAGAAATCCGTACATAAGTCCAACGATTAGGAAAAATTTTAGAATTCCCGGGCACCACCTCTTATTAGTGTGGACATGCCCTTTTAAGGTTTAAATTTGATTTCGTAGAAAAAATTACTTAGGAGGAGTTTTAGACTTTGGTAGAGTCGAGTTTTCTAAATGAAATACTTTATACCGTACCTCTGCCGTTGCCAACCAACCCCCACAATTTTTTTGAAAAGTGACTAAAAGAGACGTCTTAAACTATTGGGTTGGTGCATAATTAACGTCGGTTTTTTTGTTGTGTTAATTTAGTGAACATCTGACATTTTAATTCACTCTGTTTTCGCTCACACATATTAAATAAATTTTTGGATTTGCTTCCTCATCCGCCGTATTTCCCAATCGAAGCTCCGACAGACTATTACGTCAATCGCTCGCTCAAAAACTGGCAAGTAGGAAAAATTTACGATGACCTAGAAGAAATTTTGGCCGATATTAAAGCGTGGATTACGCCGGGAATGTCTTTGTTCATGCCCTTTGCTATTGCTTTTTACCCTAATAAATCATTCGCTTATTCTGCTCTATTACTGCCCCAACATATTCAGGAACACACTCCAGCGAACTTGTGCATGAACTTTACTATTGAATCCGTCCTAACATAAGCTGGCTTATCCTTGCCTAAGCCTAAAAACACAAAATTTAGTCGAAGATACCGTAAAAAGACCATCTAACATTGATGTCTTGAAGTCGATTTTTTTTGAGAAAAGTATAAATTTTGTAATCAGAAACTATTTAGAAATGTTTTTCATATCGTATTAAGCAGAAGAAACCAGTTCGCGCGTCTATTTTAGTCACTTTAAAAAAAATTGGTGGGGAAGCCCAACGACACAAGTATTTTTTAGAGAAATTTTTCTGGCTTCTATTGAAAAAGTAATGCTTCTCAACAAAAAATATCTATCCCCTTGCTTTTGGTCCTTGGTCATGGTTGAGGTCAAGGGTATGATAAAAAATTAACCTGTACAGCCCAACCATAAAAATGTCTTCCAGCAGCTCTCTGCAACAAAAACGTCTTTCTGGAACCACTTCTAGAAGCGAATGAGGAAGAAGGAGGAGCAGTCGCACTACCAGCTCCTATGATGGCACTTCTGGTTTGCATATTGCCCACTCGAGTCCACTGAAACAAAAATTAATTATTGTGGTTTTTTCTGAATTAAAACAAAATTAACTTCAGGCCAATCTCCTCGATTGCAGCGATAAATAAAATGGGCACATTCTAGCAGAAGAACAGCTCGGCTAAGTACAGGAGCCTTCTAAAAAATAATATAGTCTTTTTGGATTCACGTAATTGCAGAGCCAGGGGAAAATTATCATATGTGCGTTGTGCAAAACCTTAACAAAACGTCCCAAAAACATCAGGGTGTTCCAGGCTGTATTTTTGTTGTTGTTTCAATGTGTTTTTACCGTTCCCTTTGTCATTTTTACAGAATTTTTTTTATAGTCATTTTTATGTTTTATTTTAGCAGAAAATAAAATCAATTAATTAGACTAAAACAAGTGCTAAAATAAAAGCTTGAAGGAAAAAAATTTGACAGGTCACCCTATTTTTAAACAAGATTTTTTTTTTGGAATTATGCAGCGGCAACGAAACCCAATTCCGAAAATGTTTATGTTGCTATTTAATATTTTGTTGTTGTATGCAGTTTTAAAAGTAGATAATACGTGGTATTTAAACTTACTAATTCCATCATTGCAGCAACCAGGGGAGCATCGGGCATTTGACCAGGTCGACAGGTCTCCAGCAAAAAAGTAAAGCGGCTAGCACCTTCCCTTATATCCCTTATAATGACTAGTTGGCGAGGAGGTAAGAAGGGTGGAACTGATTCTTGTTGGCTTTCACAACATTTCTCTGAATATTTATATTTAATAAATGATAATAAAGTTTCGTTCAGGGCATGCCAATGCGTAAAGCGGGGAGCAGCAAACTTTTGAAGTCGTTGCATTTTTCACTCATTAGGCACAAATCTGGTAATAACGACTTCATATTATTATTATTATTGAAAATCAGGCAGAAAACTTCAAATGCTAGGTAAGAACACATAGAAAAATTTTCAAGAAAGAACTGCTGGTCTCCGCCCGTGTATAACTCGGGCATGTCCCTTCTATAGACAGTGGACTGTCTATAGAATGACAAGCTCGGTATGAGAAAGCTTTTTGCCGCATTTTTGTTGTTATTGTAACCAGCGTCCACTGTAGTACAAAATAGTAGTAAACCTTGCAAATCATTGGCACTGTTGTTGTCAGCAGATAAACATGGTTTGTAACTGAAACTGTTGAGTCGCTGGCCAGCTCGAAACGAAATTCTGCCTTTGCTTCCCTCCACTCCTGACGAGAGGTTGTCAGCACTGGATTCATCAGGATTGCCTGACGATTCCTCCCAACCATCCTCTTCGGAGTTGTCGTTTTTGACGGATTTCAACAAATTTAAAGCTAAAAATAAATATTTTTTGATCCCAACTTATTATATCAAAAATGAAGGCTACTGCACTTTAACTGACTCAAGAATGATTTAATTTTTTTGATTTTGCATATTTTTTTCATACTACTTAAAAATACCAAAAAACTTGAAAAAAAAAGTTTATGACTACGGTTTCTGAATAAAATTTGGTTCTATAGGTGTTCTCGCAGGCCCCGAAAAATATATGCTGTGGCTCTTTTTTCATAACCGTGTTCACTAGTTGTATACCTCCTAGGTTAAAAAAATGCATTTGTGGAATTTTGTTTTTGACCCATTGACAGAAGATCTCTTTCAGGCAGGTTACCACTTATCTTGTAGCTCGTGTGCAAAAATGATTTTCAAAGCCTTATATTTTATCAATGTTAGCATCATATCTCTTTTCTTCTAATACCATTTTGTAGCCCTGCATCTCCTCTTTCAGATAAAAGAATTAAGCCAACTTAAATATGCCATTTGAAAGAGGAGATGCAGGGCTACAAAATAGTGTTAGAAGGAAAGAGATATAATGCCAACATTGATAAAATATTAGGATTCCACCTCATTTTTTCGTGATAGCGGTTTAGTTAGCTTCGGCATTGTGGCTGAAAAGTTCAAAAGAGTAAAGGTAACACCAAAAAACTGCAAAAAATTGTTGAACGAAAGGTAAAAAAAACTGAAAAAGATTATTCTCCAATTTTTGATATCGGTAAGAATCTAGATTCTTACCGAGAATATTCTCTTTCACAACCCTAGAGTAATACGGTATTTCAATTTTATAATTTCGCTTTCAGTTCCCAATGGCCATACTTTATTAATGTAAAAACTATTACCGAATTGCAATTTTCCTCCCCTCCTCCAGATTTCTGCTTTTTGTTACCGTAGTGTTGAGCTAATAATGGACTGCCAATATTGCTTGACTCATCAATCGAAGATCCAGGCAGTTGTCTAGGAGTAGAAGGACCAGTTGATTCTCCGTCACTGTCTCGTTTTTCCTCTTCCACATTCAAACAGGGAGTTACGTTGTTGCCCTCTAACAGCAACTGAATAACATATATTATTTAGCTGGCGTGAATGGTGTAAGATGAAATTTGCAAAATGCCAAAAATCGTAAATTTTCGCAGAGATTCATTTTACAGAGATCTATAAAATTATCGATTGAGATGGACGTATTTTTATTGAGTTGAAAAGGTTGAGAATGAATGACAATATTATTTAATTATTCAATTACCACCAGTGAAATAGGAAGGCTTGCGATATTCGGGACCAGATTGTCAAAAGTATTGATAAAAACCTTCAAATTTCGAAAAAACTAGCGGTTCCCATGCGAAAACGAGCTTGAGATAAGGCCATTGTATCGAGGTTTGACTGCAATACTGATAAATAAATATTGTGTAAACAAACCCTGTCCTTGCCTTTGTTGACAAAAAGACCTCTTCGGAGAGAAGCATTGTCCCTTTGGGCACCACCAATGGCCAGACTGGTTATTGTGCTACTACCTACGGAGCCTTCTGCAGCCAGTCTTCCACTGGCTGACTCATTTAAAGAACGCGTATCTCCACTGAAATGCAATGATTCAGACTTTACTTACAAATCAAATATATTTTGATGGTGTTTTGGTATTTTGATTGGGCAAAATTTTTAAAGTAAATTTACGTTTTCAAAGTTTTTTACCACATTACTCTTTTGACTCCAAACACTTTTTTTCATTGCTAGTTTTTATAAATAATTTGTTTGTGTAAAAACTAACTTGCTGGTCTTTGCTGCCACCTCCAGCTGGTCAGCCAGAGTAGCACAAGTCCTGGCTGCTAGAGCACTCAATGCTGTTCTCCTTAATGGATTGCCATGCTTCTCTTGCACATAAGCTATGAACATGCGCACATCATTGTACAGACCCTGAATAAAGCTATGTTGCTGGCAAACGTGCTGTATCCAACCATATTTTCGGGTAATGAAAAGTCATCCTTTCTTTTCATCAATTTAGATATGAGTGGAGTGAGCAGAATGCCCACCATTGTGCCTTCTATGCCTGCATGTGTCTCATTGAAGTGATTCCTAAATAGACAATAATAACATAAGTGAGTGTGTATAGTTGGAAATTTGCCTGTAGGAGGGTTGTCGGCCATCTGTGCTTGTTGTTACAGAAGAACGTCTTCTGCTCTTGACACTAGCTCGCAGTTGTCGTTGACTTTCACGCTCTCTTTCTACAATACAAATTTATAGAAAAAAATTATAAACTAGTAAATATTGCTTTGAAGAGAAAGGGTAAGGGTATCTATTTTCGGTGTCAAACTTGAACAACGTTGGACTAGCAAAAGGCTAACCCGACCAGAGTGCCGAACACAAAAATTCTTTAAAAGATCCGCCAAAGGACATATCAGGTGGATCGACAACGCATAAGGTTCCTTGAAATTAGGTAGTCATGCCTTTATATATTGTTTTATCTATTTTATTGGCTATATAACTATTACGGTTAGAGTAGACTTGTGTGTAAAATTTCTAGCCGTCGTTACATTTTTAGTCAATCTTTGATATATAAATATATAAACTGTTTCTATATAAATTGTTTTGAACGGCATTGATTTTTTGGCTGATTGGTGAATGTTTTTTAAATTTAGGTTTAGGCTCAGAATAGGCCAGCACACGTTAGGACGGGGTCAAACGTGTGTCCCGCACTGCAAAATAACCAAAAATTGAAAAAGAGGCGAATTCAAAAAAGGGCACAAAGTAACAAAGTTGAAGACAGATGAAAACAAAGAAAAGAACGTTAAAAATAATAGTTTAATCTACCAGCTTCCACTTGGCAAAACATAGTCATAGCTAAAACATGCTTTATTACACTTATTTCTACAAGCAACACCCACCATGAATGCTGTCCAACAATTGGTGGCACTGTGTCTCCATAACATGTTGCTTTAATATTTCTGTGAGAAGATTCTGAAAAGTAGATTATGTAAAAATGACTTATTATCATCATGCAGATGACTAACCGTGTTTGACTTGTGCATTTGAAGCAACAAATTTTTGACTTTGATACGTAGAAAGTCGGCTTGTGGTGTCCGCATGCCTTCATTACATCCGTTAGCACATCTACACTTACTTAATAATCAAAATAAAAATCTTTTACACAATCAACCTGACCCTAGATGCAGATAAATGCGAAGTAAAAGTTTGACAATTCCCACAAAAAATAATTGCTGGTCTATGTTGGGCATGTTGAGAAGCGTATCCACACACTTAATTTGGTTGACTGTTTGTAAGCAAAATTAAAAAAGAACATATACATTCAGCACCACTTCACTTATACGCACCACACTGCAATGTTCAATAAGAGACCCCAGGGTCTTCAGCACAACGCTCAAGCAAAGGTGTCCATTTTTGTCGATAAAAGTAGAGCTGCCTATGGCCTGCAATTTATTTGATATTGATATCTGTGACTTGATTTTTCCGACGTTTTTCACAAAAACTCAGATATTCTTGTGAAAGTATGAAGAGTGCTCAACAATTTGTATATTAAACAGTAAAAATTGACTAGTGGATCGTTTCTCCCCAAAGTATGGTCCCGTTATATTGAGGTCTATTTGTATCTATTTACCACCATAAAGTGAATCCTAGGGGTTTTTTTAGTGACATTAAACTTTTGTAAAACTTCCGGATTTATCTATAATCATAATTTTTTTTCGGTGCAGGTAAATTATATTTTTTGGTTAAATTGAGCCGAACATTTCAATCTTCAAAGTAAGTTAGAAACTTTAAATCGTATTTTGGATTTCAATTTTATTCAATATTTAAAAAGAATAGCTCTAACCTCAGGCATGAAGCTTTGAGTTTCTTTGGCACCAGAGTTAACATTTACAATAGAAAAGGCACTGGCATTGCTCTCAATTCCCATAACTTCCATGCCCTGCAATCGAGCTGGCTCACTTCTACTCCTTGGAAAATATCTACGAGGCTGATATGAAACCATTCCGGGGGAGATTTTTTTGGTTGCAGGAAGGGTGTTGATACTTATACGGCGTAATTGATCCTCTTTTAATGCGTTCTGCTTAGAAGAACTAAAAAAACAAACTATTTATAATTTTTATATTTTCAAAAAAAGTTGCCTTTTGGACGCTCCGTCAAAAGCAACTTTCAATCTAATACTTTCATCATTGGAAATCATGTTTGTATTAGCTACTTTCTGGCCCATGCTCAAAAGTTTTTTGCCAATAGTATCTGTTTTATCTTGCAGATCAGCCCAAGTAAGGTAGTCCACATCTATTCGAGAACCCTAAACAAATGCTTTTTTGATACACTTTTCTGTCTCCAATAATCTACGGTAATTTGTGGTCTAAGTCCTTAAACTTTTGCTAATACAGTCAACGCTGGATATAACGAACCCATATATAATGGACAGTTCTATATATCGGACTGAAAATTTAGCCGATTTTGCTAGAGTTAGTATATTTTGACCAAATAGACGCTCGATATATGTATTAGATTTTTTTATTATACAGCAGTGTTTTCATAATTCACACTGACAGTGACACTGACATTGACACTGACATGTCAGTTTAGCGAACCTGACATTTTTTAAAAGTGGTCGTAGACATTAAAAAAGTTGTCTTTTTGAAATTCTGAAAAGTGCGTTAGACAGCTGACGAATTTTTGACTGAAGAAAGTGTTATCAGAGTTTTAACCTGTCTTCGAAAAAAAGTGTGAAAAAGTAAGTGTCAGTTTTTTTTTTAATGTCAGTTTAGCAAAAAGAGCCTAAACTGACACTGACATTTTTTTGCTAAACTGACCTTAAAAATGAAACTGACACTTACTTTTTCACACTTTTTTCGAAGACAGGTTAAAACTCTGATAACACTTTCTTTAGTCAAAAATTCCTCAGCTGTCTAACGCACTTTTCAGAATTTCAAAAAGACAACTTTTTAATGTCTACGACCACTTTTAAAAAATGTCAGGTTCGCTAAACTGACATGTCAGTGTCAATGTCAGTGTCACTGTCAGTGTGAATTATGAAAACACTGTTATACAGTCGAGTCTCCCATTAACATACGCCTCAAAAGTTCGTTCCCGCCTTGGGTCCGACACTTTTTTTTTAACCAAACGCAAAATCGGAATCCTTGCGATATTTGGGACCAGACTGTCAAAACAGAACTAGCAAAATTAAAAAAAAATGGGTTAAAAAAGTGTCGGACCCAAGGTGGGAACAAACTTTTGGGGCGTATGTTAATGGGAGACTCGACTGTACTCCAGTCAATGATGAAATTATGTAGCATAAAATCAAGTCGGTTTTTGTAAAAAAAAATTTTTTTAACTTGCCCGAGGAGCTGTTCCGATAGGAAGGGAATTAGCACGACTCCTAAATAAGGCATTCATAATAATAAATGAAAAAATTACCTAGAATACCTGAAAGTATCAGTGTCAGACACGTTTCTGTGTCTCATCTCGGTCAACCTATTGAGAATATATTTAACAGCCCAAAATATGCCTTCTTCTTGCCAGTTTTTGATCAACAAACACCTAAGAACTGCCACATCCAAGAAGGAAGCTTCGTTCGGGTCATTGTCAAATGTCTAGAAATGTTTGTGATTTAATCTTGACTTTTTTCATTACCATTTCAGCTATTTTTTCACTCCGAGCAGAGTCAGTTTCTTTCCCCATTCTATCCTCCAATCCTTTTGACACTTGAAAATACTGTTGTTTATCTGAGGTTGGTCTGTTTATCACTGTTTGTTGGCTGCTTAAAGAGCACATGTCATCGCCTAAATTGTAATTGTAATTGTTGTACAGTATCCACCAAAATTGCTGAAAAAGCCATTTTATTTACACGGTCAAGAATTATGATCCGAACTATATCTCATCTCTAAAGTGGTAAACAAAAGTCTGGTTCTCTTTGTTCTTTACAGTCAGCCTTTGATAAACCGGCACCCTTTGAGGCCACCCTTACTGTGCCGGTTTATCGGGCGGTCATTTTGTTATAATTCCTTGCTGACACTCAAAATTATGCTCATTCAGAGGTGTCGGTTTATCGGGGTGTTGCTCTACCCAGAGCTGACCGGAATTTTATAAAAGCGATGTTTTATTACCAGAAGGTGATTTAATAGTTGGGCTTGCAAATGGATCAAGTTGATTGATCACAAATTCACTGGATGATTGGACTATCAATGCTTGCTTTTGGTTCTGCAAATAAAATATATGAAAACTAGTTTAATTTATGGCAGTGTTTTGCTGAGACCATTTTTTGGACCTGTGAGTGAGAGTGATTGAGAATGACATTTGTCCTAACAGGGTTTGAGTGAGAGTGAGAATTCAAAAAATTGTCCTCACAGGGTGTGAGTGAGATTTTTTTTGTCCTTACAGCTTGTGAGTGAGAGTGACATGTGCTCTTTAAGCAGCCGAAATCGGAGCTTTTTGAGGGTGACGACGTTTTTTTGGCCTGTGAGTGAGAGTGAGTGAGAACAAAATTTGTCCTCACAGGCTCTGAGTGAGAGTGAGAATAATTTTTTTTCCTCACAGTCAGTGAGTGAGAGTGAGAATTGAAAAAAGAAGCCCTGTGAGTGAGAATGAGTGAGATTCTCAGTAAGAATTCTCACTCGGAGTCAGCTCAGCAAAACACTGATTTATGATAAATCTAAAATTCAATGACCTGAATAGAAGAAGTATTACTTTGGATACTTCTTTTGGTCGAGCTATTATGCACCGAAAAGTCGGAATTATCGATGGATGCAGCTGAGCAAATATCCTGCAGGTTTACCAAAGGAGCTTTATCACTCATTTGGAAGATTTCAGAGCTAAAGGAACTGCCTCCATCCTCCACTGTTGTTAAATGCATCGCTTCCTCCATGTTTTTGATGCTGCAGTCTGTCTCGGAATCTAGATGCATACTATCAATAGCTTTTAGAAATAGCCAAGGTCTGGATTTTTCAGAGACTTCACTTCATAACTCCATAAAGTTTACCTGGAGAATGATGAAAAACATCAGTTCTCGATTTCCTAATTGAAGAAAGCTTTTCCCGCTGGGTCTGCCTTTCGGCATTAGCCATTTCGCTAGCCTTGTAGTCACTCACACTCCTTACAATGCCTCCAACACTAGGTGGAGGGAATGAGTCTTTGGCTGGCACATTTCCTGCCCATCAGCTACTACACCTTTTTGACCTTTCTCCTCTTGCACAAATATCGTTTTTTCTTGTTGTTGAATTTCTTTGAGAACGTTTAGATCAGTTCTTGGTGGTTTAGGAGGAGGAACTGCAGGGATATTGGGACCACTTAGTTTGGAAAATTTTCTGCCAGTTATCCCAGCGGAGGATGTTAGTGGAGGCGTTGGCTCGTCTCCTAGATAGATGCCTTGCTCAATGGCTGTGGTGGTCGGCAGTTTATGAGACCAGGGAGCATTAAAAGCATTTACTTGTTGAGCTATTTGAGTGTTCTTTCTTTGTTTGACAGGAGCACAAAAGCAGAGCACGTCAGGCGACCGATTCTTAAAAGTAAGAATGTTTTCATGAAAATTAAAAAAATTGATCTCAGACTTTCAAAAAAAGTACACAACTTTTGAATAATTTTTTTAAAGAAAAATGAATTTTGAAAATACTAGTTTTGTGTTGTGATTCGTAACTACTTTTATAACAAAAGTAAAAAAAATTTAACTTTTAGAGATTATCTACCCAAATCAATTGAGAAATTACCTGCCAGAGGGCCTGCCAAATACGCAGGCCGCTTTCCAGTCGAATATGCCCTTCTATTTCCTCCTCCTTAATTGTGCTGAAAAGTGGCGAGAGCAAGTACACAAACAGTTGGATGCTGGAGATGGAATATGTCAGTTGACGTATGTTTAAAGATGCGTTAGGATCGCCCAGTGTCTAAAATACATAATTCATAAATACATTTGTAGTGGTATCAATTACATTCTCATTGCACTCCATGACAGCATCCAAAAGTAACCAGTGCATGATGTACAGGATTTTGACCAGCGACCCAGTCATTGGCAACGCCTCGTCTTCATTGGCTCGCTCCATCAGCAGGGAGCCACAGCACTTAATCAAACAAATATAACGAAAAAAACTTAAAAAAATCGCTACCTGCACTATGTGGGGGAAAGCTGCCTTGACCAATCGCCATCTGGATATGGAAGCAATAGCGTCTGAAAGACTGGGACTCAAGCCGTGCAATATGTTCTGCACAATCACTCTTTCAAAGGTCTGCAAATGTGCAGTTAGGAGTGGTATTAAAATAATATTTTCACCACACAAGATGCTTCATGCAACTTTATCGTTTTGGTGCCAAGAAAGGGACTGTAAATAAATGGTTAAATTTGAAATTAAATAAAACTTACTTTGTTTGACGCCAAAGAAAGGTTTGGATAGGCAAAGGCACTGGCTCACACTCTCCTGCGCTCTCATCTTCTTCCTGCTTTTCTGACCTGCAATAGAACAGAAATATAATGGAGTCTCGATAATCCGTCACCTTCAAAAGTTTGTTTTCGTCTAAAATCTGACACTTTATTGATCTATTAGATCTATTTAGCCTAGTCTGAAAAACTACAGGGATCTTATCGATCTTTTTTGTAAATGGCAACAGACTCGCGTTAAGGGTTATTGATTCCCAATTATACTAATTATCTTTTTCGGTAAAATAATAATATAATATACTGCCCACAAAGTTTTTTGTATTAGGTTAGTTTTCGGAAAGAAAATTTTCAATGATGTTAAAAAAAATCTTTGGATCAGGTTAGATAAGAAACTTGTCCGAAAGCAACCCATATTCAAAACGAAAATTGGACGGAAGTAGAGCTTCACAGGTTTAAAAAGGGCTTGGAACTATTATATCTGGTAACCACTCCACCGACCGCGCCATTCCTTAAGGTAAAGTTTTTGTAAAGATTTTCAGAATTTTTTTGGGGTTACCAGTTATAATAATACCAAGAGCTTCGGAAGTTTTCGTTACCAACCATTTAGAACTCTTGAAAGAGCTTTCCGGAGCCGAGCTCAGCGGCATCATCAGCAGCTGAACTGTGCCATGGTATTGATGCTGCAAATACCTCGCATGCATTTTAGTCAATAATAACAATATCAATCCAAATAATCAATCTCAGTATCAGTCTCAATATCAATAGCAAATAACAAGCAAGCAGAAGAAGAATATGCTGCTAATAGCATAGTAATTCGGTTCCCACACAATAAATAAACTATTGACTAGTCTCGGTTGACATACATTCCGGCATTGCCCCAAGAGCAAAAAAAGGGGAGAAGAAAGCACAGCCTAAGCAAGCCAATTTTGGAGTCGATGAGAGGCGGCGATTAAACTTGGCACTAGTACAACCACTTCATCACTATAAAACCAACTGGCTTGCTACTGGCTTTTTGTGGGTCAGCCATTGATGGAGAGACAATGTGTTGCTGCCTGCACCCCTCTTGCACCCAGCTTATCCAAGCTTTGGTTGAAGAGCATGAATTCACAGCCGCAATTATTGCCAGATAAATGGGGGCCACCACCAGCCGTTCAAAAGAAGAAGACAAATATAAATTTAAAAAAAAAGGCAGTATTTTTTTAACACGGATTGTTTCCAGTACATTTCTTAAAATTCGAATAAATAAATTTTGCTTTGATTTAGAAAAAATTAGACCAAAGCGACGCATATTTTTTGCCTTGAAAAGGCCTTTTTACAGCAAGAAAATATTTGCGGAAAAAAATTTATTTACGTTTGTGCGGCAGAAAAAAGTGTTTTTGCATCAAAAGAAGTATTTTTAAAGATTTGCCCTTTAATTTTTATACTTCTTTCATGTTATAATTGATCAATTTAGTTTATTGGCAGAGCGCTTTGTTGAAAAATAAATCTTCTTCTTTTGTTGCAATTTGCAAAACATCTACTTTTACTCACGACAACATCTACTCACTACAAGTTTTTTAACTCAGAAAACGTTTATATTGTCTAAAAACCATGAACTTTTTCAAAAAAATCCAACTTGTTTTTTATTGTAATCAGAAGAGATGGAAACAGAGGTGTTTGACGAAACAACAACAGCATTAACTCATAAAATATGCGAATATGTAACGGAGTTATAAATAATTCGGGCGGTACGCCTAACACATAAAGCTGAGCAAGTTTATTGCTCATAGATAAAGCTTTACTTTTGACTATTTCAGTGAGATGATTACACTTTGAAAATTTAAAACTAATTTTGGTTCCCTCAAAATATAAATTATTGGAAAATAACAAACTGATAGCCGAACTGAATTTGCAGATAAATTACGCCATACACACATAGCTAAAACAAAAGAGTGGATAGGCAGGAAAAATAAGCCATTCCCACCAGTGTGGACGGAAAAAACGAAAGAGGTCTTTAATTACACGCATAAAACGGGTGGCTCTAGCACATGGCTAAGCAAGCCACGGCTATAAACTTTGCCCTTAGTTCTGCACAAAAAATAACCACGTTACATTTAAATCAGAACAAAATTAAAAAGCATAAAATTTCTTTGCATTTGAAATATTTTAACGCTACTGCTGTATAGGCTGTACGAAGTTTCGTAACAAGACAATTTCGTAACAGCGAATTTTCATAACAAGCACTTTCGTAACAAACATTTCCGTAACGAACATTTTCGTAGCAGCGAATTTTCGTAACAAACTTTTTCGGGCAGGAGCAGCTTGCGACATTTCACATTGCGACAATTCAAATTGCGACAAATTCAAATTGCGACAATTGAGATTGCAACAATTCAAATTGCGACAAATTCGAATTGCGACAATTCAAATTGCGACAATTCAAATTGCGACAAAATCAGATTGCGACAATTCAAATTGCGACAATTTGAATTGCGACTGGCGATGGCTTTAAGTATATTGTTCTCAGTCTTCAAGATGTCTTTCTGGTCTTATTTCTTGATTAATTTTAAGGAAAATGACTTTTTTGGCACTTGTTTACATCCTACACTCAATGCTTACTTATACTTGATGCTTATAAAGGTTGACATTAACTAAATGTAAAGATATAGCCATGATGGTGATATTTTTCATATGATTTATCTTCTTAGACGGCTAATTTAACCAGCGCAGTACTAATAACAGCAACGAAAAAGAAAATTACAGCGTCCAAATTTTTTTCAGTTAGGCATCCTGGCAGTTGAATTTCCGCCAATGAAGATCGCGCACAGCAAAGTATTCCCTCGAAGGCGCACTCGACAGAAAGTCATCGAACATCCACTGCAGAAGCCAAGCAGATTTCCTGTCTCAGTGTGATAGTTTTCCATATCTAGAAAATCAAACCAAAAATTACAATAGAAACACGTTGAACAGGAGCATATTTAGATGAAGGAACTATTAAAGACTCGGACTTTATAACTATCGCAATTCAAATTGTCGCAATTCGAATTTGTCGCAATTTGAATTGTCGCAATCTGATTTTGTCGCAATTTGAATTTGTCGCAATTTGAATTGTCGCAATTTGAATTGTTTCAATTTGAATTGTCGCAATTTGAATTTGTCGCAATTTGAATTGTCGCAATGTGAAATGTCGCAAGCTGCTCCTGCCCACTTTTTCGTAACAGCTTATTCCAGAAGTGGCGACGGTGGAAAAGGACTCGGCAAGGTCGATCCAAGCGTCATCGCAAGGTAATTGACTTATCATCTTTTCTACTTTAGGTCACCGCCATCGATGTGGTCTATGCTCTGAAGCGCAAAGGCAGAACTCTCTACGGCTTTTATGGGTGAATCGCTGCTGCAATCCAGAATTTCTCTTAACTCTCTATTGTTTACGTTAAGAGCCTTTCTTTATTGTTACTCCAAAAGCACTCTCTAGTGCTCTCTTATTTTCAAATAAAGAATTCCATTTGAGTAATTGTGGTAAAAAATGCTGTGAAAACTCGAAAACTTGCTGTTACGAAAGAGTTTGTTACGAAAATGTTTGTTACGAAAAAATTTGTTACGAAAGTTCGCTATTACGAAAATTCGCTGTTACGAAATTGTCCTGTTAGGAAACTTCGTACAGCCGCTGTATACCCACCCAATAATTAAAAGCTACTTCTTTTGACCCCACCCGATGATTTTTAATGCAGGTATAGCAATGTTAAAGCATTTATTTGATATGAAAGACTAAAAAAGTAACTTTAGGGGGATCATGGGCTGTATTGGGAGGGCAAGGGAATAATAGGGGCACTGTTTTAAAGCCTTTTTACCCATTTTGTTTGTTTTTGTTGTTTTTCAGATCGAGCGGTGGCAAAAAAAGACTCTATGTGGATTTCATGATCAAGGGTGCTTCTCGGAAACATGTCTAAGGTAAGTGAGTGCGTGCATCTTAAACTCTCAAGCCCCCTGCACCCCAAAGGGGGTGCAGGGGGCTTGAGAGAGACACACACATATATTATTGGGTGGGGCATATGACAGTAGCGCCGATATTTTGATAGTCAGACCTCATTTGCTATGTCTTGTAGCAAAAATGTAGCACGATGTAAACAGTAAATTTTAATATGAAAAACCTCAAATCACACAGTAATATATTAGATCGTGTCAAAAGTTCTGTGCTTTTTTTCAAATGAAATTTGTGTGGCCTTATGTTTTTTATAAATTTTTAGACAAGTTTATAATTGACCTCTCATTCTGTAGCTGACAATCTTGGCTACAAAATGAGAGGTCAAATTTTAAAAGAGACTTTCTGAGAAAATGAGAAAGTTATAAATAAAGATTTACCGCGTTTTTTTTTCAAAAATTTTCTGTGATACCCATCGTGTTCTGCTACTCTTCCTGAGCAACTTTGAAAAAGACTGTCCATGTGAATCGTGCATATTTACCGAAATATATACATTTTGAAAAATGCACTCAAAATTTATTCTTAATTTTCACCATTCTGCTATAAATGTTGATTTTCACTTATTTTCACACCGTCTCCTGGTAACATTTAATGTCATTAGAACCGGCTTGAATTGCGCTTTCTTTTGAGGTATTATATCGCTAATATTTCTCATAAAAAAATTCAGAAACACCCAATGAAATCCAGCGCCAATGAAAAGTTATAGCCATTTCCCATCTCACACGAAATTCCCCACACAAATTTTGCGTAACTTTTTTCTGCTTGAAAACCTCAAATTCTAACACTGGACTCGTGATTAGAGCGGTCGATTTGCATGTGAAACTGCTTTATTTCAAAAATTCGGCTTCAAATTTCGAAATGAATTCTAATAATTTAATAAAACAGCTTTTAACCTTTTTGTCTCGAGCAGAATTTGAAATTCGAAAGCATATTTTTGTATATCAAAGCAGTTCACATGCAAATCGACCGCTCTAATCACGAATCCGGTGTTAGAATTTGAGGTTTTCAAGCAGTAAAAAAGTTACGCAAAATTTGTGTGGGGAATTTTGTGTGAGATGGGAAATGGCTATAACTTTTCCATCGCCAACACCTCCCCCCCCTCAGGAAGAGTAGCAGAACACGATGGACATCACAGAGAACTTTTGAAAAAAAATCGTGGTTAGTCGGTTTATCATTCTCTCAAAAAATGCCTTTTAAAAACTTGTCTAAAAATTCAAAGAAAAAACATGATGCCACAAAAATTTTATTTGAAAAAAAACGAACAGAAGTTTGACACGACCTAATACTTTTTTGCACTCAACGCTAATTCTTTCGCTCTTTAAGTTAGGCAAATTTTTAGAAGCAGACTATGCTAGTAAACGTTATGACGGGCTCAAACGTATAGCAGGTTGCCCAAGGTCAAGTTCAAGAGCCTCAAAATGTTCTAAATCTGATTGAACGCTTATGCTGTTGTTGTAGAACTTTAGAAAAAGTCTCAACGAGAAAGAAAAAACAGTATGTCATACTGGTTGGTCAAAAGTTCTGGGTCTTTTTAGCAGCTGGTTAGGCATTAAATTATTTTCAAAAATTATTCGCAATATCTCATTTTGAGCAATCATCTTTAAATTGGTATGTTTAATTTTTAAACTTAGCTAAAATTCGAAAAAGTCTAAAATTGAAAAATTGAGGGTAGACAACCCTAGATGTAACGTGGAAAAGCAGCAAAAACTAAGAGGATTAACGCATCTAAAACTTTTTTGACTTTTAAAATATCACATGAAATAATTACACCCAAGCCCAATATTTCATCACACAAATTTTTCGATCAAAATATCGTATCGATAACATCACAAAATACAAATGCACATCTCTACTATTCGTTACATAAAATAGTCTTTAATAATGATTTCTTTGTAAGAATTTTATTCGCAAATGGAAGCAATGCATTATCCTTAAAAAACAGGGACATCATTCTAACATATAATGAATATTTCACTGCTGTAAATAATAAATACTGTAGAGCAATAAAAAGCTAACAAAGTTGTTTTTAATGAAGTACCATCGATCTACCGCAGTCTGGGAGGACCTAATAAACTTAATAAATAAGCAATATATTTCATTGACCTCAAGAAGACAGTAAATACTTAATATTTATTTCATACTAAAAAGATGCTGGCAATAAATAAGGAGAAGCTCCGGAAATTTGGGCAAAATGAGGGCAGAGTCGAGGCAAAAAAGTTGATTATGCGTCTGCTTCTCCTCAGGCTTTTCCTTTAAAATCTTCTCCTTTTTTCACATCGACTTTTGCATGGCTGGTGGTGGAGCGAGGGTGGAGGATGGGTAGTGGCAAGTGAGCAGGCATTGCCAAGTGTGTGCCTGCCCATGAATGAACAACAAGAAGAAGATGCAACTTGGGAGACATAATATTCTTTTTTCTCCCCTTTCTTCCTTTTATTGAACTGCCTGATATTATTAAAGCAAGAAAAAAAAGAAAGTCTTTTTCGGCATTTTTTTAAGAGTTTGGAGAAAAGGGACAAAGAAAACATAGAAAAGTTATCTTCTCGTGGAAATAAGCCGCAAAAAATTGGCTTTCTATTTGAAATAATTCAAGTGCCTTGCAATTATGTTGCAGTTACACCAGGATATAAGCAGTGATGTTCTAATCTCTGGCTCTGGCTCCGATCACGAGCCAGAGCCTTTTTTTCCAAAGTTAAAAACCCGGAGCAAGAGCCCGAGAAATTTTTTTTCTAAGATTTCAGAGCCAGAGCCGGAGCGAAAAATCGCAAAGATACATCACCAGTCTTGCTGAGACCGGGATTTTATCAACCGCAACCACCACATCAACCGATTGATCTATTTCGTGTTGATCAACCAGTTTATTAGAATTTTCGCTTATCAACCGTCACATCAACTATCCACCGGTGGATTGATTTCTGGTTGATCAACCGGTTGATAAAAAAATCAACCGGAGTGTTAATTTGTGTAAAAATTGTGGTTTATTTCCACCGGTTGATGGAAAATTTTCAGTGATCAACCACCACATCAACCGGTTGATTAATTTCCGGTTGATCAACCGGTTGATTGGGACTTTTCGCTTATCAACCACCACATCAAACATCCACCGGTTGATTGATTTCCGGTTGATCAACCGGTTGATAAAAGTGATCAACCGGTTGATAACGCCGCTTGATTCAGCAAGACTGTACATCACTAGATATAAGGCCAAGCCTGTGAACCATTTCATGTGTATATTAGGGGGTATGTATTTTATACTAATATTTTTTCTTTATTTTCGATCGAGATCGCGTTACCGATAGAAAGAAACAAGTAGTGAGGGGGTACTGTAGGACTTATTATGTGTCATCGATACACTGATAAAAGTGAAAGCACAGCACCACCCTGAGATTAAGAAAGAACGTAAAGTTAGAAATTAAAAGTTGAAAAATTTGCGAGAAAAATTATTGGTGATTACAGCAAAAACTCTTAAACAAAAAACGCGGAACATTTCCTACTGGCTTTAGTTTTCACCTCCGATTAAAGTATAATAACGCTATACGCCACGTGAAGCCACCCATAATTCAGAGCAACCCGAAGGGCCAAGGTCGAACCTTGATTTTGTTTCTAAGGTGGCGCCACTGTACGCTATGAGCCTACCTTAATATTTAACTTTTAAGGAGGTTCACTTATACTCTACGCACGTACTATAAATTTTACATGGCGTAATTTTCCAAATTCTTTATCATAGATGGCGCCTCTGTACTGACAATAACAACTAAATGAAATGAGTAGCGTAAATTTAGCAAAGAGAATCTTATGGAGATGACAATTTCCCTGCTAATATTTCTTTAGCCATTCTTTTGCGGAAAGCGTCCACTTCTTCAGTCTCGAAATCCATTAAACTCTCGCAAGATGCTTGTTCGGCAAACACACACGTGAAAACTCCGCAGTCATCGCTGTTCTGTTTTCAAGGAAGCTTCTTAAAATTTGGTTTCATAAAATTAACAAAGCAAGCTTGAAAATTCACTCTCATGCAAAGACCCGACCAGTTCAACTTTTCTAAACCTGAGATACCACTTCGCTCAGCAAATCTCTTAAGGAACCCGCTGAAAAATTTGTAGGAACATAATCTAAAATACATCTAGCTTCTCAGTTCAGCAAATCAATGTGTTTAATTCCATCGACATGCAACGAATCATAGTATAGAAGCGTTTGTTTGACCATATAAACAACCTTTATATTTTTCTATCAACACAGAATGTGAAACTTCATAAATAATCTTACCACTAGAGACCAATGACTAGAAGCATGTATCGGCACCAGAAGAATATGGAAGAAGAACAAAGGCACTGTTTTCCAAACACTTTGCTCAAAAATAGCTATTGATCCTTTTCTACAAGCTGTGTGTAAAATAGCGTATCGAATGCACATGCCTGAAAAAATACATAACATAAGAAGATCACAAAAAAATTTACTCTTGGCAGCAAGTAGTCTAGCAGCGAATCCAACTGTTTTTTCGAATTCGAAACTTTCAGCTGATTCCTTAAATTTTTGACCATAAAATCATTCAAAAATAGCACTAAACTTAATTCGTTAAATGCATCACCAATCTCAGCTGTAGGGACAAATGCAAGAGCAAGAACCATACTGACTTGACGGCGGAAACTGCTATTAGTGTCGTAAAGAACTTTGTGACCTATTTCGTAGACTTTGCGCACAATAGACTTCTGTAGAGGTAAGAAGCAGGCTCTGATTTCAATCTTCGGAAACACCTTCTAAACGAAACAGTTAGTTGGTCATAACAATTAATCGGATAATATGACCTTAAATGCACTAAACTCGGCCATCTCAAAATCAACTGCGATGCTTGTTGGCGAAAGCTTCGGACGCATCTCCAGCAAAACCTTTCGCACAAACTCATACGATGATTGCAGGCGGTGGTTCATAAGACAAAAGACCATCAGTGCATAAGAGTCAGCAAGGCGGATGAAGATGATCCAGAGCTGGTCAAAAAGCACTGGCACTACATCAAAGGTACCGTCACACCCCACTTGTTGATAGACTGCAGCAAATCCAGGCAACGGTCGGTCGAGACTAATTTAAACTAAACTAATTTAATAAAATCTGGGCTAAAACATTACATGAAAATCAAAGCTTTTCGAAATATAAAATACCCTTCAGCCCTTCCATTAAATGTAAAAGTTGGAAACTTGATTCAAGATTTCTTCCGAAACGTTACAAACAGAATGCCAAAATGTAGATGAATTCGTTTGTAGATGAATTAGGTGTAGATGAATTCACCTAATGCCATTTTAAAGGTTCATCCATATAGTTCATAGAAATGTTGCCACTCTTGAGGAAGTCATATCTTGAATAGTTCACCCAGAATCTACTATTATCACCGACTCGTGGAATGGGTATATACGACTTGAAACGAAATGAATTAACGCTCTCTCATCTCATATTGAACCATTCAAAGACCTCTGTTGATCCGGAAACAGGAGCCCACACCAACACTGTAGAGCGTATGTGGAAGTAATCAAAAAAGCGTAACAAGGTTCAAAGTGTTACATCATCATTTAGTGGCCTACCTAGAAGAATTCTAGTGGCGAAATCACATCAAACAAAAAATCCTTTGATGAGCTGATGAAGTCAATTGCTAAACTATGTCCACCTAATTATATGTAGTTCCTGTATGCTGTTATTGTCTTTTGTACATAGAATGAAAAATGTTTTTATACTTTTTAACACTCCGAGCCTCATGCGTGACTTTGCCATTTCTGAAGCAGAATTTTATGGAGAACACGATGGCTTTTTCAGATTTTTTTTAAATCTAAAAGTGGTTAAAATCGACCTTTGAAACATGTGACCTATAGGGTGAGCACTAACAACTTAGATAGGGCTGTAACTTTTTCCTCAGATATAATTTTGATCTGTTTTAAAAATTATGAATGTTCCTCGTGAGCCACTCTATCTTTTTGTAGTTGCGTAAACATCACTTTTACCAAAATAAAAATAAATTGACCAAAGATTCCTAAAGTTGGAGTTTCGAAAATCGCAGTTATTTTACAAAAATGCCTATAACTTTCACTGCATCAATTTTTTTTAAATATGCTCTACGTCATCTGAGAGATCGTATTCTGCGCTACAAAATAATGTATTATTTTGCCATACATGCCCTTCCGACCGAATCACAAAACAGTGTTGAAAGCCCGTGTGGGGTATATGAGCATTTTGAGGATTATGTTTTAGACAACATATTCGTGAGCACTGCACACCCTGCTATGACCATTGACTATTCTGTATTCTATGAAGCATTTAGAATCGTTTCGTACTATTTTCGGTCCTATTTGCGAAAAAAATTCAAAGGAGCCCATTTTAATTATTAGTCAAAAATTTTAGTGATGTTTTGTATTTTTGTGCATATCTTTGAGTTGGTTTATGACAAAATTAAAATCTATAACTTTTTTTGCAGCTGAGTGAACACATTTTTTATGCATATTTATTTGTTTTAATACATCACGAATTTAGAGATAAAATGAGCATTTTAAAACTACTTTACATTTTTTGAAATACACATTTTGTGATAAAATTCTATAATTATCTGTTTTTCTGTTATTTTTTCGAAAGTCTGATTATGAATTCAAATTCTACATTAAAAACTGGTTCCGAGCTTGATGTGGCCGTATGTAATTTATGCTTTCTTATAAATAATTTGCAAATGAGTATAAGAGTGTGCATGAATTTCTGAACACCACCCTAATTAGTTCACTTAACATTCTCCGGGCTAAGTGCATCGAAAGAATATCGAACAAGGAGAAAACATTGCCTTTTTCGACGCGCCACATTTCGAGGATCCGTTTGGTGCATCACAAGTATTCAGTTTAAGAAAACTGCGTTGCACCTAATGCCGATTCATAATCGCTACCACAAGAAATTCTGAATCTCATCCAAATGTTTCACTATATAATTTGACTATTATACCAAAAAGTTGCGCCTACTTAAATACTTATAATACACCAACGGATCCTCAAAATGTGGCGCGTCTAATAAAGCCTTGTTTTTTCTTAGTTCAATATGCTTTTGATGCACTAGACGCCAAAGAATGTTAAATGGACTAATTGGGGTGGTGTTCAGAAATTCATGAACACCCTTATACTCATTTTTAAATTATTCGTAAGAAAGCATAGATTACATCAGCCCACAGCAACCTTAGAATCGGTTTTTCATGTAGAATCCAAATTCTTAATCAGATTTTTTAAAAAATCACAGAAAAACAGATGATTATAGAAGTTTATCACAAAAATGTGTATTTTAAAAAATGTGATGTAGTTTTGAAATGCTCATTTTATCTCAAAATTTGTGAGGTGTTAAACAAATAAATATGCTCAAGAAAGTTTGTTCACTCAGCTACGAAATAAGCTATAGATCATTATTCTGTCATGAATCAACTCAAAGATATGAACAAAAATACAAAACATCACTAAAATTTTTGACCAAAACTTCAAATGCGCGCCTTTTGAACTTTTTTTGCACAAATAGGACAGAAAATAATGCAAAACGATTCTAAATGCTTTATAAATCACGATATTTTCAAATGTCCTTGCACGGTGTGCAGTGCTTACGAATAGGCTAAAACATAGTCCTTAAAATCCTTATATTCCCCAGCCGGACTTTAACACTTTATTGTGAGTCGGGCTGAAAAGCATGTATGATAGCGTAACAAGTCATTTTGTTACGCAGAATGTGGTCTTTAGAAATGCCATAAAGTATTTTCTAGAAAAATCTATTTACTGAAAGTTATGGGCGTTTTTGTAAAATAAGTGCTATTCTTAAAACTCTCTTTTAGGGATCTTTGATTAATTTAATTTTCATTTTTAATCGAAGTGATATTTAAGCAATTACAGGAGGATAATGGAGCTCATGAGGAACATTTAAAAATTTCAAAACAGATCAAATTATATCTGGGAAAAAAGTTACAGCTTATCTAAGTTTGTAATGCCTGGTCTATGGGTCACATGTTTCAAAGGTCGATTTGAACCACTTTTTAGATTTGAAAAAAAAATCTGAAAAAGCCATCGTTTTCTCCATAAAATTCTGCTTCAGAAATGGCAAAGTCACGCATGAGGCTCGGAGTGTTAATAGGATATTATTGGTTAAAGAAGGTTAAAATGGCATTTTCTGGTGAGGTCTCGATAACAGGAAAGAACCCTAATATATAATGAGGTCTGTATAAAATGTGTAAACTTTATAACGGCATTAAGTTATTTTACCACGTTTTTTTTAAAATAAATTGAAAGGTTTCTTTTTAATAGAAAGTTCTCATCCATGTCTAAATTACTAGCTTTGAGAAGGATCTAATAAAATTTAAAAATTTTTGTGCTACCGTAGTTCTCTAACTATAGACCCGTCTTTAATTTTTAAAGACCCCCTTGATAGGGGGTTGAAAAATTATAGACCCGGGTCTATTTTTAGAGAAAATACGGTACTTTGTTTTATGCAGTCAGGTATCGAATTGGCGCAGCCTCGGAAAAGCGCATATCTTTTGAACAGGCCCACATCTAGATTCTCTGGTTTGGTTAGGCGTTAGAAGGGAATTAGTTATATGAGTGTCCCACAATAAATTTTCGAGTTTTGTTATTCCCTTTAACTAGCGCGCTTCGAAAGACGGACCTAAGGGGGTGCACTAATTTGAAACCTGACTGTACGGGGGAACGGAAGTTGGGAAGAAGGAAAATTTAGTCAATTTAGGGTGAAAAACTTTTTTTATTCTTTCAACTTATATCGTCTGTTTCTCAGTGTTCTCGCCGAAATAATTATTTTTTAATAGGGGATCACGAAATGGGAAAAATGACTTGATGGTCAATGTTGACGCGAATTAATTGGAAAGGCGGTCGAATAGCATCAAAAGCATGCATATACAGTCAACCAGAATACAAGCTTCCCTTCGGAAGTGAGCCCAGAGTATATGTTATATCAGAGGCATGCTATATGCAGGTTTGGATGCAAACAAATGTAGTTAAACTTTCTAGTATTTTAAGAGCTTATTTTGTTATAAAATGTTTTTAATCATAAAAAAATTCCCAGATTAAATATATTTTGTATCCATCATATGAATATCTTGTCAATCATATGGGATCAAGCAGTAAACCAAAAAATTAATATTTATAGTCATTTCTGTTTTATATTTCATTTCACTAATTTTTTTTCGTTAATAATCAAAATCACCTTTGCCGTCACACATATTTTCGGATGAATTTTCTTGCATTCGTGGTGTTAGCTTCGGCCGCTTTGTTGTGCAACTTGGAGCTAGTGAATTGCGAATTTAAACGAGTATTGACCCCAGCCTGTCCAACCTTGCCAAAACAATGTGCCTGCAGTTTGGTTACCAGTCAGGTGTAAAAATTACCTGCAACATGGACAACAGTTTTCCTCTTTGTGCTTTGGTGGATGTTTTGTATGAACACGACAAAGAAATGGCTGAAAATTGCCCCAATCGCTGCAAACGCAAACGAAAATTTTTGATTGAGAGTTTAAATGTAGTATATTGCATGGACAACGATTACTTCTCAGATCTATATACCTATCATCCATATGAATCATCTAACTACGGTGAATATGTAAGCAAGAGTGTTCATTTGTGTGTTAGAGTGGAATAAATAAAAAAAAACAGTTTCAGCCCCGCTATTCAACATACCCGTCTTCATCAGGATCGCACTATGCTCTTTCACAACACATTGATGATGACATAGATGAGTTTCCTAAACTTAATGTGAGTTTTAATTTGAAACTTTCGAACGACAGTCAAGTCTCGATATAAGATCACCCTTTCCAGTCTAGGGAACGATATGGTTAAGCTGGTTTTCTAATCATGATAGTTTCTTTTTAAATAGGAAGCTTTATTATGTGAGCCGCGAGTCTTACGGGTAGAATTTTTAACATTTTGATAAATGACTAGTAAATTCAAAATCTCTATAGTATTTTTTGGAGTAGACGGAAAAATCAGGTTTCGTAAAAAACTTCAAAAATTGGGAGAAAAAAAACAAAAAATCGGTAGAGACATTTACTTACAGTCTTTCGAAAATGTCAAATTTTCAAATTAGCCACAGCCCTCGGGTCGTAGCCTTTAGGCCTTTTTTTTCCACTTTTTGGCGTTCTGCCTATGTTATACTTTAGCCACATAGGCTTTATTTTAAAGCCATTTTGTGGTTCTTAAGACATTTTTAGTCCCGGCTAACGTGCGCTGGCCTACCCTGAGCCTAAGCCTAAGCCTAAGTTAAAAAAATAAGGCCTAAGTGGCTAAAATATAACATAGGGCAGAAAGCCAAAAAGTGGAAAAAAAGGCCCTAACGCCTCTACGCCCAGCCCTCTCAGGACCATGCTCACGGCTTCTAAATGGTTCACCCGTCAATTCAAACATTTTTCCTAGTCATTGAACTTCTGTACGGATTTTTTAACTTGGTTTCTAACACAACTATACCTAAAATTAAATTCTAAGCCTTGTTTTGTTAGAAACCAAGTTGAAAAACCCGTACAAAAATCAATGTTTAGGATTTTTTTTGAATTGGCGGGGCACCATCCAAAACGCGTGGGCATGCCTCTTTGAAGGAAGTAGAGAATACGCAAAATGAAAATTTCACATCACTCTATTCGTACATTTTAGATCAAAAATTTGGGAATTTATGGCTGTCGCAAAGAAATGAACATAAGCTCCACTGCGTTTGCTGCGTTGTCTGGTACACTACAAAAACTGACTTTGACCAACCTGGGACTGAAGGGCATTCCAGAAAGTGTCGGTAACCTGACTAACCTAGTCAAACTAGAACTACCTAACAACAATGTAACAAAAAACAACACTGCTTTACAGTTCTAAATGTGTAACTTTTTAGATTACCAGACTTGCTGGAAGTCAACTGAAGAAACTCAAAAACTTGGAGTCTCTGAATGTGCGAAAAAACAAGCTGAATGATGTGGATGGGTGAGTGTTTTGCACGAACCAGAAGTTTGCTAAAATAATAATTTATCTCACTTATCATTTTAGAATTTTCGAGTTGAGCGCAAGAAATAAATTGAGTGCCTTGGATCTGAGCTACAATGAACTCACAAACTTTGCTACTGCAAAATCTTTGCAGAATCTTACTACTTTGCTGCTTAACAACAACAAGCTCAAAGAGGTTTTTTAATCGATATTAACAAACACACATTAGCATTTTCCCGCAAGCTTTCATCGTTTTTGTGATGCAGGATTTTGCAAAACATGTACAGTAGTTTATAATGACCACTGTGGTAGTTACAAATAAGAAACCAATAAGTAATCACAATTTTTTTGTCACACCCTGAGGAATCATTAAATTTTCAAGTTTTTATAAGCGCTTAACCGGTTTTCGGGATATTTAGAAAGATTTGAGTCGAATCTGATTTTAGCTAAAATTCTCTTTTTTAAAAAACTACCCAATCCGATAAAAAATTTAGATAGGATCGATGATGGGACTGTTGAAGTTGGCCTACATAGACCTGGAAAATAATTACCTTAGCTCGTTGCCTCAATACATGTTCAATGCTAACCCATCTCTAAATGCCATAGATCTGTCCTCCAACCAACTTGTGACAATTGACCAATACGTGTTTGTGTCCCTACCGAACCTCACCCGTCTTTACCTTACCAACAACAGTCTTGTGTCAGTGGGTAATTTGCTAAATGAGATGCCTAACTTAAAAATCCTCAATTTGAATGCCAACAAACTGGTGGATTTGACGAGGTCGAAATTCACCAACCACAAGACCACCATAGACATCAACTTGGAGAACAACAATATCACTAATATTTCAAGTGACTTGTTCGAGGGAACTCCAATAGATGACTTGAAGTTGAGCTACAACCAAATACAACATGCCAACAACATCACTCTCTACAACACTACCCAGATTGATTTTATTCATTTAAGAGGTTTGCTTCTTACTTAAAGCGTCAAGCTCGCTGTTATGGAGTTTTTAACCCTCTTTCAGCTTTTGCTCACATTACTTGAAGGGCCATTGCCGTCTCCGACAACGGTTGTCCACCGCCAATTAAAAAATTTTTCCTAGTCATTGAACTTCTGTACCGATTTTTCAACTTGGTTTCTAACACAACTATACCTAACATTAAATTCTAGGCATTTTTTGTTAAGCCCCATATTCCCGCGGGACACGGGACAAATAGTGACCCGTGACTTTTGTCCCGTGACTCTGTCCCGCGGGACAAAAGTCACGGGACACAGTCACGGGACACATTTTGGCCACTGTCCCTCGGGACACCGACTCGCGGGACAACCCTAAGATTACAATGAATGGATTGAAGATGGCCGATATTCGGTGGGCTTAGCGTAATAATAGATACTTTTGACTAAGAATTGAATGCCCTGCACAGTGCCACCACTGAACTCTACAACTATAGTACCTATTACACCTACTGTTACATTCTACTTAGATTAAGATAGGAAACTTCCCATTCCATATAACTTTGTTGACCAACTTCAGCAACAACATGTGACAAACAACACTAACATTTTTGCAGCGAAGCTTGGTATGCATTTAGGATAATTTCAGCAACTGACTTATCTATATCACCCAAATCACACTTTCGCCCACGCTAATCCGATATCTCGGGTGGTTCCCTGGGCTCAGGTGGATATCCACCTGCTGGACTGTAAAATTTGTTAAAAATAAAGAACGAAACATCTTTTTTCACCTAAAATTTTGTGGGTAATTAGGTTCAACAAGGTCAAAATTGCAAACTTGCTACCCGAATCCCAAAACCCGTAATGGGTACCACCTGGTAAGGTGGATACCGAAAACGAACCACTTATTCTGAGATAAAATCGTGTAGGGAATTGAGTATGATAAGATTAAAATTGCTAATTTTGCCACCGAAATCCCAAAACCCGGGAGGGGGATACTACTCCCGTAGGTGAATATCCAACTTGATGCTCTAAAAAATAATAATTTCTTAAAAATCAACCATTTTTTCTAGCTTAGAATTGAGTGAGGAAGTGGGTTTGTTAAAACCGAAATTCTGAGTTTACCCATTAGCCCCAATACCTGGGAGGGGGGAGGCAGGCACATCCTGGTCAAATGGGAATCCACCTGGATGGCCTGAAAAATAACGATTTAGTTGAAATTAATAACAAAAAAATGGTGACTTGAAATCGTATAAGAAGTCGGGTTTGTTAATACCGAAATCGAAATTTCCTCCACGCGGATCGAAAAACCTTGGTTAAGTATCCCACGGGTAGGGTTATCCACATGCTTGCCTGACAAAAATGAAACTTAGCCAAAATAAAAAACAAACCACTTTTCTTGATCAAAAATTGCCTGGTGAAACCGGTTTGTAAAGACCAAAATTGAGATTTTACCCATCCGGGTGACAAAATTGGTTTTTCCAGACTTTACAGAATACAAAATATTGTCCCGTGACTTGGTGTCCCGCGGAACAAAAAAGGGTGTCCCGCGAGTTTGTCCCGCATCTCGAAACTGTTGTCCCGCGGGACAACAAAATTTTGGAATTAAATTTGTCCCGTGACTCATGTCCCGCTTCTCTGTCCCGCGCAACATAATTGTTGTCCCGCGGGACATTCAAAAATTATACCTAAATTTTGTCCCGAGTATGAGTATGAATGGGGCTTTAGAAACCAAGTTGAAAAATCCGTACAGAAGCTCAATGATTAGGCAAAAAAATTGAATCGGCGGGGGGGGGGGATGGTTGAATTCAGAACAGATGAGCATAGTTCTTGATGTAGAGTTGGCTATGCCGTACCTTAGATCGAATCATAAAAATGTAAAATAACAAAAAGGGGATTCAAAAGTTATCCAATCATCGGAATCCAACAGATTTATCCAATCAGTTTTTGTATCCAATCGTTCGACAAAATATCAGTAGTGGATATTTGGGCCACTCGATACAACAAATATGAATCAAAGACATAATGAATTTGAAAGTTTTCTGCCTCAGCCTAATAATACAATTGAAAATAAGTAACAGTTTTCTGTTTCTATCAATTTATGTTCAGGCAATAATTTTGTGAAGGAATGCCCCAAACACTCTCAATACTACATTCCCTTGCTTCTCAAGCTTGCCAATGGCACAGAAACTGTGGTAGGCTCGTTCTCTGGCAGTTGCCGTCACTTTTCTTCCTCTTCTCTTGCCTATTATGTCTCTGCGGCTGTGAGAACTAGTGAACTGCCACCATCAGAAGAACAGCTTAGCTCAAGCTCACCTGCACCCACAACTACTACCACTCCTCCTATTCAAATGGATCAGTCTCAAGCGGCTTTCACTACACATCAAAATATACATTAATATACATTAAAATTTACAATAACTTTGTTTTTATTTTTGAATTTTTGGATTACCCTGATTTTTGAATGTTGATTTTTCCTACTTTTTGTCTTGAAATCTATAAGAAATCTTTAAGTTTCTATTATGATTTTCGTTTTAATATTTGCTAGCTTTGAAAAACCTTTGACATATACAGTCTAACCTCAGCTCTGACGGTTGGAAAAAAATGTTCGTTAAATCGAGGCTTTCTTATGCAGTCAAGTTTTATTTGAGGTTTCAAATAATGTCAAACTTATGGAAGCCACTATATCAAGGTTTAGCTGTGTAACGGTCCTTATTAAAACAACTCGTCACGGGTTTTTAAATTGTCCAAAAAGTGCATTTTAAGTTTGTACCAAATTTTTGCGGTAAATAAAAAACTTCGTCGAATTTGACTATGAAAACATCTTCTGGATTCCAAATGATTTCTAGTTTTCTGAAATCTATCTTTTCAAAACTTCATCTAGTTTTTATTTCGAAGTATACCAAAACCTTGAAACCTGAAGTGCCTTCACCATTCCATGTGGATGTCCATTAAAAGCAGCAAAAATTTTCAAAATTGGGCAAAAACAAAGCAAAAGGGCGAGAGAAAATAAAACAAAAAACAAAGAAAATAGATAAAATAGTAAATTAAAGGACCCTGTCTCTTCCTTATCATGGCGATTTCGTAGGTTTGAATGCGCGCGGGACCACAAAGATTTGTCAATAATGTTTTCGAATTATTTTTTTGTTTGCATTTCGAATTTCAAACGTTATTTTCTATTTGATATAAATCACACTATGACAGTGACAATTATGGAGCAGTGAAAGGCGAATAAGTTGTCCGATCTTGCATTGTCAAGCAACGTTGGGCTCGACTAGTGATTGGTTCTAAATTTTGAACAAATTTACTGAATTCATTTTCTAAACAGTAAGAAGAAATAAAAAACAATTCGAAATTATTATTGACAAAATGTGTGTGGTCCCGCGCGCATTGGGGGTGTTCATAGTCGGGGTCAACATTGTTGACCCTCAACAAAAATGTTGACCCCAAATGTTGACCCCTATGTTGAACCCCCCTCAACATTGTTGACCCCTCAACATTCAGTGTTGACCCCTCAACTTTTTTGTTGACCCCTGTTTTTTTGTGTTTACCACTCAAAATTTACTGCTGATTTCTCAAATTCTTGTTTGCAAACCACTTTATCACTAATTTAGCATGAATTTTATTAATTTTAGTTTTATCAAAGAAGTTAAATTTAATTCAGCAAACATTTTTATAAATACCCTATGAAAAGTTCGAAACATCGTATGGGTTTTTCGAGTTCTATGAGTGGTTACATCGAGTAAAGTGCAAATCGTTAATATAGATTCCAGTGGTAGATACCTCCTGGTCAGGTGGATATCCACCTGGATGGCCTAAAAATTAAAATTTCTTAAAAGTGACAAATAACCTATTTTTCTAACTTAAAATTCTGTGAGAAATTGCGGTTGTTAAGTCTAAAATTGCGAATTTGCACGCCCTAACTTCAATACCTGGTGTAGGTACCACCTGGTTAGGTGGATTATCCACCTGGATGGCTTAAAAATAGAAAAGGAAATTTAAATAAAAAAGCAATTTTTCAAAACTAAAATTTCGTGAGGAATTAAGCTTGTTAAGAATTGCGATTTAACCTACCCAACCCCAAACCAAGTGGTCGTCCACTTAGATCAATTTTTTTCACGTTTTCGGGTTCCAAAACAACTTTTTTGCACCAATTGGAGCATGCTGAAGATGGTTTGATAGTGATAAAATCACGTTTTATCGAGAAATTTTTGAGTTATCGTAAATTTTCGATGTATTGAAATATTATCAATAAAAAAAATAATTCCGACAATAAAAAATTATGTTGAGGGGTCAACATTTTGTTGAGGGTCAACAATGTTGAGGGTGGGGTCAACATTAAGGGTCAACATTAAGAGTCAACATTAAATGTTGAGGGTCAACAATGTTGACCCCGACTATGATCACAGCCATTCAAACCTTTCAAATTGCCATGATAAGGAAGAGACAGGGTCTTTTAAATAAAGAGAAAACAAAAATCCGTAAAATTTTTGAAAAAAATTGGCATGAATTGGAAGAATTCAACCAAAGGAAGGGAATGGCCTTATATCGGACGTAATTTCATTGCATGAGATTTAAATAGACCTTAATAGGAGTATGACTGTATCTATAAGTCTAGGTAAAAACAATATTGAGGGTAAAATAAAAAGAAGTGTTATCTCAAGAGAGTGCTCCATATCGAGGTTTGGTGGTGAGTACAGCACGGCTACTCCATGGTTAGCAGACACATATTTTATTTAAAATACTCCTCCATCTGCTATATTTGCACAAGTTTTTAATTGATCCAAACTCTCGTACATGTATGTTCCTCCAAAGCAAACTATAATGAGTCAAGATTTTATCTGCTGCAGCAATCTATGTCTTGGATTAGTCTTCTGTCGCAACAATCAATTTCTTCTTTCTTTGATTTCGACAATCAATAAGTGTTGGTACTGCCATGTTTTGCCACTTGACTAGAAGAAGCATTTGTCTACAAAGGTCGCGATTCCCATTTCCATGTATTCCCACATCTTTACTGGTGCCCAGCTCTGTCACTCGAATAGCTGGTTTTGTGTTCAGACTAACTCTGTTTATGGCTGGTTTGGTTGTTGGCTTCTCGCTCTACCACCGTACCACCAATATGTGGGCTTTGAAGAATTTGGGGGATTCATTGTTGGTCAAAAGCATAGGAAGGAGACCTATTGTGATCGGTGCTTTTCATAGACCTTCTGATGAGCAGAATGTTGCTGGAGCTTATGCTGTAAGTTCTATTAACCGTAATAAAACTATTATTACATAATTCACTCCAAGTGCTTCAATTTGTGGGAGACACACGCCAAAGTCACGAATTGTATTGCATTAGTGAGGACAGGTCTACAGATGGCCAAAAACTGTTTTCCACTGCTCACATACAGGTTATACATAGTGGTTAGCTTAACACATTTAACGATCTCTTTTCAGCGAATACATCGAGGCAAACGAGCAGCTAATGTAAGGCTATTTTTAACAAAATGATTATGATTTTTGCATTAGCCACGGCTTTTCAAAATCACTAACTTTGTTCGGCTTGACAATTTCGGGTGTGTTTGGTGGTGTAGTGAAAAAGTGTTACAGTGCTCTTAAAATCACAGAGTTCCACATAGAAAAGGAGCTATTTTCCTTGAAGTCACGATTTCAACTCTGGACATCTTAAATCTTTCATTTTTTGCAAAATTTGCATTATTAGCCTATTCGACGTAAATTCGAAAAGTAGGTGTAGGTCATAAATATCCGATTTCCAACTTTTCCTTGAAAATTTTGAGTACAGGACAGACGAAAGTCCAGATTCACATCAAATACACGGCAAAAAGTTAAATGAAACTTTTTCGTAGGAGAATGCCCAACTTTTTATTTCAAATGATGAATTATACACCAAAAGAAAGCTAACGATCTCCCTTTCAGAAAATACAGATCGAATTTTTTAAACACAATATTTAAAAAACTAAAAGCCATTTTAAGCATTGAATACTTGAAGAATTTGGTTTTGGTCATTTTTGAAAAGTTTCTAATTTCTCTCAAAAATTTTTCAAAAGGCTAAAGGGAACGGCTTCAGTAGAATAGGGATTTAAGCTTTGTGGAATTTGGTATATTGAATGGATGCTCATCTTAGCGATCAATCTTTTTACTATGAGATTTTTCATTGCGATGCTTTTTTTCTATTTCGAAAATAATGACAATTTATCTCATCGAATTTTGAAAAAAACTGGCCGGAACTGGTTTGGACTATTGACCATAAAATTTATTAACACGTTTTAAGTTTGAAGAAAATACTTGTCAATAAATTTTTAACAAGTGCTTTGCAACTTAGTTAATCTATGCGAATCTTACTATAATCTTAGGACATTTGCTCATGGTCTGGTCACCTGGCTGAGTGTGCAATCGCATCTAAAAACGTCAAACAAATCAGGTTTGGCTGTTAAATCAGACTTTATCTATTGAAAACTACTTTCGTGTTTAGCTTAAGTACCAATCCAAAAGGAATTGAAGCTGAGTCCATCAAAGTGGAACTAGAAGATCCACTTTCATTCGGCCCCCAAAAACTGCCGCTAGTGGTGTGCATAGCACCAATGTATATCTACACGGATTGGCAGATTCTTATTACTGGAATGGAGATTGGTTTGCGCTGGGTGCTTCTAAATTTGTTTGGCCTGTGCAATCGACTTCCAATGGCACTTATTTCATACTGAAGGAGTACGAAAGACTGGGTTGCAATATCATTGCTTTTTGTTAAAAATCACATTTATGGAAGACCAATTTAGGAAAGGTATTGCTGAGGGATTGGCCCAAATGGCCAGTTCTTTCGGACGTCAACCCAAATGGACTGGTGCTGTCCAGAGGCATTGAAGAGTCCCACGTCAACTGTTTGCACTTTGTGAAACCATTTGCAGAGATGGTTGTTTTCACAGACATTGATGATATGCTCATGCCCCTAGATCCTAGAGACCTACATCCTACAGTTAATGTCGAAATTCTAAAGGTGCGGCTGGTCTTGCTTTAAACCTCCCAAATTTAATTTTTTAGAGCTTGTTTAACCAGCACCCTAATGCTGGCTCTTTATTGTTTGAACATAGAGATGTGCAGTTTGCATTGCCTGAAGAAGGAACGACAGAAAATACTTTGTTTAATTTCAACTTTGATTTCTTGAAAAAGACTCAATGGAAAACAACTTGCAAGGTTTGGAGGATGAAAACTAGAGTAGTGGTTAATGCAAGTAGGTTTCGAATTGTGTTAGCTGTGTCAAATATCATAAAAATGCACACCAGCGAGCTAAAGGCATATTTAAATTGGCAGGAACGGTTTTTGGTTGCATGACAAAAAAAATTATATGCTCCACCACACTCCAGCGAAACATGTCTACCGAAAAAATCATTAATGACTTTAATTTAAAAAGCTGTTAATTTTTTTACTGAAAGATATTTAACATTTTGATAACAATAATGCCGGATTTCTTCAAAACACTACCGAAACACCATTTAAATTGACTATAAGACCCAAGTTTAATTTGTTTGATAAGTTCTGGTTACCAAATTGACTGCGCGGATCTGATTATCGCTTTAAGATATTATTGTCATTTTCAGTATCCTTTTAAATCAAAGAAATTTATTATTTGTTTCAGTACGCGTGTTTTAGTGAAGTGTGATGGAGCCTTTGTCCACATCGATTTAAATATGGCAAAACTCACCTAGAAAAGCTACCGTATTTTCTCTATAAAATCCTCCGGGGAGTTATTGTTCAACCCCTCTCGGAGAGGGGGAGTTATTGGAGAGGGGGAGTTATTTTTCAAAGGTAATTTTCGTTCTACTACGAGCAAAATATTTTTTGACTGTCTTCCTGTTTTTCAATCTTTTGCTTTGAAAAAAAATCACCGAAGAAGACAATCAGAAATTATTGGTTTTGGAAGTCGCCTTGCATTGGGTCGTCGGGGCGTATAAAGATCTTTCGGCGCTATCGGAGTATAAAAAAATTGAGTTTTGGGACCACCCAAAAATACCTATTTTGACCGTTTTGAAGCGATTTAGGGCTATTTCGTGATGGGAAAGGACCAAAAATAGACCAATTTAGTGTAAAAAGGAAGATGAAGAAACTCTGGTATGCATACTGTTTATGTATCCAGAGTTAATTCCGAGCAAGACTCTTGAACAAAAATGCGTTGAGAGGCTTTTTTTGCCAGCTCCAGTGACCAAAACATGGTAAAACAAGCAAATGGTCGAAATCTCAAAATGTTCAAAACTCAATTTTTTTTAACCAGAACTCAAAAATAATGTCTTTTTTGAACTCCTGAGGCAATTTTAGGTCGATATAGCGTGTTTGGAAACAGTTTAAAAAAATTTCAGGTTCTTGTCGGTTATCCGGACTACCTTGGTTTTATGCATCGAAAAGTCTCAGAAAGTAGTCCGAGGTAGTCCGGATAACCGACAAGAACCAAATTTCATTTGGGGGGGGGGGGGGTGGGAATGGTTCTAGCGCAGAGTCCGTTGCCAAAAAACAGCTTGGTTCCCCTGTTGTTTTTTCTCGGAAAACAGCTTGTTCCCCCTGTTGTTTTCTAATATGATCATGGTTATTCAGGTGATCATGTCAACCATAATTATCTTAATCACCATGATCACCTTAACCAACATGATCATATTAGAAAACAGCAGGGGGAACCAAGCTGTTTTTTGCAAAAAAAACAACAGGGGGACCAGGGCAAAAAATGGCAACGGACTCTGCACTAGAACCGGGGAGGGGGGTTGTGTACTCCGGTAGGGTCGATCTTTCAAATTAAGTCATAATCAAATCGTTCAAAGATATTTAACATAATTATGTCCGTTGTTCGATGATCAACGTGAAAAATATCTAGCAGTGGATAGTCAAACAATTACAAGAGTTATGCAGATGTTAGTGCAAAAAATACAAATATTTTTTTCCCTTGGACGGTCTCCAGCACTGCAATGCCCATTCAATATCATACGGAAAACATTCTCAAAACAGATAAAATAGTTGTAAATTGGAAAGAACCATCTTAAGTTCCATACATAGGTATAATCAAAGCTCTCGTTCTATCACTTCAAAACTTGTACGTACTAGTTTTACCTGGTAAAGAAGACAAGTGTATATAACCAATCTCTAGAAATTGTGCAGAAAAGGTGCAAAAGGTAAAAAATGATTAAATATGTTTGATCTTATGTTCGGTATTTAGCGTGCGCGATTACTACAGCAATAGTTAAAACAGAAGACGACCAAATCGCCTGCTTTAAGACAACTAAACAGAAAATAGTTCGTTAAGATACGGCAAGAGAGGTTGCAAAGACTTGTAGAATCTTGAATTTTGAAAAACAAAAGTGAATTGGACAAAGAAATCGCGAAAAAATAAACCTTGAAGGTTGTAATGATGGTGAATATCGCTATGTTTGCTTCACTTTCTTTTTGTATTGAATCATTGTTTGATTGAGTGAAACGTTAACGCAAAAACTGTGAAAATTGAATTTTCAATAAATCTGAACAAGGTGTAGCAAAAATCACCTTTCAAGGTGGAGTTATTAAAGAGGGGGAGGAGTTATTTTGAACCCCCTTGGAGAGGGGGATTTAATAGAGAAAATACGGTTATTGCAGATCTTGAAAATCATCCCTTAATTTTCACTAATAAAACGAAGTGTAAATTAAAATAACCACGTTGTAGGTCGAGTGGATACAGTAAACATGCACGAGACAGGCATCCATAGGTTCGGCTATGTGCAGGTTCAAAAACACACTTTTTATCCACGTTTAGTCATGATAAAAAAGGAATAATTTGTTTAAGACAAGAGTGCCATGTAGACAAGCCCATTTCTACCACCTGCGTCACTCCTACAAGAATATAGCTTTGAACGAATGGCCAATAGATACTAGCAAGTTAGTAGGAATGCTAACTGATCAGTGGAACACTCGTGTCAAAACTGAATTTAACGATACAGTCATTCGAAAAAGTCTGGTCAAAAGCTCTACTGAGAGCTTTGAAGACTTTGACAAGTGCATGGGCAGCATCAATGAGGAGCACTGGTCACTCAAGGTGTCCAGGTGCTTGACTCCCCATGTCTGTTACTCCAAACTAGCTAGGTAGACTACTAGACACATTATTTTCTACAATGTTTTGTGTTCAGAAATATGGGATGTGTAGCAATGCTGGGAGAGTATGAATTCTCGCACTCCAAAGGAGATTATATAACTGTGCTCAGACAGTCTAAACTGGTGGAGAGTGAGCCTAACTGCGAAGCACCACTGCCTAAATATTTTAATGGAAATCATTACTATATGCCATAGACATGACCAGCGTAGTGACATTGACTTAAGGATCTCATACGGTATGAGTCATACCTCACACTTTTAAGCTTTTTCTTAAATAAAATAAATTTGTTTGTATTGCAGCAATGGATTTGTGACATCGAGTATATCAGTTATTTATTTGCTCATTTGAGGTCGATTTTGTGTGTAGAATCACAATTTTGAATTTTTTTTGTTAAGTTTTCCCATCATTTTTCGACCTATTATTTATATTCATATGCAAAATAGCTCTTTTCGATCAATGCTATTTTACATGTCTGAAATGTCAAAGAGCGCTGGGAAAATTCTCCACTCTTGGCTCTGAGATTCTCCGCTTCGAGCCAAGAGCAAGAGCAAAAATTTCGAAATGCCCAGCATTAGTGTCAAAAAAGCTGACTCGCATAAAGAACAAGGTCTAAAACTATAAAGAAAACAATTTACAAAATTAGTCAAAATTCTGACTCTCACTTTAAAATAATAAAAACAATTAAGTGTCGGATTTTAAGTATTAGGTGCTGGATTTCAAAAATTTGGTGTTGCAATTCAATTTGACCCAAACTAAAAAGACACGAGACGCTTGAAAAATAACCAAGCATTTGATAGATTAGTAATGGGACATAAATATTTGCTTATTTATGGCTCTTTCACGGACTGCGACTTAGACTGAGACTTAGACTTAGACTGAGACTGAGACTTAGACTGAGACTAAGAGGTGTTCATGGAGCCAAAATAGTCTCAGTCTAAGTCTCAGTCTAAGTCTAAGGTGTTCACGGACTGAGACTTAGACTGAGACTTAGACTTAGACTGAGACTTAGACTAAGAAATAAGTTTGACTTTTTCACCTGTTCACCAGTCTGGAAATTCAGCAATCAGACGATCAAGTCATGAATGACAGCTCTGGCCTGGAAAGTTGCAGAGACTCCCCAGCACCAACCGGACTAGAAAGTGAACATACCTCGCCAGCTCCATCCCGCAAGCGTAAGACCAACGTTGAAGAGGCCATATTGAATGCCCTGAATGCAGTTAACAATTCTCCTGTCGTTGAGCTCTCTCCTTTGGCCCAATCTGTGGAGAACATATACAAACGTATAGTTGCAGTCGATGATCCAAGAGCTCTTTTCCAATTTAAGAAAGACATACAGAAAAGCTTGGATGATTATGAGGATTGGTTGGTCGAGAAAGAAACCATGCCATAATCATTTAACATTGTTAAAAAATTTATTCATCCTGTTTTTAAAACATGAAATCACTAAATAAGTTGAGTAATAAAAAATAAATAAAAACGCAAACACATAAAAAATAAGTCTAAGTCTCAGTCTAAGTCTCAGTCCGTGAACACCTTTGACTGAGACTTAGACTAAGACTTAGACTTAGACTGAGACTGAGACTAAGGAGTGTTCATGTAGCCAAAAAAGTCTCAGTCTAAGTCTCAGTCTAAGTCTAAGTCGCAGTCCGTGAAAGAGCCATTACAAACAATGACTGCAGCGTATAATCCCCACTTGGTTACAACTAGCACACCTGAGGTTTCTGTTCTGGAAAGTGACTTGCGACTTTTTACCTCCATTACAAGAAGAACAAGGGTGGTAACCAGCTCCTCCACACATTTTGCATTGCTTGTGTCCCTGCAAATAAATGACCTATTATTCTTCAAAAATAAAGTTGAACTGCTATAAAACCTGAAATTCGGCTAGAAAATCCATTAGTTCGCCTCTTTCGTTAAGTTCTATTAAAGTCAAATGGTTCTAAACAGTTTTTACTCATTTGATTACGATGCATTTGATTGTAATTTTTCGTTTATGGGCTGTTAAAGTAAAAAAAATTGTTCAACCATTGTGAACAAGCCATTGGGTAATGTAGGACATAACCTCGGTGATTAAAAAATCTTTTGTAGCAAATTTTCGAAAATATACAAATTTTGAGCCAAATTTTGGCATATACCGTATTTCCTGTAATAAGCGCCCCCGCTCTAATAAGCGCCCTCCCTCGAGTTTAAGGGTCTAAATCTCAGTTTAGAAGCAATATTTTGCAAAGCTGTTTGATACGTTTTCTTAACTCCCACGAGCTCTACCGATTCCACGTTTTTACATTTTGGTTGAGCACCCGAAAATCTCGAAATAGAATTCCTAATTTTCCGATTTTTGGGGGTTTGAAAAATAAGCGCCCCGGGGCGCTTATTAGAGGAAATACGGTAAGCATTATCCGCCACTTTCGCTTCAAAATCACAGATTCAGTATCTTAAAATACAGATTGATTACCCCGAAATATCTACCATTGACATAGATCAAAGGTAAACTTGAGTAAATAGCTCCTCTGTCTTCCTGCGAAAGTTTAAATTTAAAATATAAAAGTAAAATAACTAGTATACCCCAGTCAAACCTATCCGATTAGCTAATTCCATTAACAGTTCTGTGTTGATGTTTAAATCCCGCACTTCTGACTTTATTTCTAGGATTTTGAACAGTTCTGTGGCTTTTTTACAACGTTCCCCAACTTCAGGAACTACTCCACAGGAAGTTGAATAAACTACAACTTTTGCGTCCTCTTCGGCCATGTAATCTCTCTTGAATTATAAAAAATAAGTTTTAGCAAGGTATACATTAAGTAGCAAAACCTGCCTTCCATTGATTGCGGAGATGGAAGCGCTTGAGAGTGTTGTAGACATGGAACTTTCGGCCTCGCACTGATCCATTCTCCCGCTTAATCAATAAGTTTTCTGCAGGATTTTGTTGATTTAACACTCTTTGTATCTCCAGCTTGATACGCAGAAGATCCACTTCAATTGTTTCCAGTGAGGTCATTTTAAATTGTAGTAATAACTGCTAGCTTCTTTCTTGTGCTCTGTGGAAAACAGAGTTATTATCTAAAAGCAAATTTAGCAAAACACCATTTCATTATTGCTAGCAAAAAGAAAACTAACGTATTAATTTGATGAAAAACACAATAAGAAGCTTTTTTTATTTAACGCTGTCTCTATATTTTCAAAATTCTTTTTAGTGCTCAAAGTATAAGCTTCAAGGGAGTTTCCCTGCTTATCAAAATTTTCGGTGTAATTAATCATCATGCAATGCACACACAGCATTTAGCAAACACACGGAAGTTCCGTGACGTAACTTTTTACCATCTCTAATAAAAAATTATTAACGGGTACGGTATTTTCTTTGATTATTCCCCCGAAGATATCATTATTTAATCGATCCAAAAGAAGGAATAGGAGAGATATAATTAGCAGTTATTGGCCCGACGCTGTTTTTTTTAACAGCTATGGCTAAGGCGCTGTTTCCGAAATTAAATGGGCATACCATTTTTTGCAGCTGATTTCACATAGTCCGAGTGTTTAGGTGGTGGTACCCGGGTGGTGCTGCCTACGTAGTGGTACCAAGTAGTGTTACCCAAGTTGTTGTGCCCAGGTATCGAGATTGTGTCACCCAGGAGGTGGTACCAAGATGGTGCCCAGGTAGTGGGATTTTTTTTAAACAAAATTATAACAAATTGTTTTTATTAAATTTAAAGAAGCACACGGAAAAAAGACGGGGAATGATAACTTTTTTCTTTCTTATTAATTCTTTCCAAGTGTTTTCTTCTAAAGACTCATAAAAAATTATTTGTTTATGATTTTGGTCAAAAAGTTTTCTCCAAAATGTCTTCCCGAGCTCTAAAAACATACTTTTTATCGATTTCACGGTATAAAACTGCCTTAGACCTAGTTAAAACCTGATTTTGGCCAGGTAAAGATAGTATACTTCTGCCAACAGCCCCCCCCCTTTTGACCCTCCCAGTACGGACCTGTGCATTTGTATATTCTGGTAGAGCTTATCCATGTTGTGAACAAAAGTGCTGAGATCTTTTCGATATTCGTGCTCCGTGCCGAGATAAGCCTCTCAAAGTTTCAATTTGTAAAACGTTTTTTTCTCGACACCAAAGCATAAAAATTGCTGTAACTCTTCCTACGCATGACCGTCTTCAATTCTGAGAATATCATTTTGTAGAGGAAGAATAGGGCTATTGTTCGATCATTTGTTATCCCAGCCATCTTTGAGTTATAAAATCTAGGTAAAACAAGATTGAACTAGACGTTAAAAATGTGTCCATTCGCGAGGTTGACATTTTCGAAAATTATTTGGATAAATTTTTTTTTGCCCGTTTCTGGCTTTTTTCTGCTCGGTTTTGCTTCTTTCTGCCCGCTTTTTGAAAATGATCAATGACAATCCCGATTTGTGACATTTTTTTGTTCTGAGCCGCACTAGTATACAAAATTTTCTGAGGAATTCAAATTTCTTTGCAGAATTTTTAAAAAAATGCTTGGCTGCTGAAATGTGACTATTTATTGCATCCAATAAATTATTTCCCCAAATTCTGCAAAGTGGTCGAAACTAGACAGCTAAAAGCTTTCACGAAATTCTGTAAATAAATTCGGATTCTGTTTTTTGTGTACTAGTGCGGATCAGATTTTAAAAAATATCACAAATTGGGGTTATTTTTGATCATTTTCAAAAAAGCGGGCAGAAAGAATCAAAACGGGCAGAAAAAAGCCAGAAACGGGCACTTTAAATACTTGACCAAATTATTTACACAGCCATGAAGTGCAAAATAGAAAGAGCAAGAATAGCGCTTACTAATAAGTGGTCTAGTAAGTGGTTACTTGCTTAAATATAAAAGCTGGACAAAATTTTACCGGGCATTGAAAAAATGATAAAAAAAGGACGCTTTTCGATTTATTCGATACAATAGTATGCTATTTTCGGCTACAAGCAACATGATTATGTTTGAATTTTATTCAATATTGTGTTAAAAAGCTAAAGATAAGGGTATTAAGCAGAAACTTTTTGATTTTTTTCGGCTGTAAATGAAAAATCGAAAAAATACTGAAAATATAATATTTGAAATTTAAATATTTTTTTTGTTTTGTGAGGAATTTGAAATTGACAATCAACTTAAAATTTTAAAAGCAATTTCAGAAGTTAATCGGATACGCTAAGCACGAATCTGATGTTATTTTGAAGTTCTTACCTAGTGAATGTGGTTATCTAATGAAAAAAAATTGACAAAATGTGCATTTTTAAATGCATTGTAAAATTTTGTCCTGCTACTATTAGAGACAGAAAAAGGCCTTCGGGCGGGATTTCGGGACGGGATTTTCGGCCGAAAAAAATTCGGGATCGGGATCGGGATTTTGGAAAATAAAATTCGGGATTCCGTCGGGATCCCGAACAAATTTTCGGGATTATTCAAAATTTTGTTTTTTATTGACAACACCATATGCAAACAACAACAAACGAGCAAATTTAACAAAAGTAACAGTTTTAACGGGTGGTCAAAAAGTTCCCGATGGATTTTCAAATCTTTATTTTTTATCATTTTTCTTATCATATCTCTGATCTGTTGATACCATTTTGTAGCCCTGAAACTCCTCTTTCAAATGGCATATTGTTTTCAGCTTGATTATTGTGGATAAGTCACCATTTGGGTCCAAACACTTGTCTGGTCGTTTTAAGAAGAATACCAGCGCTTTCATCACTTTAACTGGTCAAATGTTATATTGAATTTTGATAATCACGACAAAAAATTTGCACCATGTTGTAGCGCAGCTCAGGAGCTACAAAACACATATTACAGAATGATTTTAAAAATCTGAGCGTTGAGATATGGTCTTTTGGAAAAAATCATTTTCTTGAAAAAATGACCAAAATTCGAAAAATTGGCAAAAACTTGCATATCGGTCATTTTCAAGAAATCAGTCTTTTCCAAAATGCCATATCTCAACACTGAAATTTTCAAAAATCATTCTGTAATATGTGTTTTGTAGCTCCTGAGCTGCGCTACAACATGGTGCAAATTTTTTGTCGTGATTATCAAAATTCAATATAACATTTGACCAGCTAAAGTGATGAAAGCGCTGGTCAATTTCTCAAAATGACCAGACAAGTGTTTGGACCCAAATGGTGACTTATCCACAATAATCAAGCTAAAAACAATATGCCATTTGAAAGAGGAGATCCAGGGCTACAAAATGGTATCAACAGATCAGAGATATGATAAGAAAAATGATAAAAAAATAAAGCTTTGAAAATCCATCGGGAACTTTTTGACCACCCGTTAGTAGCAGTAGTTGATCTGTGGCAATGCCTTGTTCAGGAAAATGAGTATTCGTCGTGAGTTCGGGCGTGGACGAAAAGGCTTTTGTACTGCCACCCGTCATCTTTATTTAAACCAAATTAACATCCTATTCATCGGTAAACAACACATCGAATTCCTCCACACCACTATATTCCTCCTCAGTTCGTTCTTCTTCGGATTCAGGCTCTTCATTAAATATAATTAGGCTATTAAAATTGGCTCAATCCCAAATTCTTCATTTTTTTACGAAAAGCATTATTACGCTGATCAAGGCCGAGCCAGAGGCTCAGCCATCCAAAAGTTCAGCCAAGCACTCCGAAGGGGCTTGGCTCAGGCGAAAACCCGAGGGATCTACCATGCTAGTGTAATCCAGTGCCACAAACTGCAGTGGTACGCCACTTGAATGCCACGTAGTTATTTGATCCAGCGGTGATCCAGTGGATTACCACTGGATTCTATCTGAACCCAGTGGTAACCGACTGGATTACCACTGAATTCAGAGAACTTAGTGGCGTTTCAGTGGCTTTCTGTGGCGTATTTTTTTCCCGGGAATTTTCCCTCTGACAACCCTGAAGAAAACTAAAATGCGAGAAACGTTCACGTTTTTGCTTCAGGATTCAATGGATTTTAAGAGAAACACATAACAAACTGGTGCTTTTACGACCATACAAAGGGTGAAAATTGTCGATCGGGATTTGACGAATTTCGGGATCGGGATCGGGATTTTAAGAATTGTTCGGGCGGGATTTCGGGACGGGATTTTGGCCCAAAATCGGCTCGGGCGGGATCGGGATCCCGACGGGATCCCGTCCCGTTTCTGTCTCTAGCTACTATATCTATGCAAATAACCATTTATTCGAAAGCGCTACTATTCTTGCTCTTTCTATTGCGCACTTCATAGTTGTGTAAATAATTTTTGAAAATGTCAACCTCGCGAATGGACACATTTTTAACGTCTAGTTCAATCTTGTTTTACCTAGATTTTATAACTCAAAGATGGCTGGGATAACAAATGATCGAACAATAGCCCTATTCTTCCTCTACAAAATGATATTCTCAGAATTGAAGACGGTCATGCGTAGGAAGAGTTACAGCAATTTTTATGCTTTGGTGTCGAGAAAAAAAACGTTTTACAAATTGAAACTTTGAGAGGCTTATCTCGGCACGGAGCACGAATATCGAAAAGATCTCAGCACTTTTGTTCACAACATGGATATGCTTTGGCTATACTATAGAATGCCCCCCAGCTAGCGAAAAATTTACTTTTCCTGAAGGGGAAAGGACCCGTCCCATTTTGATTCTCGTGCTCTGAATAGGCACGGAAACACTTTGGTTCCGAAAAATCGTAAAAAAAAATTCGATTTGCCTTGGTCCCCCAAGGTAAAAATTTAAGAAAATTCAAAAAAAATATTTTTTTGAATTCCCGCCAAAACATTTTTAGAGGGAATTAGGGCTGTATTGGGAGGGGAAGGGACAAAAGAGGGCCACTAATCACACAGAGCCCACTAACAAGAAGATGTTGAACATAGTTTTGAATACTGGGGTCTACCGCATAAATAAACTCTGGTATGCATGCTTTTCATGCATCCAGAGTCACTTTCGAGTGATTTGTGTCTAAGGTATGTGGGTGTGCGCATCTCAACTCCAACCCCCCAAGCCCCCTGCGTCCCCGAAGGGGGCGCAGGGGGCTTGAGAGTTAGAGATGCGCGCACTCACTTACCTTAGACATGATTCCGAGAAGTACTCTTGACCATAAAATGTATATAGAGTCTCTTTTTGCCACGGCCCAGTTGAAAAACATGGCAGGACATCCGAAGTAGTCCAGAATTCACTTTTTTATAATTTTGCCATGAAGGTGGCCCCTTTTATTCCCTTCCCCTCCCAATACAGCCCTAAATCCTTAAAAAATGTTTTGGCGGGAATTCAAAAAAATATTTTTTTTGAATTTTCCTAAATTTTTTACCTTGGGGGACCAAGGCAAATCGAAAATTTTTTTCTTTCGATTTTTCGGAAACCAAAGTGTTTCCGTGCCTATTCAGAGCACGAGAATCAAAATGAGACGGGTCCTTTCCCCTTCAGGAAAAGTAAATTTTTCGCTAGCTGGGGGGGGGGCATTCTATAGTGTTACCTATGCTTTACCAGAATATACCCTTGTCCCGATCAGAGTTTCCAATAATGACAGTGATACTGTAAGTAACAGTGACATCAGAATGACAGTGAAATTCGAGTATTTATTCGAATGTCACTGTCATTTTGATGTCACTGTCAGTGTCACTGTCATTATTAAAAACTCTGGTCCCGATCCGTACTGGGAGGGTTGAGCTACCATACAGAAAAAAGAAAATACCTGGTTGGAGCTGGAATTTAAAAAACATTCAACGATGTTCACTTCCATGCCATCCCACCCAGGGCTGTCATTTGCATATAATCCCAAAATATGGGCATTCGCTGACAGTAAAGCGGTACTGAAAATAACTCAAATCGATTGCCCGATAGTTATTGGCCCGAGAAGTCAGTGAACTTACTAAAATGTATAGTAGAATGATAGGTTATGCACCAACTGGGAATTGCACGTGAGAGTTCAAAATATTCGCATCTCGATGTGTAGCCCTCTTTAAAAATTTTTAAAAATAACATAAAACGTGTGGCGGTAAAGCAAGATTTAAATCTTTCATATTTTCCTTCATTTATTAAACACTCCGAGCCTCATGCTTGACTTTTGCCATTCCTGTAGCAGAATTTCATGGAGAACATGATGGCTTTTTCAAATCTAAAAAGTGGTTCAAATCAGCCTTTGAAACATGTAACTCATAGGCTGGGAACTACAAAGTTAGATAAGGCTGTAACTTTCTTCCCAGATATATTTTGATCTGTTTTAAAAAATGAAAATGTTTTTTGTGAGCTATTTTATCTTCCTGTAGTTTCATAAATATCACTTCGACCAAAAATAAAAATTAAATTTATCAAAGATCCCTAAAATGAGAGTTTAAAAATCACAGTTATTTTACAAAAACGCTCAATATTTTCAGTATATCCATTTTTTCAGAGCATGCTCTATGATATCTGAGAGCACACATTCTGCGCTACAAAATGACGTGTCTCTTTTTTATACTTGCTTTTCAGCCCGACTCACAACACAGTGCTAAAAGTCCGTCTGGGGAATATGATGATTTTAAGGATTATGTTTTGTCCTATTTGTGCGAAAAAAAAATTCAAAAGGCGCCCATTTAAATTTTTGGTCAAAAATTTTAGTGATGTTTTGTATTTTTGTTCATATCTTTGAGTTAGTTCATGACAGAATCATGGTATATAGCTTATTTTCTAGCTGAGTGAAAAAGCTTTCTTGAGAATATTTATCTGTTTCAATGCATCACAAATTTTGGGACAGAAAGAGCATATAAAAAGTACGGAGCAATTATAGTAAAGGGCACCCACTCAATTATAGTATAGGGTACTCACTCGATTATAGTATAGGGTAGCCACTATATTCACAAATAATATTTTACTTAATTTACCACATTTTACAATAGACACAGCAACATAAATTTTGGGTGGTAATTCTTTTTGCCCATAGAATACTCGTTTTTGCCCATAGAATATTTTTTTTTGCCCATAGAATTTTTAATGCCCATATAGCTAGGAACCCAATGAGGGGGTGAGGGTGCAGATCTGAGGTGCAGAGCTCATTGGGTATACACTGGATCCACACCTCCGCACTCCCGCACTAAGAGCGGCACCACGGCAGTGCGTCACTCGACTGTACCCAATGAAAATTTGCCTCCTCGCCGCGGGAGTGAGAAAGTGAGGAGTTCGAGTGTGGGTGCAAATCCGCACCGCCGCACTCAATTTTTTAATGCATTTTTGGTCTTTATGGTCTTTACTCTGAAATCCTTGTCCAAAATAAAGGGTGGAGGGTTATTAGAGCATAGGGAGTTAATAGAGCAAATATGGTATTGAAGATATTAATGATAAAGGTGAAAGATATGTCTCTCGTTAAGAAGCTTGTTCAAATCTTTTGACTGGAGATGTGTTGGTTTTTATTTTATAAACATCAAAATCTATTGCCAAAAACGATACTACTGCCACAAACGATACTATCATACAATACTATAAGCATTAAAATCTATGAGACAAAAACGAGAATTCTATGCGCAAAAACGAGTATTCTATGGGCATTTCAAATTCTATGGGCAACAGAGTATTCTATGGGCAAAAACGAGTATTCTATGGGCAATTTAAATTCTATGGGCAAAAACAAGTATTCCATGGGCAAAAACAAGTATTCCATGGGCAAAAAGAAGTATTCTATGGGCAAAAACAAGTATTCTATGGGCATACCCAATCTATGGGCAAAAAAATATTCTATGGGCAAAAACGAGTATTCTATGGGCAAAAAAAATATTATCCATGAATTTTGTCACTTAAGAATTTTCGCGGATGCGGACTGATGCTTCACAGGGCCCAAAATTTGAATTTATAATCAGTTCAACTTAAACAAAACGCCAAGATTTTTTTGCGTAAAATTGCAATACCGTATAACCTCTATTAAACGGGCACCCCTACAGTTAACGTTTTTCAAATTTGCTTTGCTTTTTCAACCCCAATATTGTTTATTTTTCTAAACGGACGACCAGTCATTTTGTAGAGTTTGTGAAGCTCTACAAAATGAGTGGTCGTCCGTTTCGAAAAATAAACAATATTGGGGTTAAAAAAGCAAACTAAATTTGAAAAACGTTAACTGTAGGGGTGCCCGTTTAATAGAGGTTATACGGTATTCGGTAGTTTTTAAATTCCCTTTTCTTTTTAAACAATTTTTCGAGTATTTTTTTAAATATTTTTGAGAAAAACTATTATCTTGAGCTTAATTTATGCTAAATTTTGATTCAACTCTCAGCTTTAAAGGTTCAGCTAATATTGCTGGCGCAAAAAAATTCATTCAAGACTTTTCACGAGCCTTTTGCACACGAATTTTCTCACGAAATCAAGGATTCAAACTAGGCTGCGAGAAAAAAGGCAATCGGAAACAAGTTTATTTGGACGAAACAACTCAGCAACATCTATATAGCTAATTTTCATCGAAAACAAAGGATTATTTTCAAACGATATTTCCTCACTAATCAAGAATTTGCAATTCATCAACGCATAATCTTCGAAACTTCCATCTGGTAGTTAGCGGCGTATGATGATCGGAATCAATTTGTCCGTGAGCTCTTTGAGCGCAATTTCCAAAGGATCTATTTCGCCTAGCAATTCGACCATAACCGGAGCACCCCTGGATAAGGTCATAGTTAGCTCACATTAGGACACGAAAGTATGCTAAAGTACTTACATAGCGATCTACAGAGGTTGAGTAACGATAATTCTGGCTTTTACATACCTGGTCATGAATGGAACAGTGACTCGTTTAGTGATGGCAGTCTTCTGAACTTGCTAAAAATAAGTAATTCAGATATGTATGGACAAGTGTGTGACAAACGCCATAAATGGTGTTATATCAGGTCAGTGGCGTACGCAGGAATTTCTGACGGGGGGGGGGGGCACCAGGCCATTTTCAGGCCATTTTACCTACACCGTTTTCGGAAAAATCTGACGGAGGGGGGGGCACGTGCCCCCCCCCCCCCTCTGCCCTCCAGTGTACGCCCCTGTATCAGGTGGAAAAGTTTTACCTCGACGGAAGCCACACGCACTCCATCTTCTTCACCCTGTTCAAGCTTGATGTCATCCATTTGATCATTGTCGCCATAGTCATCCGCATTCATCTGTCCACCTGATTGTTGCTGCTTGCTTTCTTTTAGCTGAGACTGCTGCTCTTGATTTAGCCTTCAGCTGCTGCTCATCAGCTTGCTTCACTAAAGCAAAAGCTCTTTTAAAATATCAGGTACAACCATATGAAAGAGCTCACGATGACGAAGCTCCCATACTTCTCTTGCTTTTGCACTTGCTGCTTTTCTCTTCTGTACTTCAATTTGCTTCATGTTTGAATTTTGAACACAACAAACCTTCATCATCAGAAGACGAACCGGACCCGGGAGATTTGTCACCCAACTTAGGGATCTTCTTCTTTGGTCCAAGATCTCCAGACTTCTGATTGTCTCCGAAATTGACTTTGAGCATGCTAGACTGCTTGTTCCTGCCGGCCACAGACTGAGACGATGACTTGCCACTGCGTTATGCTTTCCAAACTTGCCTTGCTTCATTTAGACAAACTCTGAGCTAGCAACAATCAAAACTAAAACTTTAGGCAATTTAACGACTAAAAGCAGAAGCTTGTGAAGTGAGAGCATATGCTCACTGAAGCAGAAACGCCTTAAAAATAAGTACAACACGAAGAAATAGCCTACCAGACGAGCTTTACGCATCATTCCTGCTTGTTCTTCTGCTTGCTTTTTGGTTTCTATTTGCGTCTGCTTGTTCAGCCCTTTCTTTTCCCATCTTTTCCGAGCTGCAGCTGAACGAGTTTTGGCGAGAGAAGGTCCGTTTTGCTCACAACACATCTTTCTGGTGGTAACCATCTTTAGCCCTGAAATTATACTAGGTTTCTTTTGCATTGAAAACTCTTAATTTTGCATTCTCAAGGATTCCTCATATACCAAAAGAAAGCTGACAATCTCTTCTATCAAATTATCAAGATAGAATTTTCAAAACCAAGAGTTTTACAAATAAGAGACCACTTGAAGCAAACAACTGCCATTTTTCCGAGTAAAAATAGTGGTTTTTGCGTTTTTTTTCTAACTTTTGCATAAAACACTATAAATTTGCATTTTTTGCATACGTCCTTAGTACCAAAATGTAGCAAATTTACTCTTCTATCAAGCCCTCGGTTTCGTTTGAGAAAAATATGACAAAAACACTTTCTAGGATTTCAATAAAGTCAACCAGGTAAAGAAAATTTTTAAACCTTTTTAACAGAAATCAATTGTCATTTTGAAATTCTGCAGGTTTCATGGGCAAGTGATGGCTTATTCGAAAGCCCTCGGTATGAGGAATTATTCGGTCAACAGCATTTCACAAAAAATTATAAAAAAATCATATCTGAAACACAAAACAATCATGGTCCAAAATTGACCATTTTTCCAAATTTTTTATTTGGCGCCAAATTCCGCTAATGATTATAAATTCAAATTTTGGCCCCTGTGGCTTTCCAATTCCTTTCGAAATAGTCAAATGTTCCTCCTTCATCGAACTGAACTTTGATGTATTTCTTCCCTTTAGCATTTACAGAACTGAAATTGCTCAAAGTTGTATTTCCGAAGCTGGAAAACTTACCGCTCTATGCAAGTGGCGCTGTACCATTTTTTATTCCATTTAGTACCCTATACTATAATCGAGTGGGTACCCTATACTATAATCGAGTGGGGTGCTTATTCTATAATTTAGCCAAAAGTACATCACATTTTTTTAAATACACATTTTTGTGATAAACTTCTATAATTATGTTTTTCTGTGATTTTTTTTAAATTTTATTATCAATTCAGATTCTACATGAAAAACCGGTTCTAAGGTTGTTATGGCCTGATGTAATCTATGCTTTCTTAAGAATAATTTTAAAATGAGTATAATGGTGTGCATGAATTTCTGAACACCATCCCCATTAGTTCACTTAATATTCTCCGGGGTCTAGGGCATCAAAAGTATATTGAACCAGGAGAAAACAGTGCCTTATTCGATGCGCCATATTGCGAGGATCCATTTGGTGTGTTATAAGTATTTAGGTTAACACTTAAAAGCCGGTTTGTGCTAATAAGAGCGTTTTGTTCAGAATTTCGGGCTGAACAAGATAGGCGAAAGAAAGTTTCAAAAAAAAGTGTTCGACTTTTTTTTTCAAATTCATTGATGGACACTCTCATGTTTGAGCTCTTCTCAACATTAACTGCCCCAAATTTCAAAAAGAGCAAATTTTTTATCGAGAAAACGTGAAAATACAGAGGCCAAGGAAGGAGCGAATTTGAATTGACCCGAAAAAAGCCTGGTCACCAGGCAATTTTTTGATCCTGGTACTGCTTTGTTCTATGATTTGCTGTCTTCTTTGGTATCAAAATGATTCGCAGAATCTGCGTTTGTTGCTACAGCAAAAGTATTGAAATATAAACGGTTATACCAATGATTTTTTAGTGTTTACAGGAAGATAAAATAGCTCACAAAGAACATTTTCATTTTTAAAACAGATCAAAATTATATCTGGGAAGAAAGTTACAGCCTTATCTAACTTTGTAGTGCCCAGCCTATGAGTTACATGTTTCAAAGGCTGATTTGAACCACTTTTTAGATTTGAAAAAGCCATCATGTTCTCCATGAAATTCTGCTACAGGAATGGCAAAAGTCACGCATGAGGCTCCGAGTGTTAATAAAATTATTTTAAAGGGGGAGGAAACTTTATATACGCATCACCTAGGGTCGATGGTTCATATCCCCCTGTGCGCACATGTTTTTTTCATCTCCTTTCATCTACAAATTCGGTGTCGAAATGATCCTCAAACTCGTGGATAACACCAAAATTTTCAGCGCAGGGTTTCATACATGTCCTGTACCTGTTGGAGCTTATTTACAGGCTAAGACAAACTTTTTTTTCCGAAAATTGATTGTTTTTTCGGTTTTCTTTGACTGGCTTGATTGATATTTCCTAAATTTTCTCTACAAAATACACGTTTCATATACTAAAATGTAGCCAAGATTCTAGGCTCCCATTTAAGCTATCAAACGGTGAAAAAGGCAATATTGAGTTAGAATTCAAAAAACATCCAACAATGTCCAATTCACGTCATTCCACACAGGGCTGTCATTTGCATGAAATCCCAAAATTAGGGCATTTGCTGATAGTAAAGCAGCGCTGGAAATGGTTGCAATCGATTGCTCGATGGTTTTCGCCCTTAGAAATCAGTGAACTTACTGAAAAATGGAGTAAAATAGATAGGGTATTCATCCAGGTGTATTCGAACCATCGAACCTACGCGATGCGTATATAAAGTTTCCTCCTCCTTTAAGGTAGATTCACAATAGCGCTCAGACCCAATCCCACACCCGCACGCAACCCACACTGTACTTGTGAACACTCAAATCCCACACATGCACTCATCACTTTTTACTAGTTCAAATTTTGTTGAAAATTTTTTATGATCCAAATTTTATGAGCGTGGTTATGTGTGTGTGGGAGCGGGTGTCGGGATTTTTAAGTTATGTGAACATACCTTTAGTATACATCTGGCATCGCCGGCTTTAGGCGATATAGTTCGGGTAATTCAATTGGGCCACCGTTTTTAGAAAAATGGACGACGATGGCATGGACTTTGAGCATTTCACATCAATCGAACAGTTAGGTCTCGATGATGCTCCATCAGAAAAATCAAAAGCTATGGCTTCTTCTGATTACTCCATCAATAGAGTATAATTATTCAGCAGTAATAAGGCTTGTGGTAATAATATTAATTCAAGGCTCCTCTGAGAAAGCATGCGCAGCTGACAGATCACGATATTGAACCGACCTACCAAGATGCAAGATCTATTTTCAAGGATGTTCAAGGATTTAGCAAAATGCGAGGGCCATTCATCAAATTTCTTTTGTTGATCCGTTTGTTCCTGCAGATTTTAAACTTCTAGAGTGTGATAAGAGCGTCGTGGATGATGTTATACGAGGTCAAAATGAGTAAGTCCCACGCAATTTAATTCTTGACCAAGTAGCTTCAGGGTATGTACTCGTTATAGACTTACATTCCGGGGCCAGCTATCTGACATGTGCGTTCTTTGTACAAATGATAAAACATTCCAGATAAAAGAAATTGAAGTGAGTAAAAGTTAACCCTATAACAGCGTCCATAACACAAGCTTCATGTTTTACAATTTAGGCCTCTAACTCCTTTCTTGTATTTCCCGAACTTGATGTTGATGCAGTTAACGACCAGTTCACGATTAATAAGCTCATTCAGTCAACTGTATTTTTTATTTAGGTATACCTGGTTTAATAGTTTTTCTAAAATCTACGTTTAGGCCATTTCTGTAACGAGCACATATCTTGAAGCTACTGAAGCTCCTCCTCTCTTTTCAGCCCGTCTTCGTAATTTATTGACAACAAATGTATTGGATCTCTATGAAGCGTCACAAAATTCTACATGTTTTGACAATAAGTCATACTTTTCTGTAAAAAATACTTGCTATGGTATTTTGATCGTGTATTTAAGGCTTACCTTCGGAAACCTTTTGGATGAAATTCAAATGAGTGAAAAGCAACTTCGAGAAGAACTGAATAAGTACCCAACAGTCGAACACAACGGTAGGGAGACATTTTGAGTAGGGCGGGGCTGTGTGTGTGCATTTGCGTTTAACTTTTGACATTAGTTCATGCCTCTATTTTCTACCTCCATTGGACAGCTTTTTAACCCGTAAAGATTTTCACGACCCTGGGGAGATATAAACGTCCAAAACCCAGTAGAAATCAGTGTCACAAGATAGCCGTAAATGACCCTTCTTCAATTGATTATACATAAATGCGGGTTAGTTTTGCAGGTTTCCTGTACATTCTCTCCGAAGACACGCAAAGTCGAATACTTGACGAGATTATTGAGCTATGCGATAACTTGTCTTCTAGCTCTGAGTTTGGAGTTAACAAAATCACTTTCGATTTCCTCAAAAAAATCTTTCGGTGAAGGTTACAGACGATGCGATCAATTGGTTTTTGAGGAGTTTTTGCGATGCATCAGGTTTTCACTTTACTTGTTAGAGTAATAAATGACCTTCATATTTTAGACGAAGCAGTTTATTTCCTAAATGAAGAAAAATTCTGCAGAGCAAGGGCTGTCGAAATTTTACACGGTTTTTCTTATCTATAACAACTATTTTTTAAAGGACCATGGTTTTAGTTGATCGCGCAAAGGAATGGATGGTTGTAGAGTTCGAAGTGGTTATTGATCCACTTCTTCCAAACGGCTTCAAGTTCAAATTGGATCACCTTAAAGGGATAGCTTTTGTGGCAGATAATATTGTGACAGGTGGTTCTCCGGTATCATTTTTATCATTTTTCAAATATTTGATTCGCAGGCACAACCATAAAGTGTTTGAATGCCGATGACCTACCTAGCGACGTGCACCAAAGGTTATTCTTTTCTTTTTCCGAGTTTTTTCTAATCTTCTAGTTTATAGGCTAGAAAAGTTGTTTTCGATCCAGTCGTTGTGGAAAAAGAGGATATTGCGCCGTACATCCTAGACTTCTGTTCGCATCCATCTAAAGTCGAGGAATTTCTGCTAAAACACTGCCGGATTCTGAGAAAAGGACAAAATCAGGAAAGATTCTTCTCGTTAAAAAAGTATAGTTACTGATATTCATGCGAATATTGTTCTATGTTTCACGTTATAAACGATTTTCCTACTATTTACCATTTGTATTTTGCAAAATATAGCGTATTTACATCGTAAATTATAGTAATGAACTTGAGCCAACAGGGGATAAATAGATACAGATGTGAACGTAGTAATAACATCTAGGTTAGTTCCTAATCTCTTCATGATGATAACGTGACATCATATGGTAACATGTGTTATCTACGTGAGCAGTGCACAGGCCTATCCTCTGAAATTTAGTAATTACATGATGTGGCAAAAGCTAAAGACTAATTCTTCTTACCGATCTCAAACTCTGCTGTTGCAGCATGATTACCCTGTAAAATGTGTGATGTTAATAGATAAAAAAAATATATTTCGGACAATACCTTTTGTTTTTTCGATCCAAATGCAAAAACTGCGGCAGCGATAAGGTTTATGACGACGACAGTGCGTGCCTAGGTAATTAATTTATTGGGATATGATGCCAGCTAAGAAGAACTTACTAAATATACGGCTATTCCGTTTTTCTGACCAGCCGAATATTCCCATTCCCCCTGATGTTTGTGAGCTACTTCTGTGTTCCACTCATCCACAGAACTAAGCAAAATTTCGATGCACAATACCACGCACATGGCTGAACAAGAAACGTTATTTTTGAGCCTGACTGTTTTTAGATTTAATTGATTGGTCAAGCCCGGTAAAAGTAAAGGTAAAAAGTTTAAGGCACTTAGGGAAACGAACTTGGAATAGGGGGTGCGATGGTGAGAACTGCAATGGCATTTTGTCTAAAATTCAATTTGTCCAAAAACAATTCTTCCAGAATTTAGTTCTTTTAAAATGCAGTTCGTGCAAAAGTCAATTCGTCAAAAATTCCTTTGTTGGGTAAAATTAAGGTAGCTACTGGAATATAGCGCTCCTAAAAAAGCTACTGAGATTAACCCCCCAAAAAATTTTATAGGTTACCTAAAATCACTTTGAAAAAAAAAAAGTTGTACGAAAGCTCTTGTTAGTAATGGACAGGCCCTAAACCTAAGCCTTCAGGCCCATGCCAAAATTTTTGGGTGGCGTGCTAATGTACTCGAGCAGAAAAATGACCTGTAAATAGGTAGAGGAACGCCACTAGTCGCTTAAACATATATCTGTGGTAAGTAAAACTGTATAGGGCCAATCCATTTGTGAACAGCTAAAATTTAGATTAATAAGTTAGAGTGAAAGACAAATAAAAAAACTAATAGAATACCATCATTACAAGTCCAATAATGCAAAAGGCAGCTTGGGCACGGTAATAGTCTAAAAAAATTTCCATGATTTGTGTTAGATTTTGATAAGCTTTTAATTACGTTTAAGATAGACACCAGCAAGACGTAGGAAACTAAAAATAGGACCATTTGTACTCACAATTCGACAAAAAGTACCGATGACTTGCTGGCTCAGGAAAATGTGATATCCATTCGGGCTCTGAAATTTGTTATGTCAGTTCCTTTATTTGTTCAAAAGTTATATACAGTAGCGGACAAAAATAATGTAACACCTGTACAAAAATCTAAGTTTGGTAAAGTTCTAGTATCTCCTGGCAAAATTTTGTCCGGCAAAAACATTTTAAGTGTATTTTTAAGCAAGGAACATGATTCTGCAAAAAAAATTCATTCTTGAGGGCACAATTTCATTCTACAGCCACTTTTTCACGACTAGTCCATTTTTGGGACGGACAAAAGTAATGTAACACCTTTGATTTTTTAAGGTAGTACTTCGTAGCATAACCATTTGCATCAATAACAGCTTCACAATGTAAGCCCTGAATCTTGGCTGCAATTTGGTGGGTCAAACTCTTCTTTTTGATTATTCCGAAAAAAGTTATGCCCATCAACAAAAAAGTGTCGATTTCCAGTCAAAATAAAGGAAAATCTAAGGAAAATGACTGTTTAGCCACATAAATTATAGCTTTTCTCAACAAAATGTTGATGAAAAGATAACATCCATTGCACCATTCGAAAGCTCTTGGATTTCTCCACAAAATGACATGTCGACAGTTTTTTTTAGAAAAATACAGGGCTGAGAAACGGACGGTTGAAGTTAAAAAAGGTAAAAAACCTCTCTTTTGCCTTTTTTTAGCCTTTTTTTGTCTTGTCTGAATACAACCGTCCGTTTCTCAGCCCTGTATTTTTCTAAAAAAAACTGTCGACATGTCATTTTGTGGAGAAATCCAAGAGCTTTCGAATGGTGCAATGGATGTTATCTTTTCATCAACATTTTGTTGAGAAAAGCTATAATTTATGTGGCTAAACAGTCATTTTCCTTAGATTTTCCTTTATTTTGACTGGAAATCGACACTTTTTTGTTGATGGGCATAACTTTTTTCGGAATAATCAAAAAGAAGAGTTTGACCCACCAAATTGCAGCCAAGATTCAGGGCTTACATTGTGAAGCTGTTATTGATGCAAATGGTTATGCTACGAAGTACTACCTTAAAAAATCAAAGGTGTTACATTACTTTTGTCCGTCCCAAAAATGGACTAGTCGTGAAAAAGTGGCTGTAAAATGAAATTGTGCCCTCAAGAATGAATTTTTTTTGCAGAATCATGTTCCTTGCTTAAAAATACACTTAAAATGTTTTTGCCGGACAAAATTTTGCCAGGAGATACTAGAACTTTACCAAAACTTAGATTTTTGTACAGGTGTTACATTATTTTTGTCCGCTACTGTAAAGTGACTTCTGTTTGAAGTGTTGACTGATCTCCATTCCCCAAAAACACCTAATTGTACATTTACATGTTGTAAATTGGTATTGGTGAAGTCGATGGTGGTCCAGTCAGGTGACAGGACTGCAAATACAAAGAGCACTATCCCTATCTACGATTATTTTTTTTTATATATTTTTTTCAGAAAAAACAAAACAACGTACAACGGCAGAAAAGGTGGCCAGAGCCATCCACCTCCTTTCCCAAACTACTGCCTTGTATCTTTCAATGTTGAGCACATGAGAATCAGTACAATCAATCTTCTTGTCGACTTCTTCCAATAGTTGCATATTGAGTGCAAATAATAGTAAATGCTAATTTTAGTCAGAAGTCAATATTATGCTTTTTATGGCCGTGTCCATTTCGTGACAAAATAGCTGCTAACCAACAATGAGCAGGCTTGTTTACTACTGCTAGAATGATGAGCCAGGTGGTCTAAGAGTGAAATAAGATGTTTTTCGCCTGTTAAACCATTGTTTGGATAACCAAAGTCAACTTTGCCTCTATCAAAACACACATTATTTGTCTGTTCATCAAACACACGACAACAATTGTTGTGGTGTTTTTAAAAAATAACATTTTTTTCTCAAAGTCAAAACATTTGAACAAGCCAACAAAAATTATGAAATCATAACGACCACACGTGACAAGAAACAGGTGAAAACTAAGTCAGAGCTCTTTAAATAAAAAATCATCTTTTATCATGAAATCCAGCAAAAATTAGAAAAAAAAAGAAAAGGAAAATATTCGCCATTTACTGGCAGTCAAAAGCCAGGCAATAAATGGATTAGAAGCAAATAAACTAATAATAGCTGGATGGGAAATAGCTTTTTAGACCTCCACATTTAAACGTCAAAGAACATTTGCTCTAAAAGCACGACATGTTTGGAAAAGAATTGTTAGGCCAACCTGGTTGTAAAACCTCAAATTGCCGTGTTAACACTCATATATCTCTGACCAAAAAACACTCCTGGTAGCAAACATAATAATGTAATAACTTATCGAAATGTCTTTATTGTTATATGAGTACTACACATGCATATGTGTGTGAATATATGAAGCCATGCAGTGAAAGGAATTAATAACAAACAATGAATTAAATAACACACAACACTAGCACGCTCTACTGGTCCATGTCTATTATTAAAAAAGACTGGGGTAGTTATTCATAAAAATTAGTTCCAAACCAATTTTATATGGACTCTAAGCAGGAAATTACGAATGAATTATTTTTATAATACAAGTAAAAACCTTACAATCTCAGTCCATCTTGCATATGAGTAGAGTGGGCGAGTCGAGTGCTCGAAATCGAGTAACCGAATCGGACCGGAAAAACAGATTAAGACCACGAATATTCCCGAAAAAGATTCGGACCGGTCTTATTCTAACCCTAGTTTAAAGTATAGAATTTGATAATCGAAAATGTGCTCGGGGAGTCCCCGAGCAGGGAACACATTTTTTCTTTTTATGGCTTTTCTATGCCTTACCAAATTCGAATGATTAAATTCTTTTCCAAAATTTCGACCGAAAATACCACTTGAAACCGAGTAATTTTGAGTACTATTCGAAATTTTTCGAGTATCGAGTCGAGCACTCACAAATTTCGAGTTTCGAATATGATATCTAGTCGAGTACTCGAAAATCTCGAGTACTCGTCCACCCTACATATGAGCCATGGCCCATATGCAAGGTGGACTGAGATTATAAGTTGATTTTAATAGGAAATATGACTTATAGTTGCTTTCAAGGCAAATATTTGGCTCTAGGTAAATTCGCCGACAGGTAAATTCGCCGACAAGTGAATTCACCGACAAGTGAATTCACCGACAAGTAAATTCGCCGACAGGTATATTCGCCGACAACTCTAATTTTGCGGGAATTTAAATTTTTCAGTTTGAACCAACCAAACCAACTTTTTTACGTTTTTCATTTTCCAAAACCTGTTTTCTGGACTAATTCGTGTATTCTGAAGATGGTTTGACAGTGGTAAAATGCCGTTTTCTCGAGTATTTTTTTAGTTACGCTCAATAATTGATTTCATCAAAACCAATTATTGCCCGATACTCAGAAAATACCCAAGAAAACGGCACTTTACTATTATCAAATCATCTTCAGCATGTCCGAGCTAGTCCAGAAAACAGGTTTTTGAACCCAAAAACGTAAAAAAAATTTGATCCAAGTGGACGACCACTTGGTTTTAACGGTTCAATATACAACTTGGGTACTGCCAACTGAGTACTACCATTAAGATACCGCTACTTTGAAACTACATTCTACCACCACCCAAGTACCACTCCCTAAGCACTTCCACCTGAGTACCGATACCACTTTCTTGGTACTACCACCTCCATACACCTGGATACCCCACGGGATACGAAATCACTCCAAAACTGTGGTTCCTGTAGGTTTTGAAATCTTTTCTATATTCCAACCTCAGTTCTACTATATAATCCATGTACCAACTAAACCAAGTGGTCGTCCACTTATCAAAAAAAATTTACGTTTTCGGGTTCCAAAACCTGTTTTCTGGACTAACTCCGGCATGCTGAAGACGGTTTAATAATAGCAAAATGCCGTTTTGTCGGGTATTTTTTGAGTATTGGGCAAAAATTGGTTTTCGTGAAACCAATTATTGCCCAAAACTGAAAAAATACTCTAGAAAACAGTATTTTACCACTGTCAAACCATCTTTAAAATACACGAATTAGTCCAGAAAAAAGGTTTCGGAAAATGAAAAACGTAAAAAAACAGTCGCTCCAAGCGAACGACCACTTGGTTTGGTTGGTTCAAACTGAAAAATTTAAATTCCCGCAAATTAGAGTTGTCGGCGAATTTACCTGTCGGCGAATTTACTTGTCGGCGAATTTACTGTCGGCGAATTTACCGTTTCCCAAATATTTCTCCATGAATTTTCTAAACTGATTCAATAGGACATTTAAACAATCGAAAAATATCTACTGCGTAATTAAATACTATGAGATTAGAAGTGGGTTGTGCATGGGCTGCCGCTATTGCTAAAAGGTGGTCTTTTAGTCAGCTTCTTCATCTACTCTCCTATCTAGTCAACAAAACAGCAGACACCTGCTCCAATAAAAGATAGAGGAGAGAAAAGGCAGTAGCAATAAGGTTGGCCAATTCTTAGAGAAGACATACATTTGATCTATTTCAGATTATTATGCTAGCTATACTGCTGCAGAACTTTTCTCTACTATTAACAGATGTGACGAAAATTCGGAAAATATTTTGTGGTAGTTAAGCTGAGAAATTGCGGTTGGGGTCGGGGTAAGTAGTTGTCTTCCTTTTTAGAACAACTGAGCAAAAGTCCACTAAATGAGACTGCGTTGAAAATTGTAGGAGGAGCTCATATTAAAATTATCGCTGAAAAATTCATTGTGTCACCAGCTAAAGTCACAGAAAGCTACATACAGCGGGCTTTAAGTGTGTCAAATTAAAATTTATAATTTTTAAAATTTTCTTAAATAAAACATCTTAATAATTTTTAACTATGCAATTTAGAATTTTCTGGGAATTCCACTCCTGTAGAGCAGTTTTTGGTTAGTAGCTAGGTCTAATTAAACCTTTAACATTAATACCGATGTGTTAAATTCAAAAAAACCCACTGAAGTCTATACCTGAAAATGGGCAATGCTTTTTTTGCCGCTAAAAAGCTTTTTTTGTCCTAAAATCCTCCTTTTCAGCGTTAATCACCGAAAAGGCACAATTTAGCGGCCAAAAAAGCTTTTTAGCGGCAAAGAAGCTTTGCCCGCTGAAAATATGTTTTAATAGTATTAGTACACCCTATACTTAGGCTGACTTCAAGTCTCAAGGGATATAAAGATCAATAAGGGGGAGAAGTGCAGGCTAGCACTATCAATACCACAAACACATTAAATCAGTTGGCTAATACTTCAAAAAGAAGATAAAGCTATATCAATCAGAATGTCAAGTCAATTGGCTTATTTAGTTCCTTTTAAAAAAATTAATATGATTTTTTGCAAAAAGCGAAATGAAATAGAACAAGTGTATCTGTTATATTTACAGTCTTTGCTGTGTTTATTTAGCATCTCCGATTGCTAATATGAAAAAACGTGTTACACGAGAAAATATAATGCTTCCGTGTCGACAACTTTGTTTTACAAAAAACTACAATGAAAAAGCATTTTTTAGATTAGCTTCTACAAAAGCAATTAGATGCCTTGAAAACATCGTCTATTTTCCAGGACGGTGTAGGCTTTTCTTTGTCGCTGCTGCAAAAATAATGTAAACAAAGTGGGGAAAGTAAGGATGAACAAGGGAATTTGTTGTGGTAACATGAGCTTATGCTGTTTATAGATTTGAGTGGATTCGCATAAAGTACAAATTTAGCGTTAAATCTCATTTTATTGCTTACATACGAATATTCGAAAAACAAAGTGAAATGCTCGAAGAATATCGTCAAAGCACTCAAAAATCAAGAATATCACCACTAGTTAATCCAAACATCACCATTGACTAAGTAGTACAATCACTGGCACAACAAATAAGCCATTTACATTTTTGGATCATAAATATTTGGCATGTACATACTTATTGGGTTGGTGCGTATTCGAATGCCGTCATTTTAAATGTGACACTTAGAATTGTGTTTTCAACATAAACTATTCAGGTAGCTTTTATAAACCGAAATGTAGTTAAGAATCTAAGTTTATGTCAAAAACACAGTGCCAAAGTATAATAATGTATTTCATTTTAAAAATGATCGTTAATCATGCACCAACCAAATATTACTGAACAACACACAGCAACCGAAAAAACATATAGAAAATACGTTTTTTTGATGTGACGATTGTAGTGCAAAAAAGTCGAATCTGATTTTTCGGAATTTATTTTGGCAGTACTTCCAGTTTAAAAAAATAAGTACTTATCCAAAAAAAGTTAGATCAAAAAGGATAACATTTTCTGATTTTGCGGTGTTTAGAAAAGATCATTTTCGAAAAGAAGTTTTTCTTGGTCTCCTTTTTAAAAGCGATGATTTATCTTTTAACCTTAAATCTAGTTCACAAATTTCAGATTCGACCTTTATTTGTTAATTTTTTTACAAATGTGTTTGCTGTACGGTTGCCAGACAAAAAACATATTTTGGGGATCTGAATCTAAAATTTGGAACCTATAATTTTCTAATCTAGTATTAAATTATGCATAGAATCAGTTTGAAGTCGAACTTGGCTTACCAACTAACAAAGATGAATTTTGAATGAAAATGCATTATCATAACAACTAATTACTAAAGTGTATCATTTAGGAGAATCTTCGGAAAAGTTAAATGAGAGCATTACTGGCTTGTGGTCTCGGTACACACATCCAGAGCAAAAGACTGAAAAGTTGTTTACATAAGCAGTTGAATGAGCTTTTTAATTTGTGATCTTACTTATACACATCCTGTGATGTTCTTCCACGCAAAATCACTCATTAATATTCTGTCACACCAAGCCTTAAAAAGGTGGCATGTAAAAAATAAAAATTAAAGCAAACAATTCCAGCTACAAAAATTGAAAATTATAGGAAAATGACATACCGGAGCTCTGGTGTTCATAAGTTCATCTGGTTTTGTGGGGCATTCACTCCATGGATATCTGTAACATGGCGGAAAAAATTTGCAAAACAATTTGCAGAAATTATAAAAGATCTCACGTTGGTGGAAACTCAATTGGTTTTTCTCTGAGGGCATATTCTAGTTGTTCTCGATCATCTGCAGCTCATGAATCAGGAAATTTTATTTATTTTTTGGTGAAACCTACCATCCTTATATGTTGCCCAGTTTAGTATTAGTTTATGGGCATCATAAAAATCGAATTTCTTCTTTCCAACCCGAAGTAAACAGCTGAAATGTATGTTATTAGCTAAAATATACTCATTTTGAAAAGTCCCTTTTTTCGGCAGAAACTCAGCACATTTTTTCTAGTTTTTCCTTGCATATTTTTATTAATAAATTTTATCGTAGGGCTGCATATTTTATTTTTTACTACAACTCGTTTTTTATATGTCCAGAGTGACTTTTGTAAAAATGGGACTCGGTCAATAGCAGACTGGCTTTTGTGATTCCACGTCAACCAAACACTATTGCTCACTTAGTTCTTTCCATTTTCAAACACAATTTCGAGTACAGTCCACACTCGATTTAAGTACAGAAGTTCGTTCCCACCTAGGGTCCTACACTTTTTTCAATTTTTGGCCCGATTTTTTTAATTTTTCGGCAATTCTGTTTTGACAGTCTAGTCCCAAATATCGCAAGGATTCCGATTTTACCGATCGTTTTTCAAAAATCCAAAATTTTTTCCTATAAAAAGCGAAAAATCGATTTAAGGACAGAAATTTTTGAAAAAGCCTTCCTTAAAAGAGGGGAAAAGCTAGGTGCGTAGGCGTTTAGGCAATTTTTGGACAAATGTCCCAAAATTGCCTAAACGCCTTATCATAATGCCAAGGATTTTAAATTTTTAAATTCATTATTACTTTTTATATAGTCGGGTGTATTTTTCACGTATTTAGCTCTTTTTTTTTTTGGCTCTCTATGTGTACTTCAAGTTTGTGTCGGCTCTAGGTGGGTGTGAACCTTTATTGTGAGGTCAAAATATTCTGTTTGATCCTTTTTGATATCGACAAACATGTTAAGAACATCAGGGCTGCAATACATTCCAAATAGGCTGATAACCGATTTGACTAACTTTTTAATTTTTTGCCCGAGGTTTAGGCAATTTTTGGACAAGTGTCCCATTCGACGAATGTCCCGTATTTCCTGTAATAACTCACCCGAGTGAGTTATTTTTTAGATCCTCGAAAGAACTCACTCGAACTCAATCTCGAGACTTTCCCGTGCTCAACCAAAATCTAAAAAGTGGAATCGGTACAGCTTGCGAAAGTTAAGAAAACGCAACAAACAGCTTTGCAAAACATTTTCTGTCGGCTGGATGTGAGTCAACAAAGTTGAGGGGGGAGGGTGAGTTATTAGAGAAAATACGGTATATGGTGCATATTGATTGACGTTGTTTTCTTACTCCTTAGATATTTGGCTCACCCAATGAGGAAAAATATGTGATTTTAAAAACTGAGAAACATAAGAGTAAAAAACATGAGAGCAATATTTTAGACGGATATGAATTAGACAGCTTTCACTTTCCGTTTTCTATAGGGTGGTTGCACCGTAATTTTTTTACATTCTCATGTACTAGACACTTTAATTTTAAAAGACTCACTAAACATTTCAAACTTTATTCGACTTCGAACCAATAACAGCTTGGAAAACAGTTCAACAACAACATTTCTTAACTTTTGGTTTTTTCATTTTCTCTTTCTTTGGCGCACAACATCAAAGTGGCTGTTCTTGTAGCGGATAATCGAAGTAAGCCCTGACACCAGAGGAGTCTTCAACTGAAATAACGGCAATCATAACTATCAGTCATCTTTTACGATATGGGTAAGCTTACATCTTCATAGACGAAGGCAAATATTTGGCATCTGGGAACACGTCTTGGAGGAGAGAGAACAAAAGCAGAATGTCTTCCGAGACCAGCTTGGGCACAAGAGTCTCACAAACAGATTGTCAAAATTTGCTGTTCCGGCAAACGACTAGCTATATCTCTTTCTTGACTCTTTGTTCCTTTGTCATGCTGATCCTTGCTAATACGCTGTATTTCGGCCCTCTTAATATTTCTCGCAGACACAAGGACATATTTTAGGGCTCGCAAACCGAAGTCGTAATGGTATTGATCGGAGAGCTGCCCTTTACACACCTAATTATGTAAACATGACAAAGAACATAATAGATACCGGCAAAAGGCATACGTGAACAATGGCACAATTTTCTTAGCAAGGGTTTCAGCAGTCTGGAAGCCTTGCGAGAATAGCTAAAATTCATCATTACAGTTTCATGTGGCGGCAAACGGATCAGAAATTTACCATGACTTCAGCAATGAGCTTTCGATCTGGTTGCGTCATGGCGAGCGAGCGGAAAAGTTGCTTCAAATTATCAGGTAAATTGGAACGTCCAGAATAGCCTGTAATGAGGTAATTTATTGACGTATTCACAAAAACAACGAATTGGAATAGCGGGATTCATTGCTATGAATATGGCCATATTAGAATTAACAGACAGCCTTTTTCCTACCAGATCAACCTTCATTTCCTCGTCCGCTTTCACGGATTCTTGTATAGTTTGGATTTGTTGAGAAACAGCTGAGAGCATTCGCTCCTCCAATCGATTGAACTCATCAAAACAGCCCATGCACCAACTTGACAAAACCACACTAATATACGACCAATGGCCTGAAAATTTGTATAATTACACAAAATTTGGACAAGTTTAGAAGCGTTTTCCAAACCTGGAAATCAAAAGTCTCGTCGCAGTTGAACACTAGCACAAATCTTCCAAGGTGATGGCCCAGAGCCTTAACTGATTCAGTTTTCCCGGTTCCCGCTGGACCAAATAGTAAGCCACCTAGACGACAATGCAGCGCCTAAAAAATGTTACTGTATATTATCACCATCACCGAATAACCTACTTGAGTCATTGTGAAATAACATCTATCAGTTAGTGGAGTCTTAACCAGCTTCTCTTGAATACCCGAATACTCAAAACCTAAAGTTCAGAGGATTCAAATATTACAAGTCCATGTATCACGTACAACTGAGCGAAGCCTATTGGACACAAATCAAAAGTACCATCTGCCATCAATATCCCACATTGAGCCGCAGCCTTGCAATCATCGTTCGAAGCGAATACAACCAGTCCATTTTTCTTATCGGCCAAGGAAAGCCACCTAGAAACACATCAAGCTACCGAGGGTATCTAAACAATTATTGACATACCTCTCATTGCTTTCAGGTACAAAAGACTAGCGGCCTTCACACAACAACGATATGAAAAATAAATAAAAAAATTTATAACAGCTTACACGACAATATTATACTGCAGCTTGAAGTACGCATCGACATCTTCGGTTTCCACTTCCTTGTTTTTTAGCTGCTTCAACTTCTCGACCACATCAGTGTTAGTCCAGGAAAATTCTTTTATCTGAAAAAAGCAAAAAATATGTGAAAGGAAATAAAAAAACTTTTTTAGATCAAGAAACTCTAAAAATAAATAGAAGAGCTTTAAAAATACACCCGACTATGGAAAAAGTGAAAATGATTTTAAAATTTAAAATCCTTGGCGTTATGTTAAGGCGTTTAGGCAATTTTCGGACAAATGTCCAAAAATTGCCTAAACGCTCCTATGCCGAAAAGCTACTTAGTTTTGGAAAAGTGGCCTCCATCGCGCAGTGCGTAAGCGTTTGCGTTTTTTTGCTGGAAATGATGTTGCAGGTTCGATGCCACGTGGTGGTATGCTATTAATTTTTGCTTTTTTGACCAGTTTTAGAGGTGATTAGACTTTTTCGACGCCAGATTCGGAATCAACCACCCAAATTGCCCCGAGAACTGGTCAAACAAGCCAAAATAAATAGCATGTCACCACGTGGGACCAAACTTGCAACACCATTTTGGGCTAAAAACGCGAACGCTTACGCACTGCGCCATGGAAGCCACTTTTTCAAACCTAAATGGCTTTTCCCCCTCCTTTAAATCGAGTGTTTGCTTTTTTCCGGCCTAGGGATGATGAATTAACCAAGTTATAAATTTTTCGCATCTCATAATAATTTGCCAGAAAATATTTTAGTCTTAAAGGGCCATTGCCACCTGTTTTGAATTGTCCCCCGCCAATTCAAATTTTTTCGCCTAATCATTCAACTTCTGTACGGATTTTTCAGCTTAGTTTCTAACAAAACAAGGCCTAAAGTTTAATTTTAGCTATAGTTTTGTTAGAAACCAAGTTAAAAAATCCATACGTAAATCCAACGTCAAAGAAACAAATTTGAATTGGCGGGGGACAATTCAAAACAGGTGGCAATGACAACCGTTGTCGGAGACGGCAATGGCCCTTTAAAAAAGCAAACAATTAAAAGGCAAAATCTCGCTTCCTGATTTATTTTGTTTTTGTTCACTGAACGGAAGAATGCCTTACCTAGCGCTGCAATCACTTGTCCTATATTCAATGACAGAATTTTTTCGACGCATTGGTTCATCTAACATATCATCATAGGAAGTGCTGCTATTCTTGAACTCATTTTCACTGCTTGAACTCTCTTTCTGGCCATTACACTCTTCTGATGAGTCTTCTGGATTTTCTAGCTCTTTTTCGGTCGTTTTAGTTGTCAATTTCTAAGCAACATTATAATTTAACTATAACTTTAAAACTTAATCATTACCTTAATAAAAGATCTTATGTCAAGTCTGAAGTTAAAATCACCAAAGATAAACAAGTTTATCTTGGTTGTGTTCAGTTTGTTGAGTTGTTTGAGGGTGTGGTTCAGTGCTTTAGCTCGATTGTCTGCATATTGGCTGGGATTCTAAACAATTAAAAGTACTAATAGATGTATAGTTGTGGTATTGTCGTAGCCAACCTCCAAAAAAGCTAGATTGTTCTCATCATGAAACAAGTGGATGTTGACCAAGTCTACAACTCTGAAAGAAAATTATGAAATTTTGGGGTTTTGTTGGTTTTAGTACCGTTTGTTGATAGACCACCTTGTCCACAAGTAGCCCTTTCTGCCCCATCTAATTGACGGCCAAAACTCGCGTGAAAACTTCTCTTTGCGAACCATTGGACATCCACCCGCAAACAGGTCTGTTTTAATAAGCAATGGAGTGCTGGTTGAGTCAACGCTCATAAACTGATCATTCGCAAAATTGTATTGGCTGATTTGGCTAATGGCTGAGTTATGGATAAAGAATATGGACGAGAGAGCCTTAATTTTGAAAATTTGCTTATAAAAACTACAAAATAAATAAATTGAGATACAGTGTACTCCTCCACTCTGTCAAAGTCAATGTCCAGAAAACATCTGCAGAACTTGTAGTTGTGAGAAATTTTGGAGTGAAGCTCTTCCACTGAAGTAAAATCGTATTTTGCACTAGTTTACTATTATACTGACAATGACAGAGTCTCCTATTTGTGTTTCCCTCTAACGAGGTTTGACTTATTCGATAAATGACAAAAATTGTATGAAAGCGTGATACACAGTTACTTGTTTATGTGCGGCAATAGAGAATTGCGTTTTGAGCAATTTACAAAAATTTTTTAGTCGTTAAGAATATAGGATACTTTTCCGTAGATACCAACCTAATCCTGGAACATCTTTACTGTGCTGTTTGAAATTTTTGCCTCCCGTTTCTTGCAGGTTGATAGCTACTAGCTTGGCATTTTCGTTTTCTATCACCTAAAAACTTAATATTTTGACTGACCTACCAAAGCACAGAATTAAATTTTGCTACCTTGACTAAATGGCTTATCCAGTTTTTTCGGATTGCTGGCTTCTGGAAATTACAAACAAGTGAAAAAACTGCATGAAAAGTTTGTTTACCTCCCCACCAAATACACTCCCAACATTTGAGGTGATTAGGAGAATTTCCTTCATCCTAAACATTATCTTAAAATAAATTTACGTTCACATCGAATTCAATAAAAGTCAAGAAATAGAATTAGAAGAAGTAATAAAGTTATGTCAACAAATTAGTGAACTATCGATTTTTCTTTTTTGCTTGCTGAAGATGGCCAGAAAAAAATAAAGTACTAGAAGCATGCAAAGAGAAGATGTCAAGCAAAGAAAGGGAGAAAAGGCAGAAAATTAGCAAGCTGAATAATTCCTTTTTTCCTATTTCGGAAGCAACCAAAAACATTTATGAAAAATTGGTTGCGTCATAAAAGGAAGAAAGCGAGTGGAATTAGACAGATGCATTAGAATTAAATAGCACCAATACAAACACATAATCAGCTCATTTTTCTGTCATTTCTCTTTGGGAAACCAGCTCACTAGCACGCATGATTTATTAGTAATAGTTCAATTGCTTGAATTCTGGTGCTAGTGCTGCTAGTGAAAGCGCATATTGGCCACAAATAACCACAATGACAAATATAGACATTTCTTTGCCAAAATTTTGAAACAGTTTTTGATTTTCTTCGCAAAATCTTTTTACAATTACAACTCAGACATTTAATTCAATAAAAACTTTTAAAAATTTAAATTATACCAGAATTTTGAGAAAGCTATAAAACTTAGACTATATTTATTTTTTGAACATGATCATAAGCAGAAATGCCATCTTGAAATTACCAAACGACATTTGGGTAAAAAAATATTTTGAGCGTTTGAAAAAGGGTCATATTTGGGGTGGGGTCTATTTGGAAGCGAAGAAAAAATATTTTGACTAAAATTTCAAAAATAAAAAAAATTTAGGTGTTGAAAAAAGGAAAAATCTTTTAAAAAAGACAGATGGCAGCTCTGACCATAAGTGAACATACAATGACAAAAGACTTACGTAAAAAATTCGCTTTTTGTGAAAGAGGTATTCAAGCAAAATTTTTGAACAAAAACAATTTTAAGTGCAATAATGTTAGAGGCGATTTTTGTATGCGAACAATAATATCACGCATACTCTTTCCACCTACATAATTCTCAAGATAGGAAGTGTGTGTGAGAGACAAACTAATCAATCAATGAGCACTACTTTTGCTTTCGTTCTCGCCAGACAACCACTATTATTTGGAGAACACCGAGGCCGCAATGACGCCACACACATAACTGGCTAATCGCTGCTGCTGCTCAAATATTTTATTATCACCGATGAAAAACAGAGTTTTATTTTTTCCTTTCTTTTTTACCAAAACGTAAAAAGGAGTGGTGAAAAGCTCTTACATCATATCAAAAATAGCAATATCTTCTGCTAAGGATGACACTGGAAAATAACATGTGGCCAGGATATAGTCTTTGATATAAGAACTTAATTTTAACCAGCTTTTTTGCAACTTTCAGAAAGGTTTTATCCTCAGAAATTCTTTCAAAAAAATTAATTTTTTGTTATAATTTTCCGTGCATATTCGGTGTATAATATATATACTGATTGGAGAGACATAAGATTTTGACGTAAATTTTAAAATTCTTTGGGTAATCTTAAAATTCTTCCAGTAATCTTGAGATCGACCTCAAATTTTTTCGATTTTTCGGGCATCCACAAAATAAGCCGGTCGGCTAATTAGAGGAAATACGCTTAGTACACATCTTAAAAAAATTATTGGGGCTTAAGTTTCCTGTATTTAGGTGGACCGCAGTCTGATTATGACCTATTTTTCGATGTTTTAGCTTCCGATGTACAAAAGATGTCTCTTTGGTTTTTAAAATTTTTTATATTTATTTATATTACTGCATTTATGATTAACGTTTAGTGTTTTCTATCAAATGAATTTTTAGGTGCTCGAGTAAAATCGAAAAAGCATAATCGGTAAAGCTCATGAGAGTTAAGAAAATGCAAAAAGCAGCGTTGTTAAATATTTGACTAATTAGGTGCGGAGACATATGATTTTGACGTAAAAATCCAAAAAATAATAATATTTGGAGTTTGAAAAAATTAGTAGAAATCTTATAAATGAGTGCATAGAAGAAGCGTTAGAAATAGAAGGTAGCTTTATTACTAGATTAATTAAAGCATAAAGTTAAGATAGTTGACAAATTGAAATTTCGCCTATTGGCCATCAAAAAAATGTACATAGAGGATGGAACTATTAAATTTTTGTAATTTCATCACGAATCACTTTTTGGGTATTCGATTAAACACTTTCTGAAATTTAGCACAATATTATTTGAATGACAAAATTTCTATCTGTTATAAAATTTTACCTTTAGTATAGAATTCTTCCTAGGTAGACCTAGTTGTTGTCTCTGGGACTTCTTTACTCTTCTGACTAGTTGATTTTTCTTCGGACCTTCAGGCATTGTCTTAAAAAAACTTTGTAAAAAGTGTAGCAAGTTTTTTTCATAAAATTCATATTCGAACAATTTTAAATTCAAATAGGTGCTACATCGCACTCGAAGCCATTTTAAATCGACAGTTAGGTTAATATGATGTTAGAACATAAATTTGAAGAAAAAAACCGTCAACTTTTTCTTGTGGACTACTCATTTGTAAATCCATGTACAGTCAACTCTCGCTATAATATACACTCGCTATAGTATACATCTCGGTATAATATACACCTGAGCGGTATTTGGTTGGCCAGCAAAGAAAGTCAAGAAAGTATACTCTCGCTATAGTATACTCTCGCTATAGTATACACTTCAGAAGTTACACTCTCCTTTATTTTACTCTTGCTATAATATACACTTGAGAAAACAACGATTTTGTCCTGACAAGAAAAAAATAACAGACAAATATCTGCTGTTTTTTGGGTCAATTTGCTTGGATGATGTCTTTTATCAGAAGCGCAAAGAAAAGCAAAGTGAACTAACGTATTCCTTTCCGGTTAGTCATTAAATTTTTATCATTGATTTAATGAAGTGCCTTATTATTTGCTGTTACACTCGATATAATATACATATGCATAGAGTTTGGTTTTTTATTCTCGATATGATATACACTCGCCATAGTATACTCTCGCTATAATATACACCTACACCGGTCACGAGGGTGTATATTATAGCGAGAGTTGACTGTATACCACACTAAAGCTAATAGTATTCTGCACTACAAACTAAAAAAGGTGAAAAGATTTAAAAAAAATTGCCGGATTTTGAGTAGTTCATGCACATATGGGTTTAAAAATGATTGGTCAAAACGTTTCAGTAAAGGTAGCAGCAATATTTTAAAAAATTGTTGTTCTCGAAAAATGTAAACATATATTTTTTAAATTTTTGGCCAGCCTTCTGTTAGCCATCTTTTTTATTTTCGGCTGTCCTTCGTCCCACCCAATATTTGAGTGTCCTCAAGTGCCCTTGAGTGTTAACAACATTACAAATTTCAAATTTATCTCTTACACTATTATTTTTGAAAATAGGCAGTGGTGTAATAAGCCTTTGTCATAGAAAATTTAGCAAAAATTTAAAAACCTGGACCCTAGTAGCAAATGCAAAAGCTAAGCCTAAACTTGTTGTCTGCAAGGGTGTTTACAGCAATTTTTAAAATGTCGGATTATTGGGGGGGGGGGGATATTCGATACTAGCGCCAAAATTTGTAATGATTTTAGTATAAAAATCATAATATTAAACTCAATTTTAAACTTTCAAGAAATGAGAAGAGATCGATTGGAGGTCCAACATAATTTTCGTTCGGGGTATCGACGTTATGTACCTTTTGTCCCATTTTGGAGCTACCCTTTGTATTAACCATTTAGGCCTTAGGCTTAGGTTTTAGGCTTAGGGGTAGGCCAACGTATGTTAGGAAGGATTAATAAAGGTCTAACGCACTTTTTCCGGGGTGATCTGGTACTTGCACTAATATTTGGTGATTTTTGAGGTTTTATGAAAAAGATATTTGGGACAAAATGGAATGCACCGTTCGTTCATTTGATAAAATGTGTCATATTTCAAATGAATTTACACTGATATCAGCCATTAATTTTGCGGTTTCCAATTCTGTAGTATGTCTAGAAGGAGTGGATCGCCTATTGCAAGTTTCGGACAGCACAACTTCAGGTTCTTCTTCCATCATTGGCTAGATATAAAAAGTAAGAGATGACTTGATAACTGTTTAGAAATGAGCTACCGATGAAAACCCATCAAATGTGTTTTCTCTAAGGTTGGATGTCTCCAGCTTTGAAGTCTAAATAAAATTTTTGCGTGTCATTTTACGAAAAAAAGCAATTCATATTTTACCTCAAGAAATGTTTCAACCAGCTCATCCGGTAGACAAAAAAGTTCATCAGAGTGATTGAGAAGAATTGGAAACAACTTGCACAATCTCGTTATGTCTCCCTTTACTTCAGCCAATGAATCATTCGTCTAATGAGAGACAATTATGGACTGTACTCAGAGGCGTAGCCAGAAATTTCTGACGGGGCGGTGGACACATGCCCCCCCCCGGCTACGCCACTGACTGTACTCAACCCAAATATACATTTTCAATGGGTCTTTGGTACTTATTTAGTTGTCCGACTCACCCCTCCCCCCAGGTCATTTTCAGATTTTACAACAGTTTCGTTTTATTGACCCAAATTTAACTTTTACTGTGTACAACGAAAACCAAAGCCGAGATGCATATCAATTGCAAGCAAACTGATTAGCAATTCGGGACCAGAGATAACTAAACCATTCAAATAATTACCGATTTTGCCTTGACCAGTAAATGAAGGATGTGAAATTGTATAAACAGGAGTTGAGTATTTATGGACTTCCCGTATTGGAAGTATTTACAATTATATTTTTTAGCAATTTTACAGCAAAAAATTAGTTAAAAATAGGTTTTTTTCCGCGTAAAGTTTCAGGTTGAAGTAGTATCTCGTCCTTATTATTTAAAGACTCATACCTCCATGATAGGGAAAATGGTTGAGGCAAACATGATGGCAATGTTTTCGATTCCCATCTTGTTTGTTGCAGACTCCAAAACAATCGCATTCAAGTGGCTGAGCAACTTTTTCAAACATAGCTAAATTAAAAATTATAAGATGATGTAAATGACTAGACACTATTTTCTAATCCGCCAGTACCCTATAGCCTAATGAACCATTTTCTATACAGCTTTTTAGTCCATCAATGGATCTTGCTGGTTTAGCTTAAAAATTATGTCGACATATTTCACAAAACATTTAGATAAAACTGTAAAAACAAGTTAAAAAATTTTTACCAAAAATTTTTTCAAGGCAAACCAGATTAATTCAGTTTGGGATTAAGATACGACCACAATGCCTCCACCCTCCGAAATAAGGCTATTATTTATCTATTTCTTTTTTTTGGCTTGTTTCGGCGTGAACGGCTGTATATTTTTTTCAGTCGATTTTTTTTCTGTTGGTACCATTTTTTAGCTAAAATTCTGGGCTACACAATAAAAAAATATCGCTGAAATTTTTTCGATAAAAATGCGTTTATTTGTAGTCTACATTGCACTCTACATCTCATTAAATGAGTGTGATGTAGAGTGTAAATAAAAGCATTTTTATCAGAAAATTTTCAACGATATGTGGCTAAAATTTTTTTTGTGTGTGCCTGAATCTGAGCTACAAAATAGAACTAACAGAAAAAAAATTCTGCGAAGAAAACAATCTACAGCTCTTTTTTTGCACTTTACATCTCACTCTATATTACACTCATTGGAAACGCGCCTTAACACTGGAATAACCTAAAGTTACATCGTGGTGTAAGATTTCACGCTGAACATGATAGTGAAAAAAATTCCCCTCAAGATAAAATTCATTTAAATTTCAAAAAAATTTCAATTCGGATATTTTTTGTCTTGAGGGGAATTTGAAATTTAACAGCAAATTTTCATATTTAAGGGCAGATTTATAATCAAATCGATCATTCTGAACTTGAACCTGGTGTCAAAAATCGTGGTTTCTTTGGCAAAATATGAATTTTACGTCAAAATTGATTTTGAATTTTTGAGACTCTTGCTAAACACTCCTCAAGAGTCCTTTTACCCTAGTTCAAAGCTTTTTCTGGTGCAATTTTTCTTGTTCTGTTGAATGATATACACTGACAACTAAAAAACGAGGTCATCACACTTTTTGTTCTGTTCGTAATTATCAACACCGTTTTTGAAAAAGGATACAATTTTTCTTTGAACAAAAATTTTTACATTAAATTGTCATAAATTCCTCGATGATACCTTATTTTGAAGCCCGTGATCTGCGCTTTCGTTCAAGTTATGAATCAGTTACATCAATAATTGAATTTGATGAGATATTCCTTCTTGAAGTTGCATACGCCAAAATCCTCACTTGGTTGGTTCGTAGGGTCAGCTGACCTGCTAATAGTGATTTTTTAAAATTTTTTTTCACTATCGTGTTCAGCATGAAATTCTGCACCAGGATGTACACTCAGGACGATCAGGCATTCCAGTGTTAACTGCCCATATGAGCATTCTAACTACTAGATCAGCATCAAGTCAAAAGCAATTACATTGTTCAATTCCCGGTATAAAACCGGTATTCCCGGTATCCCCGGTATTCAATTCCCCGGTATTGGTATAAAAATTATACAAAATTATACACCCCCTAAAATCGCCAAGTTATTCATACCTTGAAAGTTTCGGGCATGAAGTAGACCAAAATTTGCAATGCTTTCAAAACATTTTCGTCGCTTTTATCATTGTTGTTCGCAATATCTGAAGGAAAGTGGTCATGAGCTAACATTCAATAAAAAGATATGTTTTGTAAGTAAGAGCTAACCAGCTAGATCTATAAGTGCATCTCTTTGACAACTGGGAAAGAGTGTGTCTGGCAGTTTTCTTAGTACCATCCGCAAGCATCCTGCTTTATCTTCGGCACTGAGGTCGCGTATCATCAGAGTTTTCTTCAAAATTTATTATAGAAAGATTGTGCAACAGTGATTTCAAAAATCACACTTTCACAATTGGGTCACACTAGCTTCATTTGCCCTTTTCTAATAAATTCTATTTTTATATTTCTGATTTTTTTGTACCGTTTTGTAGCTGAGATGTTTCTCTATTGATTCGCTGGTCAAATATTCCGGTGGAAGTCAAATGCGATAATTCCACACTAAAATCACACTTTGTCACCACAAGTGTGATTTTAAGGTCACATTTGGCGTGATTTTGTCAAAAATTATTTTTAACTGGGCTGTTTGACCACTGAATCGACAAAGAAATATTTCAGCTACAAAACGGTACAAAAATATCCAAAATACAAATATAGAATTTATGAGAAAAGGGTAGGTGATGTTAGTGTGACCCAATTGTGAAAGTGTGATTTTTGAAATCACTGATATGCAAGTTGTGAACTTACAAGTTCTGATCCTAATGCGTGTTGTAATATTTCCATTGCCTTGTGCTGGGATATTATTGAGCCATTCACACGATGAAGGCCACAAACAAGAAGTCTAGTACAATGAGTTGATATTAGACGTGCAAGAATAGTTGAGGAAACCTCATACCCTGGTGATTGAAAGAATCAATGAGTCTTATTGCAGAATTTACTAAAGCTGCACTAACGGACTCATCTCCTCTGATTTTCTGACTCAAGGCCTCTTGGCATTGCTCTTTCAGCAAGTTCTCCTAAAAAGACTCATATGCTTATTAAAAGTTTTTTATAGAATCAAGTTGAATTGCAGTACCACATTACTGAAATCCAGCACCTAATTTTCACAATTGTATTTTTTAATTTATTTTCGCATGAAAGCTATTAAATTATTATACTGAAATATAGCGCTGGATCTTTTTGATTTTCGAAGTATAGAGATTTACCGGTTTGATCAAACTAAGTCTTTGGCTTTATTTTCTCCGCTAAAACCCATAAATATCTCAACTTTCGAAATAATTTAGCAGAGTGAAATATTTTACTGGAAAGCTGAGGTCCAGCGCTACACTTTGGTATAAAAATTATACAATGTTTGTGTTAAAATAAGGAAGAAAAAACAATTTGGACATTAGGTGCTGGGTTTCATTACCGTATTTCCTCTGACATAGCCCCAGGGTTTTTTAGATGCCCGAAAATTTTGAAATTGTAGATCAAAAATGGCCATAACTCTGAAATCCTAGTAAAAAAACAAGGGGTGGGTGTTTTATGAAAGGGGGCTTTATTAGAAGAAATACGATAATAAGGTGTTGCAAATCAGCAACAGTCTTTTCGATATTAGACTTTTAAAACACTTTTAGTATGGGCAAAAAATTTGAATAAATAAAAATAAATAAATGCCAGAGTAAAAAAAATTTATAGACTGAAAAACCTACAGAATATCTGGACAGCAAGGTAGCGGCCGATGTCGTAAAAGCGTTCATCCCACCAATCTCATATACCCCACACACCAAAAGAATAGCAATTAGGCAAAAATATCGCCTGCAGCCATGTTCCACAACAATTCAAACCCAATTTTGTGTGTCAAAACTACATTCCTGTCAGGACAAAATTTATTCGAACAGAATAAAAGCACGTGAATGGATTCTTTTTTGTACCCGCCCCTTCACCACCTCCCTCCTTTCACATCTGTTTGCAGCACAAATGGGTGGTGGTGGTGCTAGGGCAGCAGACACAGCACACCAGCAGAGAATAAAAAGGCGTCAGCTGATTGCTGGGGTGCATAAGGTTGGCAGGCAGACTACACATTTGCCTGCTGTTCCAAAGGTCTGCTGCAGTTTGGCTGGTTGGTTGTGTGAAGTGAAAAACAAATCATATTCTTTGGGAAAGCAGCCAAGGAGTGTAAAAAGAAGCAAAACTTGTGTGCTCATCACCAGCTCCTCTGCTATTATTGCTTTTTTCTATTGCTACCACTTTTTTATTGTTGTTGGTGCAAGGAAGAATTGCTGCTGCTGCAAATTGATCAACAACAACAGAACTATTATTAGTTGACTACTACTAGCACTGCTACTCGTTCATGATGGAATTTGAGGAGCAGCAAGCAGTGAGCAGTGATAGTTGTGGCAGCAGTGATTATGACACCGACAATGACAACACTATCATCTCTCATATGGAAAAAAGTACTTGGAGGACCAGCATGTAGCACCTTTTATTAATATTGTAAGCTTTTTGGTATATAAACAGCATACATGGAAAATATAAAAACCGCTTTGTTATATAAATGACCCCTTTTAAAAAAATCCGAGACTTCTTGTCATTTTGAAAAATCTAGTAATAAATATACAAACAAAATTTTGAGGAAAAACTGTGGTAGTTTTTTTCTTTGTCTAGAATTTTATGATGTTTTTTCTGAATGAGTGCATAAAATATTTAAAAACATAAGGAACTTTTTTTGAATTTTGAATATTCTACAATAAAAATGCACAAAAAGCGTTTTGAGATTTGATAAAAAGTCTCAAATTTTCAACTTGTTTGTTGAAAAAAGATTGTTTATTTTTCCTTCATTTCTACAGTTGATAGAGGCAATTTTTTGAGCAAGTCTTTTGAGTATGTGCGTTGAGTAGTAGCAGTGACACGGTCTCCCTCCCCCCACTGACGAGCAGAGAGGCGGGAGGGATAGTGTGGGGGAATCCAGATTATTTTATTAATGCTCATAACTTTCCCTGCACACCCTTTCTTGTGGGAAAGAAGAAGGAATTGAGCAAAAATATTCTTACTTTAAAAGATGCAAATTGTCTGCGCACTACTTGAAGGCCCTAATTAGTTTATGAGCAATCATCAAAGTTTCCTTTTTCAAGCTGCATAAAGAGTTGTTGTTTTCAGTTAAAACAACAACCTTGACCAATCAAAACTATAACCAAATTTATTATCAAGTCCCGAAAAAATTTCGTTTGCAGCTTTATTTTAAATTATATGAAAGATCAATAGAGCCTATCCATCCAGTACTTACACTCGATTAAAAGTGTTTAGAAATTATTTTAAAGCAAATACAGGGTTTGTAAAAAATAATCATAATGCTAATTACAAAAAAGCTAAAAAAAATACAAAAATGGTCAAGTTTTCCGACACACTCTACACTCTAGTTTATTATCAAAGAGGCTTGAAAATTATTTGAGAAGGCAATTATCCAAACTTTACGAAACGTCTCAACATATAAAAAATTTTCTTTTTAATTTCAGTTTGGAACCAGTCCTTGCAAAGTAGCATCAGAAAGAGGGCTTGAACTACTGGTTCTTAACCGAAAAAACATCTCGAGTATTGGCGACCAGGAACGTTTCGCTTCTTTCACTAAAAATGTGCAGGAGTTAGATTTGGCGTGGAACAAGATAGAGGACTGGGAGGTTGTCTCGAATCTATTCTCTTCTCTACCCTCTCTTAAACAACTCAACCTTGGTCACAACCCCATCCAGCCTTATATAGACCCCCAGGTGCTCAGCTCCCTGCATGCACCAAAACTGAACACTTTGGTGCTCAATGGAGTCAATTTGCCTCTGGAAACAGTGAAACAGTTCCTGTCCAGCCAAGTTATTCCTTGTCTCACTGAACTCCACATGAGTGAAACCCATTTCATGACTTATATCACCTTGAAGAGCCGATTAGCAACACTGTGGAGGTGCTCCACCTAAATGCTTGTGGTTTCAGAGAGTGGAGCAAGGTGTTGAGAGTGTTGAGTCTGTTCCCCAATACTGAAAACTTGTATTTGGTGGGCAACGAACTAGAATGTGTGGACAGGGACTGTCTGGTAAATGGGACCTCTGGAACAGTAGTCACTAGACAGGTCACTCAAGCTATCAAGTTCTTGTCCATGTCGGAATGTGGTCTGAACAGCTGGGAATCGATTGAAAACCTGCAATATGTGGGCAAACTGGAGGAGCTCAGAGTTAGAAATATTCCTTTGTTGGATGACTATACAGAAGAGGAACGCTACCACCTGATTGTTGGCAGGTTAAAGACCTTGACTCAGCTAAATGGAAGTGTGATTACTCCCTTTCAAAGAGAGGAGTCAGAGAGGTGGGTTCAATTAAATTGAAATATTAGGTGCACAAAAATTATTGCCGTCTTTGAAGGTTTTTCATTCGATACTACCAATGCGCAGAAGAAAAACCAGCAATTTTTGATGAACTGGTCAAAGAACATGGCAATTTAGAAGCATTGGTTAAAGTGGATTTAACTCCCAGGAAATTCGCCAAAGTTATGATGCGCTGTGAGGAGACCAACTACTTGGCACCGGCTAAAATTCGACTTAGCGCAACAGTGATTGGATTGATGAAGTATGCGGCTAAGATCACTGAAATACCTGTTTCACGAATGCGTCTCTTTTACTTCGACGGCAATTTGTCTGGACATGGACCCACAGAGGTAAAGGCTAAAAAAAAACTCTAAGTGGTTTCACCAATTAGACAAAAAATCTACCAGACGATTTCTAAGGTAGGGTCAAATTTTATATCGAGACATTTGATTTCGCGATATTTCATTAATTTTCTCTGACTTTTTTAAAGTATTTAAAAAAGTCTTTACCATCTAATAGCTGAAATCCAGGCTACGAAATGGTATTTTTCGGGCCGGGGTTTGAAAAAATGTTGGCCTAGGGGCTAGCTTTTGGTGAGAAGCTTGGTTAGTTGGTGGCATTTGTTTAAAAAGGGTGTTTTTTGACCAAAAAGCAGGCTCTTGGGTCAACACTTTTGCAAACCCTGGCCGGAAAATACCATTTTGTAGCCTGAAATCTTAGCTATCAGGTGGTTGAAACTTTTTTTCAAAAAGTCTAAAAAAAGTTAGAGAAAATGAATGAATTGTCGCGATATGAAATGTGACCCTACCACTTCTAAAGATATTAGGAATTGTAGCAACATTTTATAAGACATTTTCTTATTTTTATAAAACCTCTTAGCCAAAAATTCTTGAAAACCAGTATTCACATGAAAAACACTAAGATTCTAAGACAATAAACCTCGAAGTTTTTGAGAAATTCAAAAAATTTAAAATTTCAAAAAAGATCCGATAAATTCGTGAAATTATCCTGTTTTCGCGCATTTAAACATTTTTAGTGCGTTGAAATGGATCTTTACGAGCTATATATTGTTGATATTTTCACTTCACTACTAAAAATAATCATTCTTTAAACAAATTTTAATTAGTTTCTTATTTGAGTTGCGTTTTCCCAACCAAATGCTCAGCTCTTTGCACATCGAGGATGGCGACGAATTTTATATTCAAGTTAGCCAAATTATTTTTTACTAAAACTAACATATATTTCTACAAGCATGTATTTTCAGTCTAAGATAGTTGTGCAGACAAAACAGAAGACAACAGCATCTTAATTTTTAGATTCTTTCTTCTTGTTTACATCACATACGTAACTAGTTTCGGCTAGTTTAACTGCCTAGTCTCCCCTCTTCTATAAGATTGTTCTTATTTTATGTGTTTGTGCGTTAGGAATGTGGTGTATTATAGGAATAGCTGATTGTTTCCAAACGCCTTGCTGCCCTTGGCAGTGTAGATCATCATCAATACACTCATTGTTTTTTTTCTCTTTTTCGTGTTTAGCAATTTTGGAAGTAATTTTCCTTTATAAGGAAAAAATTGTACAAAATGTATATATTACTAAAAAACAAGGATTGGCAATACAATGGCTTAAATAGAACAAAACAGGATTTTAGTAAAAACTGAACATTTTAAAAATATATTACTGAATACTTTGTTACTCATAAATCATCAGCTTTAGTGGGCTAAAAATTTTGCGTAAAGTCAGCTTTCAAAAATGTTCAATCTGATGTCAATTAAAGCCGACCTACTGGTAATAAGCAGAGTTACCGTATTTCCTCTAATTAAAGCATCTGACCCCTTATTTTTGACCAGGATTTCAGAGTTAAAGCCACCTTTGATTAAAAATTTCAGAATTTTTGAAGAGTTAAAAAATAAACGCATTGGTGCTTTAATTAGAGAAAATAAGGTACTCTTACTGATGGTTGAAAATTGGCAAGACAAACTAAAATAATTAATTTTTGTCATTTCTAAAATACTAGACAAAGGGAATTTTGTTTGGCTAAAATTTTATTTAGAATGCTATTTACAGTCCACTTCTGATAATGTTTTTTGCCAGCCCTGAACTTAAGCTGAAAATTTGTCTTTCGATGTAAACAAGCTTTCTTATTGTTAATCTAATTTGTATAATTTGTAGTAATAATAGTACGAAATTGTGTATATTTGGAGTATAAAAGACGAGTAAAAGTTATTTTTTCCATCTGTTTTCATTTAAATTTAGCAAGTGTGGAGGAGCGTTGGAAAGTTTGAGGATTCATAGGTTTAGTGTTAGCATGCTGTCTGCTGCCCCCTAACCTGCTCTTGCCTACATCCCCGATTCCATTGATCGGCTGGTTTGGCAATAAGTGGACTCCCTTCTAGTTGTTGTCACCTCTGCATTCTTCTGCTCAACAGTCGAGCGCTGCAGCAGTTTTCTACGAAGGATTCTGCCACCCACTGTTCTTGGGATTTCGGCCACAAAGAAAACAGCTGCATTAAACTCTTTCAAAGCTGGTAGTTTGGCTAATAATAAATGAGTTTTATACGTGGTTTATAGTTCCAAAAGTCACCAGAAATATAGCTTTTTATCTCACCACTCGAGATTAGGCCAGGACGCTCGCAATTACGAACGATATAGACAGCAAAGGCGGGACAGCAGTAATCTGTTGCACTGCTACTACTAGTGCTACTGCAATTGCTTTTAGTGCTAGTTCCATTGTTATTTCTCTCCATGCCAATGATTGCACAATCGTCTATAGCCACATGCACACGCAACACAGCCTCAATTTCTGACGGGCACAACTTAAAGGTGTAAATAAAAACTGAAGATTTTTAATAGTGATGTATGTTTTATTGTTATACTTACTATTCCATCACCCAGTTTGATCAAATCATTTATGCGATCAACGATATAGATGTAGCCATCCTCGTCAAAAAAGGCTACATCTCCTGAATTAAAAACACATGGTAGTCTGATTCAAATAAAAAGCAATTTGTAATTTTCGTAGTTTTGTTAATGTTTTGAAAATTTTGTAAATATCTCAATGGTCAGTGGTTAGACGTTTGGCTGTCTTTGCGACAACTTTTGAATTCGCGCCTTTTTTTTAGTTTTTTTATATGATCTAAACCAGTGTTTTCAAAAATCACAGTCACAGTCACCCCACAGTGAGGGTCACATCTCAATTCACACTCATAAAACACTAAAATCACACTCACACTTGATGTGAGTGTGATTTTTAGTGTGAGTGTGATTTTAGTGTGAGTGTGCTTTTAAGTGTGAGTGTGATTTAGTGTGAGTGTGACTGTGAGTGTGATTTTGGTGTGATGTGAGTGTGATTATCACAGTGAGACGGTGTGAGTGTGATTTTTGTCTCACAGTGTGACTTTCATCTCAGTATTTGAGCGTTTTTTTAGTTAGTGATTCCAATTCGAGATACTTTCTCAAAATATTTTTCAGTGTACTTCGACGAAGCTTTCTGCTTTGTGTACATATCGTCCCAGTCATACGTATTTCATAAATTTTCAATTGTAACGGCAAACCCAAAACTATAACTATTCACTTCTCATTGTTTATTTAAATGACACTACACTTTTTGACACTACACGTCAAATGACACTACACGTTTTAACAAAATCGATTACAATAGACAACTAGCTGCGCATTCAGTAATTCAAAAGATGCTTTGTTTCTGTGTGTTGCTGTAGCCATCCCTGCTTGAGAAAATATGCGCTCTATCGGTGCACTTGTAGCCGGAATCGAGAGAACTTCAAGCGCAAAAATCGCAATCGGCCTAGAATCCTAAACCATACAACTCAACCCTAGTGCATCTCTTCAAAAGCTTACTGAATTCAAGAATGACGTCCAGTATTTGAGTGAATCAATGGAGTCGCCCGCAGAAGAATTTGCACTGAGCACCCTGCTCATCATTTCCACCAGCAAAGCATGCGGAGAAATTTCTAATCTGGCTTGTTGAACAGATTTGTTTTCTGCAACCACCTCTCCCAGCAATTGATCGAGCGTAGAGTTCATCTGCGCTTGAACTGGGTTTTCTACTTGCTGCAAACCAACATCACAGCCTATTTTAACACAAACAAAAGATCACAAGGATCATAGATTTTTAATTTACCAGATTTTGAATTGCGCTCATAGCCACTTTGTAATCACTCGGACTAAGAATGTTTGCCGTATTTGGATCAAGTGCTGTAGCGACAAAAAAGATTGGATCGAAACTGTTAGATGTGCTGTCCATCATCCAGTTGAAGCGAGCATCGAGAAAACCTCTGAGCTGAAGACTGATTTCAGGTGAAGACCCATTGCTCTGAATATTCGTGAAATTTTCTGTACAAAATTCTGCAAACGTATACCTGAAAGTTGGCAAGAGACTTGTATATAGCCTTGAGATATCCATAGCACCGAGAAATTGAAACATTTTTCTCACATTGTATTCTGCACAGCACGTCCACAAAAATCTTCATCAAGACAAAGAAGCTAGCAAGAAAAGTTGATGAGTAAAATTATTTGCATTTTAAACCTACTTTGACATCAGACTCAGTAGGGTATACCCACTTCTTGCGTTTTGCGATCTGCAAAACAAACTCCTGGTGTTCGAGAAACTTTTTGACGACCACGATTTGAGAAGCCCAGCGTGTTTGGATGGCGAGACCAGTTTTCCACCGCAAAGATTTGTAAGTTCCTTATTTTTCATTAATTACTTTATTACAAGCTAATAGATACCTCTTTCGCGCTAGTAGAGTGTTGGAACTTTGCAATGAGATGACAGAGTGTAGAGTAGCTTGTATGCGATCCAACGCAGTCTTTGAACATCTGCTCAATAACTAGCTGCAAGGCGTGAGCAATACATCCCATTCGCAGAGGAAATGCAGACCTAAGCAGCCATACAAAAATAACAAAGAACTTGATAAGACTCACTGAATAGCAAGCTCGATTGTACAGTCAGCATCAGAATCTTGTTCTTTTTCCTCAATACCATCACTGTCTTCTTGCTCTGATAACCATTGAAGCCAGACGTCAACTAAAATAAGCAAAAAATAACAGCCGACGCATGCATATTTTTTACCTGATACCATGTCTTTGAATGCGTTGACCATGTTACTTCCGCCATCTGTGACTACTTTGAAGACTCGTCGAAAAGATATTCTGTATTTCTCCAAAAGCTTTTCAGTTTGTAAACGTATTGAGTCCCTGTATGTGGGCTTGACAATTTGCAGAATCCCAAAAAGATACGTTGCAGCGAAGCTGATCCGTCACAGTAATGCATTGTAACCCCTAATTAAAAAGACTCTTTTACGTTGTTATCAAACGTTTTTTTGATACCGAAATAGGAACTATTCAAACCTCTATCCGACCAGATATCACAAGTTAAAGAGAATCGCTGAGGAATTTTCTTTATCTCAGCTCTCAAGTATATTTCAATGCGATCTAGTTGATTACAAAGCAAGCTTTTCAATGTGTTGAAACTGTTGGGGAACTGGAAAAAAGCGTACACATGAACCAAGCTATTTGAAAATACCTCAATTTTGGGATTCAGTTCATAGAATAGCTTTCTAATCAAAGGATGTAACATCAAGTTTATGGACAAACAAGGAATAGAAAGGACGTCAGCAAAGGCCTTTTGCACCCGTGTATTTCAAAAACAAAAATATTTTGAGTGGTTTTTTGTGATAGGAAAGTACCTGGTCTTTGAGTTAGACGAGTCTTCGCGAAAGATTGATCCAACCTTTTTAGCAATTTGCTGCTTGTCACTATGCTTCAATTCCCAATGTCTTGTCATGGATGTTGGATGATCGCTTAGTCGCTAAAGCAAAATTAAATAAAAGAGACATCAAACAAAAAGAGCTTACCTCTTGACACTCGGTACACTTCCACTTTATTTGCCCAAATGAATCTTCCTCTTTGTGGAACTTATCCAGATTGGGTTTCTTCGTCGTTTCTTTGCAGTCGATCTTTCAGATCCCGGTGAATCGAACTCAGACATCTAAACGGATGTATGTAGAGATTTTGAATCTTCCAAATGATGAAAAAGCGACAAGCTACAGTCTCAAGCTTATTAAGAAAAAAAGTGTAAGATTCATACACACAGTGAAAAAATCACACACTGGAATGAGGATCACAGTGTGAGACAAAAATCACACTCACACCGTCTCACTGTGATAATCACACTCACATCACACCAAAATCACACTCACAGTCACACTCACACTAAATCACACTCACACTTAAAAGCACACTCACACTAAAATCACACTCACACTAAAAATCACACTCACATCAAGTGTGAGTGTGATTTTAGTGTGACTGTGAGCTCCACTGTGATTTTACAGTGTGAGTGTGAGGTGTGACTGTGATTTTTGAAAACACTGATCTAAACCTAACATACGCTCACTTCGTCTAAATAAAAAAGAAAAATATTATGAAAATACGCCAAAAATGAAAAATGTCACAATATCGCCAAACGTCTAGACGCCTTTCAATACAGTCGAGTCTCCAAATGAGCACAAACCTCGCCACTTTTTTACCCCAGTTTTCGAAGTCTTCTCTAAATTTATTCGCCCGTTTTATTTTTTTAATATATTGTAGCTCGCTATTCCTTATTTGACGAAATTAAGGTTCAGAAACATTAGTTACTTGTGAATGGAACCAGTTTCTCACCCGTTTTGACAAATCCCTCCTCCGTGTACAATTCCTGAGTAGCTTTGCGGTTGTTGAAAACTTGAGGACTCAGTCTGGACACCAACAAATGACCTAATTGATGAGGCTTATTGCACACTTTGTTGTTTTCCAAGTTAGTTATCTAAATATATATGTGCATGCATCAATTCCAGCAGTGCCCTTTAATCTAATTAGTTTATGCTCTTTGCTCAAGAGTCCATTTGATTAACCACAAATTTAGTGTTTCCCCTTCAGTTCATTTGCCTTATCGGTTTATGCCCCTCTCTTGGTTTTTATCGCCCAGCTACCTTTGCCGCAAAGCAAGTCCCCAAATATGTGTATAGACCGGTGGCCATGCGAGAAAAGAGGAATATTGGCAACATTAGCATAAATGTTTGCATTGCTGTGTTGTGGAGTGGGGCAGCCACTCAGACTACTTTTAGGGCAGGGACAGGCACTTATCTGGCTGGAGGTAAGGGGTGGACATAGAGGTCATCAAAAGGCTACTTGACAAAACAGCAAACAAAAGATAGGCACAAGCAAGCCAATTTCTACAGAAAATTTGAAATAACTTAAGGGAATATATAAAATAATTAACCATCCAAAAAAAATTTGAAATTTGGATGTCCAGCAATTTTTTATTTTTAAAATTACTCTTTGGTGCATTTTAAGTTTACACCCTTTGAATGGGTGCATAAGAGCAAAGAATTTTACTCGATTTTAATCAGGAGACTTTGGGTCATCCGAATACACCGTAAATAATTTCTTTAATTTAGGGTTTTAAAAATCTATGAAAAGCTGTCAAGCTACCTTGAAAAATAATCCTGGCAAAGGTATTCCCACTAAAAACTTGCACGTAAATTACGAATAATTAGTAAAACCATCCCACCGCTTTCCACTTTCTGGCATTTACTATGAGAAAAAGTGCAGATGGAGCCAATTTCAGTAGTTATGTACACTGTAACACGCATCAATTACTTTTAAAGAAAAATTCAAATATATGTATGATATTAACTGTGCCTATACTCACGGACATTGAGTTTTGTCTTGCAGGTCCTAGCTGCAATGGAATCGAAGCGGGCACCTCCAACCACGATGGAGTGGAGCGATGGAAAACTGAGGTGATTCACCTCCAGAGCTAGGGCTTGCACCATTGTGGTTGTGCAATGCACATGGCTGATCTAGAAAAAGCTTAATTGAAACAAGATACTAAAAAAGCTAAATGGTGTCCCAAAAAAATCCTCTTGATATGCGATACATCAAAAAATTAAGGGCTTTTAAAATTTTTTAAATTTTCTTGACTATTAAATGCTTTAACAAAAAGTGAAATTTTGGGGATTTGAAATTGAGGTTTCGAGTTTCAAGTTTCCTCGAGTTTCGAGTTTCGAGTTCGAGTTTCCTTTTGTCAATTTATCCATAATTTTTTTATCCGCAATAAAATCTTTTCATACCATTAGATAGAGAATTCTCAGGGCTACAAAATGACATAAATTTTTAAAAAAGTGTAATATAAAAATAGTCTAGCGGCCCTCTTGTGTAGGTCTTGTCTATACACACTGTAGTTGATTTCTATTTTAATATTGCCCATGAAAAACCAGTTTTTACATCGATTATTAAAGCGGAAGCTAGTGAAAATTGGTCATGGATTTGAGGCGCAACAATTTACCATTGCGATTCGATATCTGAATTTCCAGCTTAATAAGCGTTATTAATTTTTTGAATAATATTTGCAAAGTTGCGCAGAGGACATGGAAAAGACCGGCCAAGTGAATGAAACATACCGTATTCATTCTAATAGAACGGCCGTCTCTATTAGAACGGCCGTCTCTAATATAATGGCTCCCTCAAGGCGAAAACTAGGGGGTAAACCATGTTTTATTTCATTTTTATCATGAAGTCAAAAAAAATTTGGAGGTTGGAAAATAGAAAGGCCGGCCGTTTTATTAGAATAAATACTTTAAAAAACATTGTTATGGTGGTGCTCAATCGCGAAAAAGAAAACTCGATTTTTGTTATCAGTCGAAAAGGCTATGACCAGACTTTCTTTAATCCTCATATTTTTTTTTTAATTGACATTTACATTTTTGAAATAAAATAAGACGTGAAAAGTAGAACCCAAGCGCATTTTCGTAGTGTTACTTGATGTATATAGCAGCAAGTCACCTGGTTGTGGAGCATGGCCTCAAAGAACGCTTCAGGTGAGTATTTGGATAGAGTAAACAGAAAACTGCCACTAATCAGTGAATAGAAAGTAGAAATAGCTCCAAAAATGTGGTGAATAGAAATAGGTAGAAGTAATCTGGTGTTCTTCGACTCAAATCCAGACTCAAATATGGTGCTTGAAATTTGTTTCAGATTTCTAATAAGTGTTTGATGAGTGATGACCATTGGCTTGGAGGTGCTACTGATGCCACTGTATGCAAAGAAAATAATTAGAGGAGTGGCCAGACTCGAGAATGCACACATGCTTTCAGTGGTTGCCGAGATATTGTCTTCCTCAGAGCTCAACTCACTCTCCTAAAAGGGCTCAAATATTTTGGCTAAAATGTGTATTTTTACACAAAGTACAATTTTTTATAATGAGTGATATAATTTATGCATCAGTCCGATAAATACCTTCAAAAAATTGTTGCTTAGTTTTGATGTATCTGAATTCCGTTTCTTGAGGTTAGGTGACAGACTAAATTGTCAAGTTCAATGACCAAAATTTTATAATCAACAATTATTACAATTGAGTGGACCCTCGTTTTGCAGTTGCCCGACAAGTGTCACCCAGAACATCATCCAGTAGTTTGATAGTCTTGCAATAGCTCAACGCTTTAATAGGTGTTTTATTACGCCGAGCATCTTCTATTTTGCTCGCAAATTGGCTCTCTACAATGCAATGCGTGGACTCAACAGCTTCTATTTGATAGCATATCTCATCTAAACACACTCACATTCTTATTCAGTAACAAATGATCAGCATCATTCCCACCTGAACTAGCCATCCGTTTATGCTGACCACAACACAACCTATTTGTGCACTGGCCAGGTGAATGAAAACAACTAAAATTGTTGTGTTAAATATCTAAATGAGTACTCTATCTAAATAAGTTAAATAAGTACTGGGTACATATTGCAACTCAGCATTCGACTCTTACTGTACACACATGTACATAATTTAATCACGTCATATTTTTCTACGGATTTCTTACCACGGCTAGATTTTTAGGTGCAGAGACGTTTCTTCGAATATGGAACTTTTTTCATTTTCGAAGAAACTTTTCCAAATTTAAAGCTTGGTCCCCCTGCTGATTTTTTGAATTTTACGCATTTAGGCTTAAGCTCAGGGTAGGCCAGCGCATGTTAGTACGGACTCAAAAGTGTGATTTTAACATTATTTTTAACTAAAAATGTTTTGCAAAAAAATCAACAGGGGGCCAAGGCATAAAAAAGTTCCATTTTCGAGGAAACGTCAATGCACCTTTTTGTAAGAAAGAAGATGAGCACTAGAACAGATTTTTTTAGCCACAATAGGAAGAAAACAATATAGTCGCTGATATTGTTCTTGCCCTCGTGGTTTTCAATGCAACAAGTCTTACGCTCTTGTCTACATTTTCGTCGGTTTTTCAAAATCTATTTACATTGTAGCATGGAACTATAGAACTTGAATACTTGCCTCTAGCTGTGTTTGAGGTGATCAGAGCTATTCTGTAAATGACGGTTTAATTGAATTTAACACTAAAATTCCCGAGAGTAGTAAATGGTGCTGTGGATGCAGAATTTCACGCTGATCACGATGGCTGAAAAAAATTTATAGAGGACGGAAAATCGAACGAGTTAAAGAGCGTTTGAAAGTAGGTGATTTTGGCGTGGTAAGACTTGAGCAATAAGATTTGAGATAATATTATTTTTTATGCGTTTTCAGAAACTGTGAGGTTTTAACTGCAAGAAATGCGCCCGAAGCTTCGCGCTTCAAGGTATGCAACGAGAAAATGTTGCCGCAGGTTTTACGACTGTTAGACAAGAGACTTTGAGATTTGAACTGCGAGATTTGCGCACCAAGAATTGTGCTGAATTTTTGTGTACGGCAAGATTTGCGACGCAAAGATCTGCGATGCGATTTCCTTGATTTTAAATAATTTCGAAGGCTTTTGCCAGTTCTCTTTTGACCGTCTGGTTTTGAAAATTGGAATGATTCAGATTTTGCGGATTGTTTTTAAAAAACCCTGCAATTTTGCTCATTAAAAATCTTACGTCGCAAATCTTCAGGCGCAAATCTTGCAGTACAAAAAATGCAGAAAAAAATAAAGCCAGATATAATCTCTACACAAAGTTTTGGCTATTTCAGTTTCGAAATTGCCGATTTCCGAAAACTGCCTTTTAATAGAGAAAATCTCAAATTCTGTGTGAAATTGTAATCACTGTGGTACAAGTTTGCGCGCATTAGAAAGCCGTGATTACGCCCTGCATTTTGGGATACTACACACCTAGGTGGTGAATTAATTTGAAGGAGTAACACCCATATTTTGCTCAAATTCCAGGTGGTTAGGAGGATAGTTGGGCACCTCCAAAAAAAAACAACCGCCGCCAGCGCCGGCGGAGATCCAACTATGGTCAGGAGTACAGTCAACCCTCGATCTAACGGCACCCCAAAAATAGACCAATTTGGTCGTCATTGACTAAGATTTAGTCAAAGTGAACCCTCGATTTAACGGCACCCGGGACCGGTGTCCAAGGGCGCCGTTAAATGTTGACTGTATTCATATTAGGAAGTGTTTCAAACGCGAATTAGAAAGCTCCTTCAAACGCTGTTTCACCCGTCCGAATCCGTCCTCTTTGCGAATTTTTTTCAGCCATCGCGATCAGCGTGAAACTCTGGATCTAAAGCATCATTTACTACGCTCGGGAATTCTAGTGTTAATTGCTTGTGAAAAACACACATACCTTGACTTTTGTCGCACATTTAACTCACACAGTCGATTTCGACACTTATTTGTGGATATTTGAAGCTCTAGACCATAAATGTTTAATAAGGTTGGGTAGCTGTCCAGCTGGTTTAGCGTTAATTTTGAGTAACCTTTTTTAAATACAATAATCAAAATATCTTGTCAAATCTGAACATTAAATATTTAAAAGAAAAAGAATGCTCAAATACTATCTGAATTTGGGCTAATACCACTTTTAACTTGATTGTATGTGAATAGCCAAGCTACCGTATTTCCTCTAATAAACGCCTTCCCCAAAAGTCGGAAAATCTACCCAGTACCCTTCATTCGGGGATTCAAATTTACTTAGCTTTTTCGATGTTACACGACCTCACAAAGAAAAGTCCTGAATCTCAAATATGCGAAGATACTGAATTCGACGGTTTAGTTTCAAAAAATCTAAGAAAAAGTTGTGAAATCGACAAAAAGAAGTTTGGGCACATTTCCCGACTTTTGGGAAGGGCGTTTATTAGAGGAAATACGGTAGTTTGAAAAAGTCTTAAATGAACACCTGAAAACATCCACTGAACTCCACGTTCAGGGTCGCACTGAATAAACGCATATAAAAAAACCATGAATCACAAATATACCAAAGCTGGTCGATCCTTTGTCTCATTTGCAAATTGGTCAACTTGAGCAAAACAAAATCCGCAAAATTTTGTTCTTCAGAACTGGTTAGTAAGTCTACATGGAAAGGGCTTTGAATTTTCATGTACAACTGCTACTTACAAAATGACTTTATAAGCTCTCCTCGTGCTCAAGCGACAAATTCAAGAAGATGCACAGGGCACATCTATGTTATGCATGAAGTTTTTACTTAGTTCCACCCACCAATGACAATAAGAACAATTAAAAGTATATATTCACATATATGCCCACACATCCCTTCTTTTGATGTTGTGCATTTTTAGGAATCCATAACTCCTTTTTATTTTATTCTTTTATAGATACTCTTTTTATAGTCACATTAAGAGGCGTTCAATACAGGCAAAAACAGAAAAATCAGAATTAGACTGCAGCTGATGCAACAAAGCACCATTCAAATGTCAGATTCTTTGAGCACAAAGGGAACAAGTATTGCAGTGGTGCGCCTTTTAGCTACAAATCAGAAAAAAATTAATAGTCAAAGCCGAAAAACGATTACCTGGCGTCAAATACCGATAGATGACATTAGGGCTCGAGCTGAGCAACAGAAATTGTTTGGTGGCTGTTTGATCATAACTCCTGTTTTGTACAATAAAACCATCGGAATCTGAACAAATTTGGCTAGATTAAATCGACCTAACACCTTGATCTAATGTGTTTTCTAATCCATATTTTGCTTACTTTCAGGCACGTATCGAGGAGGGGGGGGGCTAACCGGGCTTTAGCCCCCCCCCCTGAAATTTTTTTCTAAAAACACCATAAAAGTCGAAAAAAGTGTAGGTAAAATAACATTTTGGGGGCTTCAGCCCCCTCCTGAAATTTTCAGCCCCCCCCCTTGAAAATTTTTTCTGGATACGCCTCTGCTTACTTTATGTCAAGCTTGATATTTATTTATTTTTTTATTACAAAAAAATAAGCTAGCACTCAAATGTTCAGATGATCGAAGCACAAAAACAGTGTAAATTTTATTAAGAAATGCTTTAGAACATACCGGAAATGTCATCAGGCAAAATCTTGAAAACAACCAGTCTGAACAGTAGTTTACTAATGTAAATACCTTAATTCCATTATTTTTGACTAATTTTTGTACGGCTGCACTCAACGGTTCATACAGCATGTTTTTTTGCTTGTACTGAGGGTCATCCAGCAAATATTCCACGCCAAGCTCTGCAAATTCAACTAACATAGTAAAACTAACATAGTAAAATTTCAACCGAGCCACCAACCTTTTGCCTGCTTTGAGTTGAGCACAGCACCCCTTACTTGCACAAGCTTGCCACCAGCAGTTTTAATGACAGCATATCCTCTGTGTTTTAAGATGTTTTCACCCACATGCACTCCTCTTATCATAACTCCTTTGGCATCTTCCATTTTAGTGCCCTAGAAATTTCAGCAGCTAAAGCTATAACCAATAACCAGGGGTCCTATAACCAGGGTGACCAAAGTGCCACCTTTTTGAAAAGTGAAAGGTGGCATTTTTGCTCGTGAGCTTGTTGAAATGACACCTTTTTAGAAAATTTTTGTCTTAAATGCCACCTTTTAGAAAAAAAATTGGCCACCTTTTTTGTAATTTGAGTTGGTCACCCTGCCTATAACCGAAAAGACGGTCAACTGTGTTTAGCGCATTGTAATTTTCCTAAAATTCTTGGCCAACAATAAAAGACTTTGTTGTAGGCATTTTTGAGGGGTGCGATCTTCTTACCATTTGGCAAAATGCCAAATGAGGAAAGTGCCTAATGCAAATTACCCTTCGGCAAAATGCTAAACGATAAAAATGCCCGATGGTAAAAATGCCCGACTGTAAAAATGCTCAATGGAAATTTTAAAAACCTGTTTTTTGGACTAATTCGGACACGCTGAAGATGGTTTAATAATAGTTAAATAAGGTTTTGCATGGTATCTTTTGAGTATTGGGATATAATTGATTTTACCCAAACTCTATTTTACCAAAACTCAAAAAATACCCGAGAAAACGGCTTTTTACCACCATCAAACCATCTTCAGCATGCTTGAATTAGTCCAGAAAACAGGTTTTAGAACCCAAAAAGTATAAAAATTGCTCTAGGTGGAAAACCACTTGATTTTGGTTAATTCAAACTAAAAAACTTAAACTCCCGCAAAATTTTCTCAAAAACCGAGGTTGATGGTTTGAACCCTATGGAGTTCGAGATATCCCCTATCAAGGGGGTTCGAGATATCCCCCATCCACATTGCAATGGATTGGGGTGAAAAAAATCAAGGAAACCGAAAAAGGTAGGCTTAGAGAAAAATACTCTTTAGAAGGGGAGTGCCCTTGGGCTTTTACGAGTGTGATGGCGTACGTTTATGATGTCGCAGATACATGAAATTGCAGTTAACAGAAAAACAAAACGCTTATGTGGAATGAAGTATTTTTACCGTTTGGAATAATTTCCATCGGGCATTTTACCGTTGGTCATTTTTACCATTGGGCATTTTTACCGTTTGGCATTTTGCCGAAGGGTAGTTTGCATTCGGCATTTTCCTCATTTGGTATTATGCCAAATGGTAGAAAGATCGCACCCATTTTTGAGTCATACATTAGGTTTTTGCTGTAGCCTAAAGATGAAAGGCTATAAGTGAAATGGACCGCCTAATGTGGGAATTCGGCCGCCTTTTTTTATTAATTTGGCCACCTTTTTTGAATTTCAAATAAAAAATATAATTTGGCCACCTTTTTTCTTGTTAACTCTTATTTTTTTCAAATTTTAATCTCAATTTGATGGTAATTTCGCTCTTAATGGTAGCGGAAATGAAAGCCCAGAATTATGGCTACGTATTGGTATAAAAAAATTGTGCACTCATAGAATAAAGTTAGAAAATCTAATCAAAAACACCTAGATGGCTATTTCAGCCTCCACCTGTTAAATGTTTTTTTTTGTAATTTGAATGTTTTTTATTTTTTTTCTATGAGGTGGTACTTTTTCTCTCTAGGATAGCAAAGATGAAAGCCCAGAACTTTTGGCTACTTACTGATTTGAACTCGTAAGATAAAATTAGAAAATTTCATGAAAACCATTTAGCAGGTGGAGGCTGAAATAGCCATCTAGGTGTTTTTGATAAGATTTTTTAACTTTGTTCTATGAGTGCACTATTTTTTCACACCAATACGTAGCCAAGATTCTGGGCTTTTATTTCCGCTACCATTAAGAGCAAAGTTACCATCAAATCGAGGCTAAAATTTGAAAAACACGAATTAACAAGAAAAGTTAACAAAAAAATTAACAAGCGGCCAATTTTTAAAAAAAGGCAGCCAAATTCTATTTTTTTATTTGAAATTCAAAAAAAGCGGAAAATTAATTTAAAAAAAAGGCGGCCAAATTCCCACATTAGGCGGTACATTTCACTTATAGCCACTGATAATTACCAAATAGTGAATCTTGCGGATATATTCCGTGCCTGCTAAATCAATGCACATAGTAGCTCTAAACCAAAAAATAAGTAAATTTAGTCTTATTGTCAAACTTACAGAGATAGACCGAAAATTATGTAGGCCATTGTAAAGAACATATATCTAAACAAATAAACAACTAAATTACAACTATTTTTATCCAACAAAATAAACTTGCAGTCTTTCATTTGTATATATAAAGTTAGGCACTATGTCCCCAAACCCTTAAGAGAAGTCTTTTGTACTTACATTAGAATAGGAGCTAAACAAACAGTTTACCTACAGTTGCCATTGTGATAAAACAAAAGTAGAAGGCATCTGAGAGAGAATAAAACGTAAAAATAAATATAAAAAAAAGATGATTTACCGAAATAAGGCCATCCCTCCCACTTCTGGAAAAGCACTCCTCCAATCGCAGTGTATGTCACCAAAACAAACAGAACCATGACCACAGGTATCCTCAACTCGTCCTCAATTGACAATTCTTCTTCGTCTTCTTCAATCTTCAACTTTCAGTTGAAATTATGAAAATTTCAATGCAAGCTTGACTTTCCCAAAAATAAAGATTACTTCATTTAAGTTAACACTGCCTGCCTTGATGGATGCAGACACATCACTTGTTTGGGAACGAGAAGACTGGGAAGACCTGTCTCTGTACTTTGACAAACGATTAGATTGTTTGCCAACCTGAAAATTTTTGCAGTTCATACCATAAAAGCAGGGTGGAGTCTTGCCTTCCTTTTAAAAGATCTGTAGGTCCGGTACAAAAAGCAAAGACCATCAGATAGAAATTTTCCTAAATTAAAAAACATTATATCCTAGCTTTTTCGAGATGTTAACTTGCCAATGTCTGCAATTGTGACCAGAAGAAGTGGAATGCCAAACAAACTAAAATTACACGTTTTTTAATTTCCATCCACTGAACCACACCTACGCAAAGCAAATGCAGGCGGCTCTGCCCAGTTCAGTGACTGGTACAAGATTACCGTAGCCGATTGTTGTCACAACTGTAGTGGCGAAAAACACACTGTTAGCATATGTCCACAACATTTCATCTCCATTAGTTCTGTTGAGAAGGTGCCGCTCATTAATAAACTATAAATTACAAAACGAAAATAAAAATATATCAATTTCCCAATTATTACCTGGTTGCGATACGCAGAAAATATAGTGATCACTAATTTCTCAAAATATTCCTGTCCTATGCCATTAAAACTCTCTTGAGAGATCACCTACATTTAGCAGATTCAGTCAAATTGCAAACAAAGTAAGAAATTCATATACATACATTGTCAACAGAGTGGGTTAGATTCCAAATGTTTGGTGGAACATGTCTCTGAGCCCAAAAATAGTGCGCAGCTCGCGATCCTTTGTCTGAATTTGAAATTCATTGCAATACCAGAACCGGTGATTTTCTCACTAGCAACTCATTAGGTGCTTCCAAGTAGTGGAAAAGGGTGGCACCTATCAAAAGGTAGACGAATAATAGTAAAACTAGCCCGACGTGAGGCAAAACTATTTTCGCATACTAAATTCATAATAAGACTTGAGATAATTTTAAAAGTCTTTCTACCTTCACAAATTTCTCTTTTCTTGTTCTGGGTAGTTGCATATCACTTTCGATGTCTTCATCAAATTCATCTGAAGGTATTCTCGCAGTGTTTAAATCTAGATCTAAAACGGCCTCATGCCCAGACTCAGAAGTACTTTCCTCGGAACTCTACAAGGAAACAGATGTCGTTTGAGGACTGACTATTACCAAAATATATAATTACCAGATTAAAATTGGCATCGTTTATCGGAGCCGGAATGTAGATTGTTTCACGCCTCATTTTAGCTATGTATAATTAAAATTATCAAAATGACCACAACAAGACAATTGTAAATTTGAAAAGTTTGACTGAATGGATAATAGATACGTATTTTTAAACCACTTTGTTCTTTTTAAACTCTAAAAGAGGAACAAAAGCAGCTGTTACCACATTTATTTCCATCTATCTCTCCTCTTCAAAAGAACAATCCTTGTTTTTATAAATTAGTTGATTTTACTCTTTATTTGCAAAAAGCAAGCATAAAACAGAAAAACAATATTCTACCAAGCTAAGCTTTCGCTCATAATTTTTTTTCTAATGTTTTTCCTGTTGTTGTCAAAAGCGAAAAGAGAGAGAGATTTTTAAGTTTTTTAAAAAACCCTCTTTACATACAGCCTGTCAACATGCATAAACTCTAGAAAAACCATAGAACCAGAGCTACAACCTCTATATTTCCAAAAAATACATATGGGGTATGTTTGAAGAAAAAGAGTCATTTTATCTACCGCTTCCCAGTGATGTGTAATTATTTTGGCTCCGGCCCTGGCTCCGAGCGGAACCAGGACCCGAGCAAATTTTTTCAAGCTGTCAGCCCGCAGCAATAGCCAGAGCAAAATATTTTAAACCAAGACTTCAGAGCCAGAGCCAAAGCAAATTTTTTCAAATGGAAACCCGGAACAAACTTATATATAAAACTAAGAGGACCTTATGTACTTTGGGGGGGGGCCACTGATTTTTTCACCAAAATTTTTACGTTTTATATAGTGATCAAGTTAATTATGGTGATTTAATTGACCATGATCACTTTAATCAACATATTTTCTATGGTCACTAAGAGACGGTTAACATAATTATTATGATTATTAGAATCAACATGTAAAAATTGAAGAAAAAACCGAGGTGAAAAAATCGGTGGCCCCCCCCCCAAAGTACATAAGGTCCCTAAGATTTCAGAGCCGGAGATTTTTTTTCAAAAGAAGAGTTCGGAACCGGCACACCCAGAATAGGACAAAAATTATTTGACTAACAATTGAATACCGTATTTCCTCTAATATACCGACACCCTCTAATAAACCGACACCCCCTACTTCGAGGGTCCGTATCTCAGTCCAAAGAAAGAAATTTACATCGCTTTTTTTTGCGTTTTCTTAGCTCCCACGAGCTCTATCGATTCCGCTTTTTCGATTTTGGATCTTCATCCAAAATTGTCGAGATCGACCCAAAATTTTCACGATTTTTGAGGGTTGAAAAATAAACCGACATGTCGGTATATTAGAGGAAATACGGTAGGACAAAAGTCATTTGACAATAAATTCAAATAAGAAACAATTGGTCTTAACACGATTTGTTTCGAAAATAGTTATTTGGTATTTAACTGTTTCCAGAAACAGTACTTTTCGCAATAAACAAAGTGTGAAACAAATAACTAATTCTGTCTACCCTCGATATAATATATCATCGATATAGGCCATCTCTAACTGGCTGTCAACACCATATAAAAAAAGAATTTTAGGTAAAAAACTTAAAAAATTTTTAGATACCCAAAATTTCGCGGGTTTCGAACCCAATAACCTAAAAACCCTATTTGTGAATTTCGCTTTTGCACAAATAGGTCGTTTGACCACCTGGATCCCCGGTCCAGGTGGATATCCATCTGAATGGCCCGAAAAAAGTTTAGTTAAAATAAAAAGTAAACTAATTATTCTGGCGTAAAATCGTGAATAGGATTGGGGTCGATGAGATAAAAATTATGATTTCACCCACCCAAATCCCGAAACCAGAGATGGGTACCCTTGGGTAGGTGGATATCCACCTGGATGGCCTGAAAAATCAAGGCCTGAAAAAAAAAAAAAATCAAAGTCATAAGTAATAATAACAAACGATAAACATGAACAATAAAATCGTTAGAGGAATTGAGTTTGACAGGGTTAAAATTCCGTTTATAACCACACGAACCCAAAAACCTGAGGTGGATACGTTTGAGTGAGGAGGACCAGAAGGGCCTAAAAAATAAAATTTCGTCAAAGTCAAAAACAAACCATTTCTGTGACCTAAATTTGCATGGCGAAACCGGGTTCTCAATACCAAAACTGCGATTTTTCTTACCTAAAACCCAAAACCTGAGTCAGGTCTTCCTTTCGCAGGTGGGCATCTTATAGAAAAAGCATGGTCGAATACACCCGTATATTTGTTTAATCTACCTCCTTACGTAACCGTGATCCATCACTCAACCACCTGGTCACCACTACCTGAGTACTACCATCTGGGTACCCTCACCTGGATACCACCTAAATGTACCGCCAGATGTGCGAAATCAAAATTTTGGTACTTTCCGATCCGATTCCCCACACTTTTCAGCTAAGAATAAATGGTTGTCTTTTCTTGCAAAAAATTTCACTTTTTAGGCTATACAGGTGGATCCACTTGAACTTAGGGGTGCCCACTTAAAGGGCATGGTCACCTGTTTTTAAATTTGTCCCCGCCAATTCAAAAAATTTCCCGAATCATTAAACTTCTGTACAGATTTTTCAGCTTGTTTTTTAACAAAACAAGGCCTAGAATTTAATTTTAGGTGTAGTTTTGTTAGAAACCAAGTTGAAAAATCCGTACAAAAGCTCAACGATTCGGAAAATTTTTTTGAATTGGCGGGGTTAAAATTTGTAACAGGTGACCATGCCCCTTTAAGGTAATCGGGCTTAGGTTGGTAAAATCGTAATTTTATTACTAACGATCCCAATTCCTCATAGATTTTTGGCTAGAAGAAATGGTTTGTTTATTATTCAGACTAACTTTTAATTTTTCAGGTCTTTCAGGTGGATTTCCACCTACCCGAGACCACCCATCCTAGGTTTCAGACTCTAGGTGGGCGAAATCGTAGTTTTTGTCTTAAGAAACCAAATTGCCCAAAGAATTTAAGATTAGATAAAATGGTTTGATTTTAATTTAGACTAAGATTTAATTTTTAGGCCAGCCAGGTGGATATCCACCAAACCAAGTGGTACCCACCCCGGGTTTCAGGAGTTGGGTGGGTAAAATCGGGATTTTGGTCTTTTGGTCTCACCAAATTTTTGACACAATTCTACGTATTATAGCATAATTTGTTTTTTAATTTGACTAAATAATATTTTTCAAGCTATCCAGGTGGAATCCTGCTGACCAGGACCACAAGGAATGAATAATACATTCTGTGAACGTTTGAAAGTAACGTAATAGGATGCGAAAACGAAACTATACACCCAATTAATTGCAGATAAGCTTTTTGTGAAATAGTTTTGTCAAAGAACAATTATTTTCGAAACAAATCGTGTTAAGACCAATTGTTTCTTATTTGAATTTATTGTCAAATGACTTTTTGCCCTATCCAATTGTTAGTCAAATAATTTTTGTCCTATTCTGGGTGTGCCTCGGAACCAGGGTTTCCAATTTTTGTGTGACAGTGACACTGACGTCACTATAGTCAGTGTGACACTGACAGTGACAGTGACAATGACAGTGACATCAAAGTGTTACTGTCATTGTCACTGTCACACTGACTTTAGTGACGTCAATTGATATCTCTGGTATTATTTATTTTTCAACTACTGCTTTTTATAGTTAATAAGATCGAGAACCCGGATGCCAACTCTTTCGAGAGTCCAGTTACGGCAAAAGAAAGAAGCTCGACCTGATATAGCAAAATTTCACTCAACTAAACGGATTCAAAAAAGCAAGATACAATGACTGTCGAGAGGTTGGTTCTCTTTCAGTTACCTTCTGTGAATATTTGTTTGTAAAGGAGATGACCAAAACAACGATTATTCTTCGGCGACATCTTGATTCTAGGCACAGAAACATCGCATCACATTGCTGTCAACTTAGACCTTGAGCAATGCTACAACTACAAGGTTCGTCCTTGGGGAAATAATCTTAGATTGACTTTTATACATGTCCAGTCTATTTTTCAGAATGGCTCCACTCAGCCTTTGAAGATGTGTTTGCAATGCCGACGCAAGAATGATGTTATTCATTTCTCGGGCTACAAGAAGATGATTTTGTCGTAAGAAAGGTGAACATTTCTCCCAAATTGAAGAAGTTACGTATATCTGGTATAAGTTTACTTCTGTTTTTGACTAGTTGCAGTTAGCTTTTTACAACAATTGCATGAGCGCAGTCAAGTCAAACAGTCTTTTGGAGAAATGCAGTCATTGAAGACGTTGATGCCTACAGCGTAGGAAGCGCACTAAACTGAAGTATTTCTAACACCCTAGTGACTTCTTTAGTAAACGATATTCTAGGATGAAAAATTCGCATGTGTACTGACAAAGAACAGAATATGGATCGATCAAGTATTTACAATTGCTGCGGCTTTGCGCTCTTCGACTTCTTATGCTCTGAATGACGCTGAACTTTGGATGGCGGCTGAGTGGAAAATCAAATGGTATCTTAGTTGCATTGGATGTTCTGTTAACACTGTTTTCTTAAGCTGCCTACCGTCCATAAGTCACAAATCAAGAAAATCGAACGAAAAATTCGAATGCTACCCTTGATGCTCTTATCGAAAACATGAAGCAGAGATGACAAGAGATGTCCACAAAGTCATTCGTTAGTTTTGTTGATTATATTTCCAGTCAATAAAGTTCAGGAAACATAGAAAATTAGATATTTTTCGGTTATGAAAGTAACACAGCAACAATGACGTTATCAATGTTTGACACTGACAGTGACATCAAAATGTCAGTGTCACTGTCAGTGTCACTGTCATTTTGAAGAAGCGCATTTTTAAAATGACAGTGACACTGACAGTGACACTGACACTTTGATGTCACTGTCATTGTCGTACACACTCATTTGATCACAACTCATTTGATCCCACTCATTTGATCCCACTCATTTGATCCCACTTATTTATTTAATCCCAACTCATTTGATCACAACTCATTTGATCTCACCTCATTTGATCCCGCCTCATTTAATCCCACCTCATTTGATCACAACTCATTTGATCCCACCTCATTTGATCCCGATTTCAAAAATTTGTATTTCAAAGTTTTTGGAAAGCATGGTGGTCTTTTCTTAAGTTTAATTTGGTAGAAAAATCTTTGTTATTGGTTTGGCTTTAGCAATATCGATGGCTATGAACGTGGGTGATGCCTCGCTGATCGGTGGGCCTAACGAAGGTGAAAACTTGCCGTATCAACCATCTGTTCAGGTTACGAACCTTAGTTAATTTTTTTCTCCTTTATTGGGTATTTCAGGGGATTTTGTCTCTAGCAAATCGAGGAAAGCAGTGCCTGATTGCAGGTGGCTATGAATTTGTGAAAAGCAGGGTAGTGAGTAACGGAACAATTCAAAACTGACGCTGCATCAAGATGAGTAAGTGCGGGGTACGGCAAAAACTTTCTTTGGTTCAGTCGACGGTCTTCGCCTACTCAATTCTCAAATATGTATAGAGAGTCTTCAATAAGCGTTTTCGCAAGGCCAAGATCAACCTAGAGCCAACTCATTTCTCGAGTCAACGCCGAAGAAGAGAAGACGTGACAACTGGTCGTCAGGTATGTCATCCTATAAATCAGTCCTAAAGATTGAATTTTTTGACCATCTAGAGTCTAGTAAGAGTGAATCCTGTTGAAGTGCTGCGCCAGCCGCGTCGTCTAGATGACTGCCGCGAAGCGAATATAAAAATTTTGTTTCGTGCTTATCAGCCGTCAGATCGAATGGAGTTCTTAAAAGCCGAACAGCATCATCTGGCAAATTTTCTAGTTGTTGATGTGGGAGAAGAAGAAAATGAGGACTTCTAAAACTGATATGATGTTTTACGTTTGTCATTTTTGTTTGTTCATTACAATTGTTAAAGAAATCTTCTATTTTATCAATAAAAAGTGCTTCTCTTCTGGTTGTGTTTGGATAAGTATGAAACTATGGTCAAGTAAATAAGAAATTTTCAGTCTGTACGATTTAGCTTTTAAGAAAGCTAGAAAACAACAACAGAGACCTCAGAAAGAGAAGAATACCACGTTATTCGAGCTATTCCGATCTGGAACTTTCCGGATGGTCCAGGTTGACTTATACTTGGATGATCGATCAGTCAACAGGTCGGCTCGTCATCTCAATATCCAGTTGCTTTAGAGCCATTCGAAGTATTCTAGAGTGGTTTGAAGTGGCTCGGGGATATTTGAGGCGTTCAGTGTGGTATGGGCTCCCTAGAACAGATTTACCCCGAAAAGATTATGAAATAAGCACAAAAAATTTAATGCTGCTAGGCGGATTGAAACCCTAGTACTTGGGAAAGACTGGACGATAAATTTGCCGGGGAATGAATTTACCGGGTTAAATTAGCCTAGTACCGAAATTGGGATCAAATGAGGTGGTATGAAATGAGTTATGATCAAATGAGTTGGGATTAAATGAATGGATCAAATGAGTGGGATCAAATGAGTTGTGATCAAATGAGTACGAACCGTCTTTGTCACTGTCAGTGTCATTGTCACTGTCATTATTGGAAACCCTGCTCGGAACCCTATCCAGAGCAAATTTCAATTTGGTATATTATTATATATGCGCACAATAAATATATACGTCTAATTCTTTGCCTCCGGCTCTGCTCTGACTCTCGCTTCGAGTAAGAGCCAGAGCGGGAGCGAAAATTTTCAAACAGTTTTGAGAGCCAGAACAGGAGCACACTTTTTGAAGTTGAGAACCGGGAGTGAGAGCCAATTCTTTAAAACTAGGATTTCAGAACCAGATCCGGAGCGAAATTACATCACTGCTGCTTACTAATATTTGGAAGCTTTTTAAACATGATTATGAAAATAAAAAAGCCTAAGCACTAAAAAGTACAAGTCTTCTTAAAAATTACAGATCCGAGTCCTGATTAAAGAGCTTTGGCAGAGAACTGTTAAAAGCGCCAACAAGAGTGCTTTACCTTTGCCCCGTATTTAATTTCAGCCGGATCAAGTGTAGTATACACCCTTCACTCAAGTGTAGTATACACCCTTCAGTCAATTAGCTTGGGGGACCAAGGCATAATTTTTAAAATTATTTTATTTTAAAAAAAGTTGCCTTGGTCCCCCAAGCTAATTTGACTGAAGGGTGTATACTACACTTGAGTGAAGGGTGTATAGTAAAACTTAGCCTTTCAGCCTATGGATCTACACCAGCCGCAAAAATCAAAACTTTCTAAGATATAATGCGGTAATGGAATGGTAACGATTTTATTCAACGGAATTATAATTCAATACGAGATCAAGTCAAGGAACTAAACAAATCGCGAATCTAATTGGTCCGCAGTTGGATACGCCTTTTGGATTTTCACCTCGAGAGTTGGACGGTCGCTGTTATCCGTAGAAATTTCGCCAATCTTCTGCACCACCTTAAATTTAGTTTATCAGTAATATTTAGACCCTGGGCAGATTGTGCATTAAAACTGCGAAGAAAACCAACCTTCATGCCACTTGAGACCCGTCCGAATATCGTGTGTTTGCCGTCCAGATGTTGAGTAGGAGCCAACGTAATAAAGAACTGCAATTCAATGCTATAAGCTAAAAATTTTTAAAAATAACTTCCCTACCTGCGACCCTTGAGTATTAGGCCCTGAGTTTGCCATCGATATGATGCCAGCTCCCGTGTGTTTTAATGAATCCGAAATTTCGTCTTCAAACTTGGCTCCATATATAGACGAACCTCCACGCCCTGAACACCAAAAAGAGTAATAGAAACCATAGACTGAAGTGACTTGCCTGTTCCTGTCGGATCACCACCCTGGATCATAAAATCTAATGTAGAGCGAATAAATTAATGTTTCAGCTCAAAATATGAAGCCAACCTTGAATTACTCGGTGAAAAATGGTTCCTGAGATAGCAAGTTAAAATATTTTAACACAAATACACATTTTTACCATTGTAATATCCCTTCCTAGCAAGTTCAGCAAAGTTTTGGCAGGTGCGTGGTGCGTGATTCCAATATAGTTCTACAACGATTTTTCCCATCCTGAACAAATTATAGCTAGATTCCATATTAAGAAGTTTGTAATAGCATGAGTAAAATCTTACGAAGTATCCAGAGTAACATAAGCTGGGTTGCTGTTGGCCATATCAACCTATATCTTTGCAAGCACAAATATAAAGCAATTTGATCTGAAAAAGCTTAATTATCGTTATTCGGAAACACAAATCTCTATGGAGTATATGCACTGCTCAAAAAAATTAAATAATTACTGTAAAGTCTTATCTTGATAATTTATAATTTGTTATTTAATAATGACCAAAAAGTGAAGTAAAGAAAAATGTAATTTTTTTATTATTATTATCGTAAGCCAAATGGTAAAATCATGGCACATAATCAGCAAACAACATTATAAGTAAAGAGGATAGTACAAATGAAGAACTTAGAGATTGTTTTTAACAGGTAAATTACGGATTATAATACGGTGGTGTAGTGATGGGCAACCGGACATTTGGCATAAATTGTGCCAAATGTACGCCGGAGGGAAAATTTTTTAGCCCACTTTTTGAAGACAGAACGAGCTGACTTTTTCAGGATCAGTAGATATAGCTGAGAAGAATTGATCCTGAAAAAATCAGCTCGTTCCGTCGCCAAAAAGTGGGCTAAAAAAATTTTCCTCCGGCGGACATTTGGCACAATTTATGCCAAATGTCCGGCTGCCGTAGTGATGCTAAATTGAGTATTGCTTTTCAGAAAAATCCAAGTAAATCGCCCAAAAATTGAAAGTAAGCTTGGAGACCGGGCAAGAATTCAGATGAAATGTGTCTTTTTATTGGTATTCCAGTCCAAAATCCGACCGCTTGAAAATGTGGAAAAGATTCGGAAATTAAAACAATTCAAACTTCCTACGTCTTGATTTAAAAGAAATCAAAACAAATGGTCCGAAGAAAAAATAAGACTCTTCCAGAAAAATTCCTGACTTTTTATGGACAATACTTTTTTCTCTGACTAAAACACTTTTTTCTCTCACTAAAACACTTTTTCTCCGACTAAAACACTATTTTTTCCGACTAATTTCATTTCCGATTAAAATACGTTTTTCTCCTACTAAATACTTTTTCCCGACTAATTTACTTCTTTTTCCGACTAATTTTCTTTTCTTTTCGACTAATTTCTCGTTTGTTTATATGGCTCTAGGGTTGTCAAACGTTCGAAATTTTCGAACGTTCGATTCGACGAACATTCGAAGTTCGAAATTTTCGAACGTTCGGTTCGATTCGAAGTTCGAGTTCGAAAATTTCGAACGTTCGGTTCGATTCGAAGTTCGAGTTCGAAAATTGTCGAACGTTCGGTTCGATTCGAAGTTCGAGTTCGAAATTTTCGAACGTTCGGTTCGATTCGAAGTTCGAGTTCGAAATTTTCGAACGTTCGGTTCGAAATTTTCGAACGTTCGATTCGAAGTTTGAATCATACAATTTTCACATGTTCGATTTATAAAGTTCTGATTATTTCAAATTCAAGCTTCGAATCTGACATTTATTCCATGCTAGTTTTCATGATTCTGTAAATGTTCTTGATGCTTTTAGTTTAACAGTTACCGTATTTCCTCTAATATAACCACCCCCCCCCCCCTTTGATTCAAAATCGTGTTCTTGGCATTGCGTTTTCGACCCACTTTTTCGTCACTTCTCTCAGGCAAGTTATGACCCATTTTGTAGCCAGTGAGATGAGCTACAGAAGGAGTGGTAACTTGCTTGGGAGAAGTGATCGAAAAGTGGGTCAAAAACACAACGCCACAAACACGTTTTTTGAATTTAGGGGGGTGGTTATATTAGAGGAAATACGTTATGCCGAGCGACGTTTGGGCAACTTTTGTGAAAAAGGGCGACAAGGCAGTTTGCAAGTGTGGTGCTGAATATTCGCTTGGAAAAAGTGGAGCCACAACAAATCTATCTTCTCATCTACAATCTGCAAAACATAACGAAGCTATGGTAAAATTCGATGGTTCAAGCGCGAAGAAGGCACGAACGGAAACACTCCTTCGATATTCAGTCCGAATTACTCGAAAGTATGACAATTCAAAAAAAAATCAATTTTATTAACCTAATTTATTAGATTCAAACGGATAATTTGAGAAATGACGTGCTGAAGCTGATTGTTCAACATAATTTGCCATACTCGATTGCTGAATCGCCGTTTCTTCGTCATCTGATCAGAACTAACTATGGAACCTCAAAGGTGATTTTAGCAAGGCTTTTTAAAAATGAGTTTCCCCGTAACCTTAATTCAGCTACCTTCGCGTCACGATATTTCCTCAGATGTGCCGAAAAAGGCTGAGGAATGCAAAGAAAGTCTCAGGAAATTTGCAAAGGATCAATATATTTCAATCCCCTTGGATGAGTTCTCGCACAGGGAGCACTCACTACTATGGTACGGCTTATAGTTTCTGTGAATTCTCTCTGGAATAGCTTTTTTTAATTCTCCGAAATTCCCTCATCTCGCAATTCTGGCTCGTAAATACTTGTCCATTTCGTTATCCAGCGTTGCGTCAGAAAGGTGTTTTTCCAAAGCTTCTTTTCTCTTCGCTAACTCTCTTCGATCCCGTTTACCAAATGATGCTGCAGCCAACCTTCTTCACATCAAAACCGGGCTGGTGGATTCAGTACTAGAGGATGCCAGAAGCAAGAATACTGAAGAACCGGAAGAAATCATCAATATTTTAATGGAAAATTCCGTAGATTTCGAAGAATTTTGATTTATTTGGTTGTTATAGTTTAATAAAGGTCACGAAATTATGACTAAAATTATAAAAATATCTGGTAAAAAGTTCTAAATTTCCCTAATTACACGTTCGATTCGAATTCAAGAATTTTCGAATCGAGCGTTTGGTTCGAAGTTTGAATTCGAAAATTTTCGAATCGAACGTTTGGTTCGAAGTTTGAATTCGAAAATTTTCGAATCGAACGTTCGGTTCGAAGTTTGGATTCGAAATTTTCGAATCGAACGTTCGGTTCGAAGTTCGAGTTTGAAATTTTCGAATCGAACGTTCGGTTCGAAGTTCGGGTTCGAAAATTTTCGAACAAACGTTCGGTTCGAAGTCGAACGTTCGAAAAAATCTCGAACATTTGACTCGAAGTTCGAAATCGAACGTTCGATTCGACAACCCTATATGGCTCCTTATCTAAAGTCTCCGATTGAATTTTTCAGCTGTTTTGAGCCACCTCACAACAGGAAGCATGGTTATTGCATTGCTATCTCAGTGATTTGGGCTGTTTTCCGTAGACTCAGATACCCTTTTGTGAAGCATGTTCTAAATTGGATTTTTACCTATTTATGACCAATTTTCTTGTCTTTCTATGTGTTAAGTGACTCAAAAAGGCCGAAAAATTGGATCGGAGATCTTAGATAAGAGGTCATATAAACAAACGAGAAATTAGTCGGAAAAAAGAAAATTAGTCGGAAAAAAACACACGTTTGAGCCCGCCCTAACGTGCGCTGGCCTACCCTTGCCTAAGCCTAAGGCCTAAGTTAAAAAAAGTTAAAAGAACATGCAAAAAACCGTCAAAAATGAAATTAAAAAATTCAAAACTGTAGCGAGTCACAATTTGTAGCGAGTCGCAATTTTACCAAAAAAGTTGAGTAGAAGACCTGCCCCCATATTCATAATCACTATCGGATACTATCCGATAGGATAATTATCCGGATAGTATCGGATAATTATCCGGATGGTATCGGATAAAAATTCTATCCGATAGTGATTATGAATATGGGCGCTGAAGAGACCACGTCGCAAAAACTTACAATTTTAAAGTACTCAAACTTCGATAAACGAACACCCTAAGCGTAGTCAGCAAATAGTTTAAGCATTTAAAAATAATAGTTTCTTTTGGAATTAAGAAAGGGTATAATAATGCCCCTCTAAATTCAAATGTTTTATAGAAAAAGATCACAAAATTGTGAAGACATCCAGTTGTATTTTTTCCCCAAACTCTTCCAAAGTTTCTAAAAAATAAACTTTTTTATAGCGTAATATAATAAGTATAACCAAATGGCGATCAATTTTCTTGAAAGTCATATCATATCGACAGACATGAAACATATGCACTGTGTTTATGGCATTTATCGATTATGATCCTTGCGCATCCGGTCGACAGCGTTCAGTAATTTAGATAATTATACAAAAACAACAAATTTAATATAAATCATTCTAAATTGACATCACATATTCATGGCAATTATATTATCGACAAGATAAGATGATAAGGCAACAGTGAATAAATTTTAAAGTTTTAGTTAATAATATGAATTAAAAGGTGTTTTTGCCTTCTTTACAGTCCTTCATACACCTTAACTCTGCACTTAGACGAACCAGCGCCACTCTGAAATCAAAAACATAATTTTTCCACTGAAAATGAAATGAATTCCACACATCAAATAGCTATGAATCATAATCAATTCACGACCTCTTACAAGGGCAAATTCAATCGTACATTTAGGAAAAAGACATGTTTAATGCAACTCAAATCACACTTTTGTTATTATGCACATTAACTTACCTGGCTATTTACACCAAAAATATTGGAATATCTCCTGTTGACTATAACTGCCTTTGTTAAAAAAATATTTATCTTTTTTTTGTTGGAATAGGGTGGTGGGGCTGAAGTTTATTTGTTTAATCACCATATTCTCTCTAATTAAAGGACATCCCTATAATTAACGCACCCTCTATAATTAACGCAGCCCCTCGACAGAGGTTGGGTAATAACGCACCCCCTCTAATTAATGCACCTCCCCTCAATTTTTTTTCGTCCCGCAACGTAATAATCGCATTTTTCTCAGTTCCTCAATATTTCGATTTTTGTTAATGTTCTTAATTTTTGATTTTAGTCAATCCATGAATCGAATTCGTGCAGACTATGAAAGCGATGCGTCCAGCGGTGATGATGAGGAAGATAAGGAAGGCCAAGGCAAATAAAAACTTTTTTTCGAGAAGTAGCCTTCGCACACTTAAAAACGTGTTTGCTAACCGTTCCACGGATAAAAAATTGTTTTGGAGCGCTTTTAACCGTGTTTTCGGATTTCCGGTATAGTGAAGTTCAATCCTAGTAGCGAAAAGTAATAATAATCGCATAATCGCACGATTAGTCGCACCTGCATTTTTTGGAATAATTGTTGCGATTAATCGCATTTGATTTTTTCAAATAATCGCAATCGCACAATCGAAAAAAAAGCCAAATCGTCAGCTCTACTTTTGATTGTGTGTTGATGTTGTACTAATGAAATTGTTTGTTATCTTGTGTTTTTTTTCAAGAATTTTCACCGCGCTGGCGTCGGCCATGTTGAAAAATCAACGCTCCCCTCTAATTAACGCACCCCCTGGACAAAGGTTGGAAATAAACGCACCGGTGCTTTAATTAGAGAGAATACGGTACTTTTGAAAGATAATATATTCAGGACGGATCGTTCATACTGATTGGAAACGAGCAGATCCTTGAATCTCACTTTCTCGGTGAAAATCATAAAAAGCGCAAAAAAGCAAATGAACATACTATGGAACGCGGGAATGGAGCTTGGAAACTTTTAGAGCTTAAAAAATATGGTGACAAATATGAATAATGGTAGGGCAATATCGAGTGTGATTTTCTTTTCCGGCGATAGGTGCCATGTCTCGTTATATTGGGATGTTATTACATCGGGAGTGTAATGTAATTTAAAAAAATGGCAAAATGTCACCTTTCGCAGAGTTGAATACTTATCGATTCCTGAGTGAAGATTTGATGAGTAAATTCTGTCCAATTCTGACTGCTTATCCTGAAATAAAAAATGTTGTTAAAATTTTGACTTTCCTTTTTATTAAAATCTTTTGAGAGTATAGAGATGAAATTTTATTTTTATACCGAAAAAATAAATTCTACATTATGTTACGATGATAAATATCAAATTATCCTATCTCTTTTTCTACTCAATTAAATACAGTCGAAACTCATTATAACGCGCTTTTTAGGGACCGGCAAAATTATGTCGTTTTAACAAGCTGTCGTTATAACAAGCGTTTCTGGGTGCAGGACATTTCACCGTCCCTATCTTCACCGTCGGTCAATTTTCACCGTAACTATTTTCACCGTCAGCATTTTAGGACCGCTTTTTAGATCTAAATTTTTATAAATTTTTTAAAGTTTTGGTACTAAATTGTAGCCCTGAATGTCAGCTACATTTTGGTATTACAATTTCTTAAAAAAACAAGAAAATTTAGTTCTAAATTATAAAAGACGCTCACCCTGTGTTCTACGGTGATGAAAAGTGTGAGAGTGAGCGCCTTTTAAAGTTTAGATCTAACTCTCTCTATTTTTCCAGAAATTGTGGTACCAAAATTTAGCTGACATTCAGGGCTATAATTTGGTACCGATACTTCAAAAAATTAAAAAAATGTAGATCTAAAAAGCGGTCCTAAAATGCTGACAGTGAATTTAGTGAACGGTGAAAATAGTGACGGTGAAACGTCCTGCACCAGCGTTTCTTTCCAAACATTTCTCAGAATGTCGCTACAAAGAGTTACAACTAGCAGTCTGCGATCGGTTCCGCTAATTATGTCCACCACCAAAGGAAAAGACTAACTTCCAGATCCTTCACAAATCCGTCTTTTCTAAAGCAGTCGGTGGGTGTTTCCGGTTTTACATTTGTCCGCGATTTTCGTAGGAACTATAGAGCTTTGAAGAGTTCTTTCAGTTACAATGTAACATGATGAAAATTTTGAGAAAAAACACACACATAAAAACGGCGTAGGGCGTTTGGCCACTTTTGTGTCATTTTTGGCGTTCAGCCCTATGTTCTGTTTTAGCCACTTAGGCCTACTGAGGCTTAGGCCTTAGGGTTAGGCCTTAGGCCTAGCCTTAGGGACCAAAAAATGTCTTACGAACTACAAAATGGCTGAAAAAATAAGCCTAAGCGGCTAAAACAGAGCATAGAACGCCAAAAACAACACAAAAGTGGCCAAACGCCTACGCACCATAAAAAAAAGAAAAAAGTTTAAAAATTTTGAAAAAATTGTTAATTGTGTTACAACGTAGCAACAACATATAAAATAATTTAAATTTTTTTTCACAGCAAAGATTTCTTCCTTGAGACATCTGCGAATCAAAATTTTGTAGGAATCGTTGTAACAAGTGTCCCTATAACAAATTTTGACTGTATTTTGAGATATAGAGAAGTTAATTAGACGCCTGCATTGTGCCCAAAGTGTAATTTAATGTTTTTTTTCGAATAAAATTTCGATTATTAAAGTTTGAAGTATATGGCTAACCTCTAGTTTAAGTCGTTCAATCTCTGTTCTAAAGTTTAAAAGCCGTTCTTTGAGATTGTGGTTCTTGATGTAATATTCCTTCTTTGAATTTTCAATCTCCGCATACAAGCTTTGCATTTCTTGGTTGAAACTTTTATTGGCTAAGCTGTTGTTTAACACATCATGACCGTTGCTCAAGTTTGGTGTCGAGTATTGCTCAGAAGTGATTGTGTTAGCAGGCGGGTTTGTGTAGATGGCTCCATTAGATTGAGTGGCCGATCGCTTTTCAGTATACAATGGAGGGCTGGAAACTGTGGGTTTCATAGGCAGGGTGGTGGGTATCTGTTTGATGTCTGAAAAAATCATTGTAGTTACATGATTGAACAGATTGTTTTAGGACGATACGGAAAAATGCCCATTCTTTGGCGAAAAAGTGCCCCTTTTTGTGAAAATGCGCCTCTTTTTTTTCGTTTTAGTCACAAAGGCAAAAAAGAGCCCCTTTTTGTGAAAATATGCCCCCTTCTGCGAAAAAAAGTGTCCCCTTTTGGCTAAAAATGCCCCTTTTTATTGAAAATGTGCTTTATATCCACACACATTGTATTTCTGAAAAAGTACAACTCGACATTTTTAAGTGGTCCGGGTTTTCAAATAAAGTGACCGCGAACATGAAAAATAACAAAAAATAATATGCTCTATACTTAACCAATTGCATACCATCATTAACTGAAGAGAGGTAGAACATCTCTGCATGAGAATGCCTGAGTGGGTTGACAAGATTGGTGGCTGACTCGGGGTTGTAGTGAGGCAGCCAAGCCTTAATTTTCATTAGGAAATCAAGTCTATCCTATAGGATTAGTATATAGATGGTCTTTAGGGTCTCAGCGTAACTTTGGGACAGAACATTGCTTAAAAACGAAATTTTAGCGAGCTTGTGACATGACCGAGCAAGACTTCGGTACCGAACTGTGGACAAAATTAGGTTCGTGCCGCTACCCCTTCCAAGTGTAAAGTTGTAAAAAAAGTTGGGTGACGTATTTTTCAAAAAAATTCGTATAGTTTTAGAGCTAAAACACAGGAAACTACCTGTGAGTTCTGCAACAACTGACTCCTGTGAAGATTTTCTCGATTTCGCCATTCAGTGTCTTGCATTAGTCGGTGGGCCACCAGTTCTGCATCGCGAACTTTTCGCTCCAGTGTCATCTTCATTTCCTCTGCCTTCAAAATATATAATTTAACAAAAATTGATGAAATCGGAGGCACCTTCATTTGGGACAACTTCACTCGCTGCACTTCTGCTTCAGCTTCACTGGCTCTTTTGCTCAGCTCCAGTGCTTCATTTTCAGAAACTCTTGCTTTTTCAGCAATCAGTTTGTGGGTCTCTTCACTATTCTTCATGACATTTTGCATGGCTGCCAATTGCTCTGTGAGTATTGTTATCTCAACCTTGTATCGATCTCTTTCAGCTTCTAAAATATTTATTTTTCAGACGAAAATTCTACAGACATCTTTTCCAGGATTTTTTATTTTCAGCTTTATCACCTAAGTTTTCCATGATTTTCTAATTCTCAAGCAGGTTTTTTTTGTTAAAAATAAAAAAGCAAACAAAACTTTTTATGTTTAAAATGCAATAAACTCCAAAAATCAGTACTTTTTAAGAGCTTTCGACTAAGAGTGCGATTTTGAATGATTTTGACTACGGAGACCTGGTTTAAAAAAATAAAATAGGAATTTTTCGAAATTCAGTTTGTTTTACCTGCTTGAACTCTCAGTTCCTTTTCTTTTTGCAGCCGACTTTGTTCGGAAAGTCTTCTTTGACGTTGTTCTTTAGCTTGAATTTTCATTTGTTGAATTTCCAGTAGATCAGGCTGTCTTCTTCGGAGATAGAGATTGTGTGTGCCAATACACAAGTCTACAAGCCCACACAAATTATTGCAACAAATTTGAAAATACAAATAAATCACCTAAAATGGACATGTTGATTGAACAGTCCTGAGCCCGGAACTTAATTTTGCTTTTGTCGTGAGTGCAAATAGTGAACAGCTTGTTTTGGAAAGAAATATTTTTTATTTCAGCCCATGGGAAAAATGGACGGGGCGAAAGGCGGTTGGAAACTGCAACAGAACTAGTTACATAATTGTTTGAATCGAAAACTTTATGGAAACCCACATTCATATATACCGATCCCTTGGGCTGACACACCCAACAGTAGATCCGTGTCTTTTTGGTTGTAAATGGAGTAGTACTGAATCCCATGCATATCTAAGTCTTGTGCCACACGAAGATACTCCTATTAGAACAAAAAATTATTTTGACTATTTCCAAAAGTAAGAGGTCATTTTTATCAAGGGCTTATTGCTATTTTGGAGTGAAGAAAATTTCGATGTAAAATTTCAAAAATAATATTTTGAACCTCATCTATCATCGATTAGCCGAACATCAGTAGTCAGATTTTGTAATCATCAAGTTACTTTTGGCATATTTCAGTTTTTGAATTATTACCATCTCAGAATCTTCTGTAGAAGAGCCATTATTATTAGCCCACCACTTGCGTATTCTCTCCTCCCACATCTCACTCGACATATCGTATTGGTCAATGACCGACTGTGGTAGAAGCTTGTTCAGTTCCAATTCAATGGTGTCTTTGCAATCACCATACATTGCTTGGACTGAATACGAGGCTAGCAACACAGCAGCTTCTGGTTGGCAATACTGAAATGGATTACTAATTCATTATCGAAGACTGAATAAAAATACCAAATCCATGGATAAAATGGATTGCTTGATTTGAAGGAAAAACAGGTGTCTAGTCAGGTCTGCAAAGTTTTTGTTAAAAAGAAATGATTTTCGCATACAAACCTTGTATCAATTCTTCTTCGACACTTTCTGGGTAAAATTTGACTAGGAAAAGGAAATGCATGGAGCCATCGTTTTGTTTAGGCACTTCTTGTTGGCTTATCTATGAATTTTCTTAACCAGTAAATGTTTGAATCGCTAGCCAATGTACTACAGGGTATCCCAAAAAACCCTACATTTCAAGAAGGCCTATATTGACAAAACTTAAAATCTCAGTTTCGAATCCCAGTAAAATATTTTTATACCATTTCATAGAGAACTTGCGGGTCGTAATCGTTTTACCAATGAAACTTTTTCAATGAGATCATTTTGACAATAGAATCTTTTTGCTAATGAAATTATTGGATTGGTCAAAAATTATCCGGGATATTTTATTAAGACTTATATTTTATCAATGTTGCAATCATATCTATTATCTTTTCATACCATTTTGTAGCTCTGCATCTCCTCTTTCAAATGGAATATTAACCTTAGCTTGATCATTTAGGATAAGTCGCCATTTGGCTCCATGGCCGAAATCCTGTTATTCCAATTTTTTCAGATTTCTTGCATTTTTTCAGAAAGTCTATTTTTTCCAAAAAGCCATATCTCAACACTCAGATTTCTAAAACTTATTCTGTAAAGTGGATTTTGTAGCTCTTGAGCTGCGCTACAACTCAGTTGTAAGATGTTGCTAGATCGTAATATCCAGAATTAAAATTTTGACCAGTTAAAGTGATGAAAACGCTGGTCAATTTCTCAAAATGACCTGACAAGTGTTTGGAGCCAAATGGCGACTTATCCAAAATAATCAAGCTAAGATTAATATGCCATTTGAAAGAGGAGATGCAGAGCTACAAAATAATATGAAAATAGAATAAATATGATTGCAACATTGATAAAATATAAGTCTTAATAAATATCCCGGATAATTTTTGACCAACCCAATACTTAGTTAATGGTATGTTTTCGCCGATTGACTGTCTTCTCAAGTACTCTTGTCAGGCAAATTACCACTCATTCTGTATCTGGTCTCACTGGCTACAAATTGAGTGGTAATTCGACGGACAAGGCGGACAAAGTACTTGAGATAAGAAGCTATTTGTGAATACATACCATTGGCGAATTAATCTCATTGGCAAAAAGATTATGCCCCGGATGTGCAGGGCTACAAAGTGACATGAAATTAAAAAAACGTGTAATATAAAAATGGTCTAGCGGTCTTCTTGAATTGTAGGGGTTTATGGGATACCCTGTAGATTGTTTGCACCGATTTTTTTTATATGTTTTAAGTGTGACTTGAAATTTTCATTAATTGTATTTTAAAATATAAGAAAACTTATATAGGGCTCTAAGCGACTAAAGTATTAACCTTCTTGTCCATTTGTAGCCAGCAAGACAAATCTTTTTTGTTGGTGTACCTCAACCCAAAATACCAAATTTCTCGCAAACCAATTATTCGACACACAGTATCAAAAAGTTGTCTACCGCTCCAGCTCGTCTAAAACATTTTATATAACACTTCGATTATTCTATGTTGAAGAAAATGATATCCGAAAATTCCACCTCAATCATTATACTGTTGAGATCAGCATCCATTGTTGTCACTTTGACTCGGATCAATTTCTTGTTTCGATTGGAAATAAAATCCATGGCCGAATAGCCTTGTAGATTAGCACACGCACAATGGATTTTACACAAGATTGAGGGCAGATGAGATCACTTTGGTAGTATTTTTTGCAACCATATTTTACATGACCAAATAAACTTTTGATCAAACATTTAGTCTCAAGTGGAACTGATTTGATCGACTTAATTTCGTATAGCTGCTCAATATATGAGATTGTTGTGATTCACAACTTATGATCTACAGATTTTCTTTTTTGTATAGATACAAAAGATGAAAAAATCTTGGTCCAAAAATTAAAACCTTAAATTAAAATATTCCTTTCGAAAAGAGAATTTTAGCTTTATTTTGCATGTATATTATGAAAATGCTCAGTTTAAATGCAATTTTATCTTGAATGGATTATTTTATATCTGTTAATTTATAAAAGTTCTGCCACATCGCTTTTCCCGTATTTAGCTTTCACCAACTAATTTGTTTAAAAAAGTTGCCCCGTAAAAATGGTGTTGATCGCAGGTTTGAACATTAATCTAAAATCAAATAGCAGATTATATACAAAGTTTTTTTAGCCTCTGTCATGGCTAAAGGCGGTAATGGTGCGTTGTTATATTCAAAAAGTTTCTTTCAATGTGTAATTTTTCATGCTTTAGCCTTGGTCACTAGGCAATATGTAGCAGATATGACGAGAGCCAGGTTGGAGGGGCTACTAGACGCCTTTCCAAAGCTTTTGGTTGGGTCTGAAAAAAGTATGAAATACTGTCCTAAAAGCACAGAGTAAAGACATATTTTGGAAGTTTAGCCCAGCGTCAGCATACTTTTGTGGAGACAGACAGTGTGCGCTATGTTTATCAGCCTCTGGACAATGTTTAGTAAGTTTCATTGTCATATATTACAATAAATTTTTGATTTTCTGATTTGGTTATTATTCTAGTATGGTTTTGGTCACTACAAAGGCTTCAAATATACTCGAAGATCTTGAAACGCTGCGTCTATTCTCTCGAGTGGTAACACTGTTTTTCCCTCATAAGAAAATGTAGTTTTTGAACTAAACATGTAGATCCCTGAGTACTGCCGTTCCAACGAAGAAACGGAAATACTGGACAAAGCATTCGATTTAATATTTGCTTTTGACGAGATTGTGGTGCTAGGTTACAGAGAGAGTGTTAACTTGGCTCAAGTGAGGACTTTTACTGAAATGGATTCGCACGAGGTAGGCAACTAGGACTATCAGGCTTAAGTATTAGATGATTTAATCTTTTGTTCAGGAACGAGTTTTCAACCAGATCCAAATAGTAAGTTTCTGCGTAACAGTCATTGACTTACAATATTGTTCACAGCTGAGTTGCATCCTAAATTTAGGCCCAGCAAAGAGCTGCGACAAACATGATGAACGAAAAAGTAAAGGAAATAAAAAAAGCAGAGAAGCTGAAAAAGAGTCTCCGTCATGGAGGTGGAAGTGCTTCCAGTGCCACAGCCATCAGCTCCAGTAGTTCTGGTCTTAACATGGCTTCCAAAGACTTCGGCAGTACCTCCAGGTATATTCTCCCAAATGAAAATGTATTAATCTAAACATTCGTGAACTTATCAGCAACTACTCAGCTCCAGTCAAACCTACACCTATTCAACCAATGAAGTCAGCTGCCGGAGGAGGCAAAGCATTGAAGTTGGGCAGTAAATCCACAACTGATGATATATTCTTACAACAACTCAAAAGTGAAGGACAAATTTTGGGGGCTGATTCTAGTTCCAAGGTAATTTGGAAATCTATATTTCGCGGAAAAAATGGTTGGCCTATTTTTTAGCAACAGCAGCTTGCAGGAAGTACTGTCCTGGAAGATGTTACCGAGCAGAACACTTGTCCCGTTCAATTCAAATGTGTCGAGAAGATTACCAGCGGTCAGTCAGCCTATTGGCACACATCTTATTTCAAGATATGTAACCTAACTTTTTTTCAGTAGTTACGAGAGATGGTATTTTATCATAATATTTAAAGGCTATGCAATTTAGCATTTTACTCGTAATTTCAGGAGCTCTAGATACTTGCGAGGTCATTTTACAGTCCTAGTTTTCTGAACTACTCAGATGTCAATATTTAAATTTTAGATAATTGGCTCTGTTTCACTGTATGTCACCGATCCAAAAGTACAAATTAACTTTTAAGTACATTATTTTATTTTGATTTCTTACATTTAGTTCAACACTGTGGCTATAAGAGTAGCTCATGAAGCTAAGGAAGGTGGCGCCCAGCTACAAGTCCATCCAAATTTGGTAACATCTTTTGCGTGTGTTTCTTGACAGCCTTAACTTCGATGTGTATGTAGGACAAAAAAATCTGGCAAGCCAACTCACTTCTTCGCCTCAAATCGGCAGAAAAACCTTTCCCTGTAAATGTGGATGTGGGTGTATTGAAATGGAGACTTGTGAGATTTGACAATCTTTTTACAATATCCTTTTTAAAATCTTAGCAACTGCCAGACGAGGAATCTCTACCACTAGCACGTAAAATTTTATTTTCGCTCCCCTAATATATTATTTTGAGTAATCCAATAAAGAGTTTAGTGAACTGCTGGCCAAACGAGAGTCAGGATGGTTGCGTAATCAATATTGGTAACACACAAAAAAATTCTTTAATACAGTGCAAGCCGACATTATTTCAGAATACACATTACAAAAAGAAGACTGGGAGTTGAACAATGTGACCATTACCATTCCACTACCGTCAGTCAAGGCTAAATAATTGACAAATAACTGTGTGTTTTTGCTATTTTAGACCAGCCACAGTACCAATAGTGTCAGAGTGTGAGGGAGCTTATGAATACATCAAGTCCAAGTCCATGCTTGTATGGACTGTGGCTGTCATTGACACTAGCAACAAGACCGGTGTTCTTGAATTCTCCACTCCCAATGGTCATGCCGAGCACTTCTTCCCAGTAAATGTACGTTCCAATTGACTAAGTAGCAAGGATTGTAACAGCTAATTTTAAATTTAGGTCCGATTTGCATCCGGAAATTTGTTCTGCAAGATTGCGGTAATCGATTTGATATTTTTTAACATCCAATACTTATACAAAATTAATTTTTTTTAGGTGGAAGGAGTAGAAACAATGAGTGGAGGTGAGCCTGTGGAATATCACGCTGAAACCAAGCTTGTCACAGAGAAATATGAAATCCTTTAATTATTGTTTTTCGATCATTGTTGCTATAAGTTTTTATTTATTGTCATAATTATGCGGTTTATAATCATGTTTTTGTGATAAACTAAAATGGTTTCATCCGTAAGGGGAAGCTTACAACTTTTCTGATGATCCAAAAAACATGGTGCATACATCTTTTCGCAAAAGACCCTCGTGGCTAGCATAATGAAGTAAGAATTTTTCTAATCGCACGGTCATTCGCTTGCTATCCCTTCTTAGTTTTTTTGCAATAGGAGAGACTTAGGGCGAAAAACTTCTTTAATCACCAAATCGCTATTTTACGCGTGAAATTCTTCCCTTTTCTACACAGCAATAAATGAATAATTATTTCCAATGGCGCAAATTAACTTTTTATGGGCGCAAATACACTTTTTATGGCGCAAAATTAATAGTTCTTGTAGCACATTCACTAAATTTGCGCCAAGAAAAAGTAAATCTGTGCCATAAAAAGTGTATTTGAGCCGAAAAGAATTTTAATCGCGCAAAACAGTTTTGCGCGATAAAAAAGTATATTTGCGCCAAGACAAAATAATTTTGCGCCATCGAAAATGATTATCCGCAATAACTGTTACGTAACAAATGGCAAAGACTGAGTCAAAAAAATTAAATTTCAAGTAAAATTTTAAAAATCTTATAATAAAACATTTAAATTACCGCCAATTCTCTATAATTGACGCTTTTTAAAAAGATGAATAGACATGGTTGTAGTAGTATTGTGATCTCTGTCTATTAACGCACCATCACCAACATCATTAACCAGCCATGGCGAAAACAGCTGCCTCCTCCCAAGCCAAGAACATTGGCAACAAGAAGCCAAGAGTTGACTATTCGCTTTCTACGTACCAACTGTAAGTTAAATATTTTTTCCAATCATCTTTGCAAAAGAGCAAACAAATAATGTGATTTGCACGTGAACTATTTTTTCTATTGGTCGTAGTAACAAACTCTTTTTCGTGGAAAATCTTGGCGCCTATTCTAGGGTTTTGGAGAATGGTGCTCATAAAATGCTCATAGATTCTTGCCTCTCCTACTCTAATGGTCTCTTAGCCCGATTGGCTCACTCTTGCTCTCCTCTAGCTCCACTCCTCGATTGCCAAATGAAATGATGGTGCAAGTGTTTGGCGTGATTGCTGAAAGTGGAAGTCTTGGTCTGGAGTCTTTGCTGGCGGCCAGAAGTGTTTGTCATCAATGGAACTCGCTCATTAATTCTTCTAAATTGCTCTCTACTAAATTTCCTCTATTAACGGTAAATATATATACGAGTGTGAAATCGGGCAAGACATTTGGCCCGGGAAGTTTGCTTGAAATGCACACTTTGGTTGATAAATTTAGGGCTGCGACAAACACCGTGAGAAATATTATCGTGCAGATTGACTCCCGTCAGGAGTAGAGCTGTTGAATATTCGAAAATTTTGAATATTTAAGTCTATATTCGAAAAAAGTGGAATATTTTCGAATAATATTTGAAATCGAATATTTGAGTCGACAACATTAGTCGGGAGTCAGATCTTGACAATTTATTACAACATTTAGTTTCTTAGTGATTTTTGTGTTAATTTCGATTATGTGTTTGAAAAGTGTGCTTTGAGCAAACTTTCCTCGAGAAAATCTTTTCAGAACTTTAGATTTGAACTCAACGGTGTGGATTGCACTGTTTACTTTTTTCAAATATTCAGGTCTATTTTATAGGTTGATCGACTGGTCGTTACCTTTGACGACCAGCAAAAGTGCTATGAGTTGCGTTGGTGCAATTATGAGAGCCACAAGTCCAGAATTCTGTTATTTTCACCCAAACAAGTCAAGTGCAACAGATTGCAGCTTTGTTTTGCCTTCAACAGATTGGACATAAGGAGGATTGTGTTTCAAGTAGGTTTTTTTAAAGCAATGAAAATAATAGGCAGCACACATTCCTTTTCAGAGTCTTCCCAGTGGCAGTTTTAATGACGATTTGGTTCGTTTCCTATGCCGTCTGTTTTCTTACTGTCGGCACTTCAAACCCAAGGGATTGAGCATCAAGAATGTGTCACTAAAGAAATTAAGTGCTGCTGGTTTGTACAGTTTGATGGCTATGTGTGGCAAAACGTTAGAAACATTCCAGGTCATTAATACATGATTAAATACAATGCAACTTTACTTGAAAGGACCATAGCCGTCACAAACAACGAGAATTTCAAATGTTTAAATTCGCGCGGGACACTTCTCTTTCGTCTCGCACTGTACTCTTTTGACTTGCTTCGAATAACTCAGAAGAGTACAATGAAAGATGAAAGAGAACTGTCCCGCGCGAATTCAAACATTTGAAATTCTCGTTGTTTGTGACGGCTATGGTCCTTGAAAACCCTAAGTGTACTGAGTTTTTCAGAGATGTACAGGGGAGTACGAAACTCTGAAAGCCTTGTCAAGTTTTATTTTAGAAAGTTAAGTCAGGAGTATAACGTACGTCATCTTCAAAAAAGGGATTTCAACCCGAAAAATATTTAAAAAACACGTCTTTAGACGGTTGACAGGCATTTTTCGAAATTTTTTATACCAAAATTTTGGCTTTTTGCCCTGAGGAATCTCTCTACTACAGTAGAAGCTCTCTATAACGACTCCCAAAGGACCGGCTAAACCGAGTCGTTATAGAGAGCGTCGTTATAAAGAGCGTCGTTTTGACTTGAATGACGATCCCACGTAGTGGCACACTATTTTTTTTGGCTTGTTTGGCCAGTTTAGAGGTAATTTGGGTCGCTGATTCCGAATCTGGCGTCAAAAAGTCTAATTACCTCTAAACCGACCAAAGAAGCCAAAAATCGTGTGCCACTAAGTGGGATTGAACCTGCAACACCAAAAACACCATTTTGGGCTAAAAAACGCGAACGCTTACGCACTGCGCCATGGAAGCCACTTTTTCAAACCTAAGTAGCTTTCCCCTCCCCCTTTAAGTTATTTTTATAAGTTATTATTAACTTATTCCTTTCACTAGTTATATTTTATCTTAATACTGTTCCGGAATAATGTTTAGGCGTGTAAACTCAGTGGTCTTAAGCCAGACTCTATCACCGATGCTCATCTTTCCTTACTCAACTAACCAATCTGCGGAGTCTGGTGATCGAATCAGTCAAGTTTCGCGCTAGTCAAAAGTATATACCTCTGTTGCAAATCGGGGATGAGACCTTAAGAAAGTTGATCCATCGCCACAACTATCCAGTCTGAAATTGGAGAAATGCAGTATCACTGCCAGGATGGTTGGCCAATATATGGAGGTAGTCTTAATTTGTAATCTAAAAGTCATAATTGTGAAATTTAATGTAGAGTTGGCTGGCCAAAGCATCAGTTGTGCAGCAGCAACAGGATGGCATACCCAATGTTTGTTCCCATATGTTTGTGCTCAAAGAGTGCCCAGCCGTCAGTAATGCGCAATTTGAGAAGGAGTGTCGTCGCAGGAGTCTGGACTACAGTCAAGGCATGCCATCCCTCATGCCTGCCATGACAACCAAGGCCGTCAACTACAGTATTCATCGGGTGGAAAGCATTAAGGTTGATAAAATTCTGATTTGCTTTAAAAATGGTGGTGTGGTGAAAAAGAGAAGTGAAAAACCCTGCTAATTCCAGGCTTTTTTGCACTGTAGGCCCTTTTAAGTTCCCGTCTAATTAAGGGGCTATTACTTCAGAGTGTCGCAAAAAAAACTCGAAAAATATTTAAAAATAGAAATGAAAAATTACCGTTGTCGTGAGCGCTTATAGTCGTAGTGTCCTTTTTTACATCCTAGTCATACTTATAATGGTCATCATACTTAAAAAGTCGTCGAATATTGCTTATGAAAAGTATGTTTATACAATCGACGCTCGATATAACGAACCATAGGGCTAGGGGAAACTTGCAAAAACGAAATTTGCCAAAACGAAATTTGCCAAAATGAAATTTGGCGAAACGAAATTCGGCAAAACGAAATTTGCCGAAACGAAATTTGCCAAATCGAAATCTGCCGAACTCAGGTTTTGCCGAAAACGAAATTTAAATGAATTTAAATGAAAATATATACGTTGTAGCCATTCAACGGTAGGCAAATTTCGTTTTAGGCAAAACCTACGTTCGGCAAATTTCGATATGGCAAATTTCGTTTTGCCGAATTTCGTTTCGCCAAATTTCATTTTGGCGCATTTCGATTTGGCAAATTTCGTTTTGGCAAAACATACGTTTGGCAAATTTCGTTTTTGGCAAGTTTCCCCTAGCCAACCATAGTGGTTACGCCGTCCGTCGCCGTCCCAATTTTTTTCATCGCCGTCCTGCATTTTCATCAAATTTTTTATAACGGAACGCTTTTTTATTTTACATCATCTAGTCAGTTTTTATTTTTCTACCTTATTTTTAGGTGACTGTCCAGGTTTTTCTTCACTTTTATTCAAAAAATAAGGCCCTCCTAATTTTACACGAAAATTTTCAAAAAAATTGGAGAAATTAGGACGGCCTCATTTTTGTGAACTAAAAGTGAAAGAAACCTGGACGGTCACCCAAAAATAAGGTATAAAAATAAAACTGACTAGATGATGTAAAATAAAAAAGCGTTCCGTTATAAAAGTTTGATGAAAATGCAGGACGGCCATGAAAAAATTAGGACGGCGACGGACGGCGTAACGGTTATCAGTAAAAATGCCAAGACAAAAATGCCAAAAGCAAAAATGCCAAGAGCAAAACGCCAAGAGCAAAAATGCTAACAGCAAAAGTGCCAACAGCAAAAGTGCCACAGATATATTGACTGCAACCCCTGCGATTCTGAGCCTAGTCTTGTTTCCACATAAAGTGGTTATGTTTAATCGAAAGTTTGCTACGTATTTGACTCATATAGAGGTTTCAATTGAGCCCCATGGGGTTCTATTTTTCGGGGACTCCTTGTGTGTCTTCGTGCTTTCATGAATGAATGACATTCACCCTTTATGGTCTCTTTTTACACTCAACGGTGCAGATCCATCCTCGAAAAGTCCACTTGGATAAAATTTTTGTTTTGTTTTTGGCTTCCAAAACCTGTTTTCTGCACTAATTCGAGCATTTTAGAAATGGTTTGACAGTAGTCAAGCTACGTTTTGATGTTATTTTTACAGTTTTCTTCTTATGTAAAAGCATTGCTGCATTAACGTTTTTCTACAGGGTTGGCCAAATATTTTGGAACACTTTGAAAGCGCACAAATTTTACTTTCAGCTGAATCCGAAATTTCGGATGCTGGAGTACCACGAGGTTCTCTTCTACATTTCAGAAATTTATACATAGGCGTTCGACCTTTCGAATCGAAAAAACTAAAAGGCAAAGTGCTAGTATGGAATAGTTCAAAGATTGACGCGAAGACTAGACTGAGAACCGAAGCTATTGCTGTCAAAATATTCAAAAATATCTGTTGGCATTTTTGTCTTGGCATCTTTGCTCTTGTCATTTTTGCTCTTGGCATTTTTGTTTCGGCATTTTTACTTAATCCCTCCACCGGCGTAACGACTATGTAACGAACCACCCCAAAAGTTCGTTTCCACCTTAGGCCCGAAACTTTTTTACCTCGATTTTTTTGATTTTGTGCCAGATGTCTTGTGCTAGTCCAGTGCAAAAAATCGCAAGGATTCCTATTTTACCGGTCGTTTTTGTAAATGGCAACAGCTTTGGCAAAAAGACCCAAGCCGCTCAATATTTATACTTTTTTGAAAATAGGGTTTTGTTATATCGAGTGGCGCGGGTCTTTTTGCCAAAACTGTTGCCATTTACAAAGACGACGGAATCCTTGCGATTTTTCGCACTGGACTAGCCCAAGAAATCTCGAAAAAAATCGAGGTAAAAAATTTTCGGACCCAAGGTAGGAACGAACTTTTGGGGGGTTCGCTATATCGAGCGTCGACTGTATTTCAAAATTTAATAGATAAATAAGTTTTAAAAAAATAATTTTCAGGAGTTTATGGTCACATTAACAACATCTGCAAACAACAACAGTATCCAGTCTTCAGTTCTTCATCTTGTGATAGCCAACAGCACTCTACCCACAACATAGCATAGTCAAAAGTTTACACTTGTTTGTAGCATAAATAAAATCACCCTAGTAGAATTCTTGAAAAATCTTATTAAAAAAGATTTATACACAAACTTATAGATAATAACATTGGATTGTTTGCTCGTGTATATGTGGATGTCTTTCATATGTTCACTTAGCTCAATTATCGGGCATTTGCAATAAATAAACAGCATTTCAACAATTTATTGTGTTTCAACAAATTTATCTTTATTATCAAGCAACAAGGTAATGGAAATAAACAAATTGATACTTTGTGGTTGACTTAAAACCTTGTGTAATCAGAAAGAATAAAGTGGCCTGAGTGATTAAATATGTGAAAAACAGAGAATCAAGAGACGAATCAAAAACTCGAGCAGAGAAAAAGCCAAAGCCCAATAGATACATGAGCATTTGCAAGACACCACAAATGCGCAATTGTCTGTATGCATACTGCTCCCAGTGAAACATAATACTCTTTGCAGAGTATTTTATACTAGCAAAAATATGACGGCGCCAAACATAATATATAGTTTACATAAATAACAAACATAGTAATTATGGTGGTCAAAAGAGCTGTATGAATTTTTGTAAGAAAGTACTTTTTCATAAGAGAAATTTTGTGAGAACTTATTTTCGAATTGTTTCCTTGTAATTAGTTTTTGATTTAATACAGGGTTAAACTAGTCTAATGTCGAAGTTCTAAACACTATTTTAGACCATTTCAGATGATTATCCGATAACAAATAAGGGGGTCAACTCAGCTATTGAAAGATTGCATTGCATGATTTATGTTCGCTAAATTTTGTTCTTCTATTGGTTGTAACATAAGTTCTGTCGGTTTTTGTTCATGAAGATTTTGTTTCAATGTAAAATATTTCTACCATACTGTTATATGTCCTTTTGTAGAAAATAATCTCCTATTTCATCGCTCTATTTCAGATTTCACAATTTCACAACAAAATGTTGATTTTTAGCCTTCAAGAAATGAGCTTCAAGTTAAAAAAATAATTATCTCCGACATCTTTAGAACTAGTCAAAAGTTCAGTCAATTGTTAAGCGCTGCAGCGACAACTTAGCTCCATATTGTAGCGCAGATCAAGAGCTTCAATATCCATTTCACAGAATGATTTTTGAAAATCTGAGTATTGAGATATGACTGTTTTCAAAAAGCAAACTCTTCAAAAAATGACTGAAATCCGGAAAAAAAATTAAGAAGACTTGAATTTCAGTCATTTTTCGAAGAATTTGCTTTTTTAAAACAGTCATATCTCAATACTTAGATTTTCAAAAATCATTCTGTGAAATGGATTTTGAAGCTCTTGATCTGCGCTACTTAAAGGAAATACGGTAATAAAAGAGTTATGACAAAAATAAGAGTCCTTTACCCCGAGTTTTTAACTTTTTAAAGTTTTAAGATTCACACTAGCAGACCTTTTTCGCAGATGATTGAAGTAATTGTGTAGATGATTTTTTTATTTTCGGATCTTGCAGCTGATTTATTGATTTGGAACTTGTTCGGTTGGAGGCCCCCTTTTACATTAACTATGAATGAATTAGTCCCAGACCCCGTAAGACATTTTTAGTTCTGGCTAAAACACGCTAACCTATCTTGAGTCTAAGGCCTAAGCCTAAAGAAAGCCCGAGGAAAGTTTTACGATTGATAGAAAGTCGGATTTTTCTAAGGGGCCCTTAACCGAACAAGTGCCATTGATTTTTTGAATCAGCCACAAAAATCTGCCCATTTACATTTTGAAGGAAAAAATAAAAATCTATTATTTAAAAAGCCTAAATTCGAGGATGCGTTAATTCTGGAGAGTTTGCTATAGCGTATACGGTAACTCTAATAAAAGCCCACGCTATTATTTTTAATCCCCCTCCGAGTGTTTCTCATTAGATTATCTGTACATAGGGTTTGTAAAGACTTTACTAATGTTAAAATCTGTAGATTCGGTTTCATTACTCAGGAATACAGTCGACCCCGATTTAACGGCCCCCTAGGGTCGGTCGCAAGAGAACCTTTAAATCGAGGGTTGACTGTAGTTGTGTTAAAATAGAAAAATATCTAATTTATTAATCTTCATTCTACAACTTTTGTACTTTTTGCCACCATAATATCAAATGAAAAGCCAAAAGCAGAAGTGCAAAATACATACATACATAGCTTTAAAGTTTTATTTACCCTGGTTTCCACATACAACCTCAATAGTTATTCTGATGAGTTTTTTGGGCGGTGAAGTGATTGCCTTCCGGTATACTTGGAGGCCTGTCATCATTGACCCTGTAACAATTAATTAGGTCTTCAGATCTAATCAAATAATAAATGGTACGTCAAAGACAAAGGTCCCCTCGAGTCTGTAGTCTGTACGGAAATCCGCTGTCCAAGTCATTAGGACGATAAGTGACGTAGCCAATTATAGTTGCTAGAATGGAAACCAGTTTGCACACCACCGCTTAATTGATTCCATCATATTTGGAGGTAATTCGAATTAGTAGGGACTAACCAACTGCCATGATAGTCCAAGACAATCGATATGGATCATAAACAAGGCATCTTAAATTACTCGACTTACTTATGGCCAAAAGAAAAGATTGAAAATTGTTACGATTGTCTTTTACCGCATGCAGATTCTTGCCATTTTAAACAAGTGGTGTCGATCTGCAATTCCAAAAAATTTTTATAGGTAAATGTCAAAGTTCAGATTTATATATTACAGAGTGTTATGCCCCTATCAAAGCTATTTATGTTTGCTTAATATTAGGTTGGTGGATAAGTTTCCGGACTGGTATTGAAATTACGTACGTACCAATACGTACAAAATTGTTACTCCCCTTTCACTACCCAAAGTTTTCCATTTTTTATTTTCGGGCCAAAAGTGTTGTTTCTAGGAGTAAAATAGCTGGTTTTATTTTAAAAATGTAAACAAAAGATATACTTTATTGATGAAATTTCGAGATTTAGCAAAAAAAAAAAGATTTTCAGTGCATGCTTGTTTTCCCTTTTAGAATACCGTTTTTTTAAGAGTTCAGAACAACATTGATACACTACACAAATAATAAAGTGATTTCAAAATGAAAAATCCGATTTTCTCCAAAACTTGATGGAAATTTTATTATTCTGTTTTTCTAGATTTTTTCAGTCGAAAATTATCCCAAGAGCGATTTTTTCGATAAAATTTATTTACCGTATTTCCTCTAATATACCGACATGTCGGTTTATTTTTCAACCCCTCAAAAATCGTGAAATTTTGGGTCGATCTCGACGATTTTGGGTGAAGATCCAAAATCGAAAAAGCGGAATCGATAGAGCTCGTGGAAGCTAAGAAACGCAAAAAAAGCGATGTAAATTTCTTTCTTTGGACTGAGATACGGACCCTCGAAGTAGGGGTGTCGGTTTATTAGAGGGTGTCGGTATATTAGAGGAAATACGGTATTTATTTATTATATTTTTTCAGAAATTCGGGCAAAAATGGGTTAAATGAATTTTAAATCCTAAATTAAAAGTTTTTTACAGTTATCGGCAACCGGACAAAACCGGGTTTTAAAAGTGTTTGTCGCGCGACAAAAACGACTCTTTTCCGGATTGGTCGTGCGACAAAACCGACTTTTAGAGTTTTATAATTCTTCATGTTTAACTTGAACTTCGTCGCCAAGTCAAAATTGCTTATCATCGACCTTTTCCGTCATAATCAGCATAAATTAATCAAAAACATTCATTCCGTTTTCTGCGGTCATTTTTCCGTTGGTTTATTTTTCCGTCGTTCATTTTGCCGTTGCACATTTTTCCGTTGGTCATTTTTTTATATTTCTTTCAAGCCATCCGTAACTTACCCCAAACTGCTGAAACCACCCCAAATAAACCCAGACCATCTAAAAGTGTAAGTTAGGGGCAAGGGTGGTTTGGACAAAACCACCCTGCAATCCAAAAGTCACTTAAAACATGACTTGCACCCACAATATCTCATTTGAATTCGCGCCAAATCTTGGCACGAATACTACTAGGGTTGGGTAATTCTCCGGAGAAATACTTTCCGGGTAATTACCCGGGTAATTACCGGTAATTACCCGAAAAGCGGAGAAATACTATTTGCTCATGCCTAAACCACCTGAATGGTACCCAAACCACGGGTATGGTATCCAACTCACCTGGATAGTGCCCAAACCATCTGGATGTTACCCGAAACACCTGGATGGTACCCAGATCTTCTAGATAGTACCCAAACCATCTGGATATAACCCAAAACACCTGGATGTTACCCAAACCACCTGGATGGTACCCAAATCTTCTAGATAGTACCCAAACCATCTGGATATAACCCAAACCACCTGGATGGTACCTAAATCACATAGATGGTACCCAAAATCCCTGGATAGTACCCGAACCATCTGGATATCACTCAAAACACCTGGATGATACCTAAACCACCTAGATGATACCTAAACCAAAAAAATTCTGGCTGAGTAGGGTAGGTGGATTGGTTAATAGTTAATCCTAATAACAAGTGAATGGTTAGTGGCGATTGTGATATTTGTCGACCATAATTACCATAAAATTTTTTATGAAGAAACCAATTATACTTGTAAAATGAAAACATTCAAAATATATCAGCATAAAAATGAAGAAGATATCGCAGAAAAATAAAATAATGAAAAATGGATCAGCTGGGAGTCGAACCTTTGACATTAAAAAAGGAGACCAGTAGTGTGAAGGAAAATCATGGCTCAAGCGGAAAGTGATTCCTGCATAATTAGAAAGTAAACATTGCCTCCCCGGCTCCGACTTTGACGCAATTCTAAAGCAAAAACAGAAACTTAGAACACTTCATACTTTTATAAGAGCCAACCTCCAAGTGTTTCTCCATTCTTTTCGCATCTGACTTGTAGCCAGCATTGCAGAACTTGCACAAACCGACTACTGTTAGATTCCCATTTGCATTTCTGTCTTCAACTCGATCGTAGTAATTCCAACACCAGGAAAAGGGCTTGAATTTGGACATATAAATGGGGTATAGACGTTTCTCGAAAATGAAACTTTTTTCATTTTCGAGAAACGTTTCTCGAATTTGAAACTCAAAAGAGTAAAATATCTCTAGGTGTATACCTTATTTAGACATATCAAGGGTATTTGGCTGAATGTGATGGCCAAAGTCCAGCATATTCCACATTGCGGGGGTTAGGGGTTAACACACGTATGTACGCTTATCCCTTGCAATGTGGAGTGTGCTGGTCTTTGGCGCGAAGCGGCCAAATACCCTTGGTATGTCTAAATAAGTATCTTTACAGGTATACATATATACCCCTAGAGATATTTTACTCTTTTGAGTTTCAAATTCGAGAAACGTTTCTCGAAAATGAAAAAAGTTTCATTTTCGAGAAACGTCTATGCACCATATAAATTTTCCATCTATAATACGAATAGAGCAGCAGAAAAAAACAGTTTTCAGAAAAAAGTATCGAAGGTCAACTGCAATAAATACTAAAAAATAATATTTCTCCGATTTTTCTTTACGGAGAAATACTTAGTATTTCTCCGGGTAATTACCCGGGTAATTACCCGGAGAATTACCCGGGTAATTACCCATCACTCAATCCTAAATACTACCCACAAGCGCTTCACACGCTTTCACTATTACTTTACCCTCATTTCGCCTAAACAGCGAACACATTATTAAACTCCAAATGTTTTATCTTCTTCCATTTACAGCTATCAAATTGGGTGTCTGGTGAGAAGTCTCGAGCTTGCCCGCAGCACTTTCGCACTACAGCATTTCGCAATCAAGAATCTTCGCTTCATTGCTTTCGCATCTTTTCTCTCAGCTATGCGGTACGCATCCAGTCCTCAGGAGCCGGTGGTGAGTTATATTTCAATTTGACAACAAGCGATGAGCGCCGTATGTACACGGTGGCTCGCAATAAGAACTACGGTCACATCCAGCCGGATCCGAACGGATCCGGAACTATAGGTTTTACATTGAATAAGGGCAAGCCTGAAGGGCACATCCAGACTCAGGTTCCGATAGGGGCTTGGGTACTTTTTCAGATCTCTGGCGTATCTCCTCTCATGAGATCCACATTCCTCTGGGTTCAAGATAAGGAACCGCACACTGGGACAGCTGAGGGGTCGGCGGATTTTAAGCGCGAACTGCATTGCATGCATGATGTCGTCTCTGCTCCGCAAGAAGAAGAGGGGCAACTCATTTCCGTCCAAGCATCCAATGGGTCAGCTCGTAAGCCAGTCGTCTCCAGCATCAGCAAAGTCTCCAGACAAGTGGTCAAAGAAGCCAGTCATCCAATGTCCCAATAGTCTCCTATGTCTATGTGACGTGCATTGTATGTGTGTATTGAATAAAAACCCCTCAACAATGTCTCTAGTGTGGGCTCTAGTCGTACACATTTTACTAAAGCATCTTATGCTCCCCTAACCCCGTCAAGCACCTAGTAACCAGGACCATGAATCGAGGTGCTCTACTCGGGACTGATTGCACCCAGGGAGATTTGTACCAGCAACCTCAACATCACCCCTTCGAATAGCTTAGAACTCCATCCAGAGTGACCAAACCAAGTGGTCGTCCACCTGGATCAAAATTATCAAAATCACGTTTTATCGAGAAATTTTTGAGTTATCGTAAATTCTTGATTCATCAAAATCAAGAACCTACAGTAACTCAAAATTTCTCGATAAAACGTGATTGTTGAATTAAGAAGAGGTGATGTATTCCAAGAGGTGATGTAGAGGTTGCTTGTTTGAATCCACCTGGATGCATACCTTTTTTACCATAATATTAGATATACAAAGACAATCGTTTGACTTTTCAGGCGATTTGGGTGAATATACCCCTGCTCTGGAGTTAAAAACTTAAAAATCGAGAGTGACATGTCCCGGAGAGTGAACTGTCCTCAGAAAGGATTGTCCGTGTCCCGAATGCAAGAGGTATTCATTTGACCAGTCGGTTTTGTCATGCGACAAATCCGGAAAAAGTCAGTTTTGTCATGCGACAAATCCCGATATAGTCGTTTTTGTCGCGGGACAAAATATGAAAAAGTCGTTTTTGTCGCGCCACCAAAACGATGCGACAACTCCGAATATAGTCGTCTTTGTCGCGCGAGAAATCGGGGAAAAGTCGTTTTTGTCCGGTTATCGCAGTTATCTTCCTAATTAACGGTTAATTTAATAACGAGTCCGAAAACTTATCCACCAACCTAATATATTCACTCAATATTAGTTTTTTTTCAATTTGAGATTTTCAGACAGAAAAATTCGCTTAAGCGTTATAAAAAAGACAAAATTAAAAATAATATGCGAATGTGCACCGACCATTAATCCGAAGAGCACACCACCCGGAATAAACCCTAAAAATTTATACTATATATAATTAAAAGAAAATATTTAACCAAGTAGTCGAAGAAAGGTCCAGTGAACACCAATGCCTAGAGTCCTTTGTTGAAAGGGGATTACACGAAGCATGATCTAGAAATAAATACCGTATTTCCTCTAATAAGCGCCCCCGCTCCAATAAGCGCCCCCCCCCTATTTTTTGACTAAAATTTTGTAGTTAAGGCCATTTTTGATTGAGAATTTCAAAATTTTCAGGGGTTTGAAAAATAAGCGCCCGGGGCGCTTATTAGAGGAAATACGGTAAAATGAATAGTGGCAGAAGAAAACCTGATTACTCTTGAATCGATGCCTTTTTTGGTTTACGAATGATTTGTAAAATTTTAATATGACTGTGGGGTCATATTTTTTATCTATATTTGTTTTTTTATAACTTCTGTCTAATAAAATAGTTTTTTGTGTGCAATAATCCGTGTGGCTAAAATTCTGTTTGAATCGCTGGCTGAAACCTCTAACAATTTTAAGGGTTTCACAGACTCGGGTTAAAGGCATATTTAGAATGTCTTAGAACGATGTATTAACTAACCTGTTGAGAAGGTATTCCCGAAGCGAAGCTAGCTACAACGGAAAAGAAGAGAAGCACCAGAAAGACCCATTCAGACAGGCCACATTCGGGGGTGCAGAATCCACTAAACAATCTGTTCTGCTCTGACAGAGAGGTGGATGTAGCAAGGAGAGGAGAAGAAGAGTTGTCGAAGGGGTCTACTAGACACTGGCAGTCTTCCCATTCATCCCCTTAATTGGTTATTTTAGTTAGTTATAAATACAGGCTTGCGAAAAAAGTTGGAATTTTTTTCACCCATGATGCTTTCGACTGTGTTGCAATTACAATCATCCATTTAAATGATCATACAGTCGAACCTCGATAAGCCGACACCCCGATAAGCCGACACCCTGTCGACACTTGATTTGGCCAGGTAGTCGACACTTTAAGGAAAACGACACCCCGAACACAATGACACAGGGCTGAGGTGCAGACGGTCAAAGTTTTTAAAAGGTACTGTATAACGCTACTTCAATGATACCCCTGAGAATAAGTTCACCGTGTCTTTTTTGATCCTATGAGTGCAACCGGCAAAGCAGGCGGAGTAGTATATTTGGTTATTAAGCCTGTCACACACAGGATTCCACTCAGAAGTGCAATGACAATGGTCTAAATGATACAGCTGAAAGTTCTAACATAGTATAATTAATACACATACTGTTGCAGCCAGACAGCAAAGGGTTTTGGACCACCTTGATTTTTCTAAAAAGGTCAATATTTACACGGGTACAATGTAACTTATATTAATATCCGTTATCAAAATAGACAACATTTATTCATTAAAAGCTTTACAAAAATTTGAAGCATAAGAGAAAGAAGAAAGTGAGCCTAAAAATGGAAGAAGTCAATAATTTTCTGAAGAGCATTACGCAATCAATGGTCGAAGGTATTTATAAAGTCAATAGAAAAAACCGGAATTCCTATAAAGACTGTCTATACAAACGTTCAGAGATTCAAAAGAGCGTGCTGTCCGGCAAACGACATCAAGCTAAAAGAAATTCCATGGTCAAACACGCAAGTAAGTAAGCAAAAGGTGGCAAAAAATTTAAAGGATAGAAAAGTATGTGGAGAAAAATAAAAATGAAATGTCAGATAAAGGGAAATTGGAAATAAACTTATTTTAGGAATTTATTGTGCATTTTAGGGGAACCAACTAATGTATGCTATAAAGCACTCTTTTTATATTGTTGAAAACCCACTGTTGGTTGTAGCCAACTGTAATGCCCACAAACTCTCGAGCAGGACATTGGATTAAGAAGGAGGTAATTAGCACCAAAGCGATCACCTAGAAAATTAAAAAGGCTAGAATACAGAAAGGAAATTCAAGTAATGTTATTTTTTCAGCAAACAATCAATAAAATTGTGCATTAAGTTTATCCAATTTATTTCAAAAAATGATTTTTGGAGGTTATTCTGAGTAAAATTTTTTTGTCATTCAAAAGGACATACTCGTGTGTTTCAAAATAAAACGCGGGGGACCAGCAAAATTTTTTCGTATACCGTATTCACTGTATTCAACCCCTGAAAAATCGAAAAATTCAATACTACATTATAGGTTATACATTATAGGTACTCAATTAAGATCTAAAAAGTGGAATCAGGTAAACTCGTGGTAACTAAGAAAACTCAAAAAAATAGATTTGCGAAATGTCTGCTTTAGGCTGAGATATGTAGTCCGTAGGATGGGGAGTTATCAGAGAGTGGGGAGTTAATAGAGTGAATGCGGCAGCTATATTTTTCACTCGTTTTGCTTGAAATATAATATTGATAACCTTATACTACCTTTAAAAACTAGGCAGAAACTAAAAAAAATTATATAAGAACGCACGCAAAAATTGTCGAGAAAGAAAAACATTGCTGGTCCCTTTTCTCGGTGTATGGACATGTCCCTGTAGAATTTAAAAAGTACTAACATGGCAAACAAAAATCATCTTGAGCATTCCACCAACTTGAAGACTCATTTGTCTGTAAATTAGATGTAGATTTTATATTGGTTTACAACCCACACAAACCTTATGACCATTCCACCAACCATGACACCAGCTAAATATTTATGAAAAGCATTAAATTTCCAACTTATAAGTTACCTGCAGCAGCAAAAATAACTAATGCTAAACATAAAAAGTTTTATAATAAGTCTTGAAATTTTTGTAAATTTACATGACAGATATGCTCCTTTGGTAGGTGTTGTGCTCAGTATGGCTTCCAGGATTTTCGGCTAATAAATAACAAAATTTATCCATGAAAACAATAGGAATAAAAAATTAAATCTTACCATAAATGCAGCAAAACCGTTGATGACAATGGACTCGAAAATACCGAGTACAATACAGGTCACAAAGGTGGGGTTGCGCAGAATGTTCTGCAATGAATATAATCTTTTTAACGCAAATTATGGGAATTAGGACTCACCCAAACAGCTTTTGGCATGTGCTTTATATTGCCTTTGAGAATTTCATCAGCAGTATCTAACTGAGAGACTGCATGCACTTGATTTACCTAAATGCAAAGTTCTTATCTAAATTAAAAGTTTCTTCATAATAAACACAAAAATTATGTCAATTTAAGAGATGTATCGGAAGAGTTCTGGAATTCAAGTTCTTGGGATATATATATCGAAAATTTCTTGATCAAAAATCAGTATTCTTGAAAATTTTAAAATTTTCATTTCAAGGCATAGCGGAAATTTAGTCATTTAGGTGATAATTGAATTTGATCCTTTATACATTAACCAATAACAATAACCCCGGAAAAAGCTCTAGGTCGATTCGTTTACATTTTCGTCAATCTTAGTTTTAGCATGTCAATTGAGAAATTCAAAAAAATTCGATTTAAAAATGGCCCTAATCCTAATATAAGCCCTATCATTAGTAGCTAGAAAAGGCGATAAGGCCAATAGCCGCCCCTGTGTACACCCCAACTGGGTACCCCACCCTGAGCACGCCCACCTGGATACCACCTCGGTACCACCAACTGAGCACCCTCTAGTTGGTACTTCCACCTGTTTACCACCTCTTGGGTACCCCCACCCAGACATGTGCACGGGCCGGCCCGGCCCCGGGCCGGGCCGGGCGGGCCGTAGTTTTTACGGCCCGGGCCGGGCCGGGCTCATAGATTTCGGAAGTGGGCGGGCCGGGCCGGGCCTAAACTTGATCGGGCCGGGCCAGCCCGCCTCGGCCCGCCCAATAAATAATTTTCAAAATTCCGTTTCTTCAAAATCACCCCTTTTCAAAATCCCGATATTTTCAATGTCACACAATTTTCAGTCGTTTCCAACTTCTTTCTCACTCATCGCCAATTCTTCTTCAGAAGCAAGAGCAGACGATGAAGGGGGGATCTTTTGGTCTTGACTATGGAAAACGCCTCAAGGACTATCTATGCATCACACTTAATTTCTTCGATGAGCAATGCTGGGTATAATTTTCTGGCCGCCTTCCCCATCATTCGATGCTCGAATATTTTAGGAACTTCCAAACAATTTGTGCGGTAATGTTCAGATGTGGACGAGAAGCCAAGGATTACAACCAAGTCTGAAGCCATTTGGTCGAGTCACTCCGTCCGTTCTCCATCTCTGATGACCTCCTCTCCCAACTCTACTGCATATCCGATGAGAGCGCCAACGTACGAAGGCTCTGAATGTGTTTAACGGAGAGAGTATGTCCTATAAGTTTTTTGCCGAAATAAAATCTTACAGATTATTACAGATATTCATTGCATCTGCCACCTCCGCCGTCGCCACCAACACAATCGACGCGATGTTCTTGCTTGATGTGGACAATGAGGAAGCCGGCTTGACTGATGAAGTGGATCGTTAGTTGATGAAGAAGTTTTTTGATGTCCCCAAGAATCTAGGCCACTTATGGAAGAACAATGCCGCCGAACTCCCTGAACTCGTCAAGCTCGCCCTCAAGTTGCTCCGTATCCGGCATCAACAGCTGAAGACGAGAGGATGTTCAGTAAGCTGCGCCAGCTGGTGGAAGAGAACCGTGATTTCTTCAGTTTGTATTGGAAAGTCTTTGATGGGAAGAGATATTGTGTTTGAGTGATATGGTGAATAAAGATTTGATTGATATTTGAATGAAATTATTTTATATGACTTTTGTTTTCTGTCCCCACATATATAAAGAACCGGGCTTTGCGGGCCAGCCCGGCCGGCCGGGCCGGGCTTCACTTTTAAAATTTCCCGCGGGCCGGGCCGGGCTCAAGAAAACATTCGGCGGGCCGGGCCCTAAAATTTCCGGCCCGTGCACATGTCTGCCCCACCTGGGTAGCACCTCCATAGTGCTACCTCCTACGTACTTCCACCTGGATACCGCATCCTGGGTGCGCTAATGGTAAATACCGGGTATTTAATCATTGGTCAACCATATGAGTACCTCTATTACGAGATTAAATTAACTTAGATCAAAAGTAAGAAAATCATGTTTGAATGATTCCTCGTACGCTGGCCTTCCCTGCGCCTAATCAAAAGCCGCAAAAAAGTAGCAAAAAACATGTTTGAGTCCTTCCTAATATACGCTGCCCTACCTAAGCGTAAGTTAAAAAACAACAAGAGGATAATAAGTTAAAATTTGAGAGTTCGGACTTGTGCAAGTGTAAATATGCAAATTGGTAGCTGTGTAAGGTAAGGTATTCGATGGTATTTCGAAGGTATTTTTACCGAAAAATTCGACAAATTGACCGTCGACGAATTTACCGCCGCCCCGGTGAAAATATTGACAATAAGACAAACATACATCTTTCATCCTATGTTTTTTGGCCTCGGGCAGTTCTTTGGCGAACATGAGGATGGGGAATGCTGTGAGGACAGCAGCTACAGCACATCCAAGAAAACCCAACCACCAGGCACTAAATTCACTGAATGTAATGGGCAAATGACTATTTACATTAAGTGACTGACCCGATCCAGCGAGGGTCACTGTTTGTAATCGTAACACTGAAATCGAAGTTAATTGAAGGGGATACCTGATAACCCCCAAGTTAAAAAATATTCATGAAATATTTACCTTTTCATGTCAACCCTATCAAAGTCAGTGTAAATGCTCAACAGAAATCCACCCACAAATAGTCCAATCACAGGACCGATGGAAGTAACCACTGCATGAATAGCCAAATAAACTGGAGATGCTTTTTGAGATACATTCTCATCTAGATAAGCTGTTCCGATTGAAAATAGTGGTGTGGCTCCAACACCTGCAAATATATATGGATTCGGTTTGCCAAATGCCGTTTTTCCCAAATATATCTTTTAACTGATTCTCGGTTTGCTAAATCTCCTTTTTGACAAATCTCGCCTACCCAGATTCGAGGCTGCATTATAGTTAACTATGACCATTTAATTATGGATAATTAAAGCAACTAGCAAAATTGTCAAAATAAACCACGACTGTGAAATAATTTTAGACAAGGCTAAGGGACATATTTTGTTACTAATATAAGTCACTTGATATAAAACCACAGCTTTAGAATAGCTCACCGTGAAAAGTTTGACCGAGAAGAAATATGAGGAAGTAGGGGTTCATATACGAAGCATCGTCGTCAGATCTGGGAATGCACTTTGCAGTCTCTACATTTCTAAAACTAAAGTTTTTAAAAAAATTTAAATATATTTTTAACCTGTCCAGGCTGCACTGTCCAACATCACTTATATTTGTCCCTCCTTGACCGAACTGGTATGGTTCTGGAATAGTTTTTAGTCAACAACCAGACCTAGAAATCAATGATATTACCTATAATATAGTGTGGCAAGGCGCAAATAAATGACCCAATGCCCATTATCACTGTGCCAATACCTATCCATCTGCCCTTGTGGCCTAAATAGTGCTAAAGTATACTTTATGACTAATGCTTATAAGAGAAGTTCTGTAATTTTGTAGTTTGGTTGGACCCTTCAGAAAATTGAGTGTTTGGGCTTAAATGAAAGCCTACGATGTGCTGAGTACGGCTCTATGTAAATTCCTCTACAGTAAATTCCTCTACAGTAAATTCACCTACAAGTAAATTCATCTACAAGGTTGAAATCCCTGTGGAGGTAATCCATTTTATGAGAAAGTTCGAATCCGATAGGAAGCATCACTTTTCAAGAACATATTTGATCCATATTTGGAAACTGTGTCTTAAAGCCACTTTTATAGTCTTTTTACAAACTTAGGCAATCCCTTAATTGCAGGATATGCCTGATTTTGCCTACCCAATTCCCGAAATCCAAGGCGGGTACCTTAGGATACGTGGATATCCACCTAGCTGGCCTAAAATTTTTTTTATTTTAATTCAAACATATGTAAAACCTTGCTAGCAATCCTGTTTGACAGGGTTTTTGAATTTGGGTACGAAGTTTGCAATTTTAATCCCGTTGAACCTACTTACCCACACAATTTTGGGTGAGGAAAGATGATTTGCTTTTTATTTTTAACAAACTTTGATTTTACAGGCCAGTCAGATGGATATCCACCTGAGCCCAGGGTACTAACCCCAGGGCTCGGAGTCCGGATGGGTAAAATTGCACTTTTTGTCCTATCAAACATTATTTCACACATTATCTTGCGTATGATCGGACTATTTGTTTTCAAATTTGATTAACTTTTTTCAGGTCGTCTAGGTGGTCATCCACCTACCCGAAGGTACCCACCCAAATTTGGGGTCGGGACCTTTAAAGCTGAATCGAGACTATAAAAAATGATTCACGACCAATGGGATTTGAGCTTTCTGATAAAATGGATCACCTCTACAAAGATTTGAACCTTGTAGATGAATTTACCTGTAGATGAATTTACTGTAGATAAATTTACCGTCGCCCGCTGAGTACGATAACACCAAATTCGACAAATTAATTCTAAAAATTCTCACTAATTCGCCGAGCTGTGGCTTCCCAAAGTTTGGCACTCAGAAAAACCAGTACATTTCTTATAATGATTTATACGTAGTGAAAATATGATGATTTACACTCGTTCAAAAAGGGTTTTCGACGCAGAATGAGTAAGTCTGTCCAATGAGTACAAAAAAATTATAGTCTGTAATAAATTTTGGCTAAAAAGTGTGCTTTTTTTTCAAAAAATCAGCATTTTTCGAACACCGATTTTCGGCGAAAAAACCGCTATAAAAATCGGAAATCGGCGTGCACCCTCCTAACTTTTATATCATTTCATAAGCCACCTTTCTGGCGAAAAAACCCCGAAAAAATTGGGGAGGCTAGACGAAAAAGGCATTCGAAGTTTGCTAGTCGTCGTAACTCTTTTTAGTTTTTGACGCGCAAAAATTTTTTCAATAAGCAAATATGAAATTCTGACACGGGATTCGTGATCAGCGTATCTGATTTGCTTCTAAAACTACTCTTAGAGGTACAATTTGAATGTCATATTTCAAACTCCTCTCAGGACAATAAACTTTCGAACAATAATTGGTGAATCAAATATTTATTGTTTTGAAAAAAATTCGAAATATGAAATTGAAAATACACTTCTAAGAGTGGTTTTAGAAGCAAATCAGATACGCTAATCATGAATTCGGTGTCAGAATTTCAGGTTTTTCTGGTACAAAAAATTTTTTACGTCAAAAACTGAAAAGAGTTAGAGACGACCAGTCAACTTCAAAAGCTTTTTTCGTCTCACCTCCCCTAATTTTTTTCGGGGTTCTTTTGCTAGAAAGGTGCCTTATGAAATGCTTTTCTGATGCACTAAAATTTAGAAGGGTACACGCCGATTTCCGATTATTATAGCGGTTTTTACGCCAAAAATCGGTGTTTGAAAAATGCTGATTTTTTGAAAAAAAAACACACTTTTTCAGCCGAAATTTATTACAGACTATAAAATTCTCGTACTCATTAGATAGAGCAACTCTTTCTGCGTCGAATAAATTTTTTAACGAGTGTACATCATCACATTTTCACTAAGTATAAAATGTTTTAAGAAATCTACTGGTTTTTCTGAGTACCAAACTTTGGGAGGTCACAGCTCGGTGAATTGGTAGGAAAAATTGGTCGAGTTCGGTATTATCGTGCTCAGCACATTGTAGGCTTTTATTTGAGCCCAAACACTCAATTTCCAAATTTCTGAGGGGTCGAGGTGGCCTTGATGAAACTACAAAATTACACAACTTCTCTTTTAAAACTCCAAGAAACATATTTTTGACGTTGAAAGTCTTGGCCGGAGTTTGTTATACCAATATCTCCCAAAAAACATTTTAAGCACTTTTTGTGTGCTTAGGGCCTTAAACGTGCAGATTTTTTTCTTAATCATTGATTGTAAGTGGGAAAGGACAGTTTTTGGAAAAAATTGACTAAAGTTTGATCATACCTCGCTTTTTTTCTCCGGAAAAATATTTCCACAAAAGTACAGACAAAAACAGAGAAGAAAAAAGACAATTAGAAAATTTTCAAGAATTTCAACCTGTGTTAAAATTGAAAAAAAAATCTGACTCTAGTAGCAAATATTTTTTAGATTTAAAATATCTTTTGCCGACTATGCTTACCATGATTGCCCCAGTGACAGACTGGAAAGACGGCCAAAAGCACTGCAAAATCGTACCAACTTGATATAATGCCTGTCTGTGTGCTGAAATTGAATGCTTAACAAAATACCTTTTATAATTTAGACAGAGTGGTTTTAAGTATTAACAAAAATTTAAGATGTTAAAAAAGCCTCAAAATCAAAACTCATAACTAACTTTTTAAAACTCGTTTTCGTTGTCTGTGTTTTGCAGTAAGGGCATGCCCGACCAGGAAATCAAATAAATTTGTTATATTTTTCTATTTTTTTCTAACTTTCTAAATACACCCTCGCCTTTTCTGGCCTGTTCCTTTTAGCGTACGCCATTCAAGAAATTGTAAAATTTTGATACAGCTATCGTAACAGGTATCCATAAATTTATTTATAGCAATAGCAGAAAGTCTGACCTAGTCATATAAAACCTCTTTTCCAGTGTGCTCAGCCCCACCGGGAAAATACTATTGACTACAAAGCTCTGCACAAAAGCACAAATGCCGAGCATAGTGAGCAACCATTTGGCATTGTGGAATATCTGCAGCCATTTGGGAGTGCAAGCTCCATAACCACACAAAAGAGGGTCATCCTCATCTTCTGACTCGTAGGCTGACTTGATGGAAGATGTGGTTCTGACTGTGGACCTGTCTGTGGATGTGCCTGGAGTCTCAAAGTCTACATGTTCGCTACTCTTGTTGTGAGCAGCTGATCCATTAGGCAGGCTATTCTCTTGCAGTACAGCTGATGTCATTTTTTTAATGAAAAACTAGGTGGGCTCAGCAAAAATTAATACATGGAGGACTAGAATGAAATATAGGGCGCTGATCTCAGCTCTTTCTGTCCACAAACACAATATACAACTAAAACTATGAAATAAACTGTAATAGGGAATGCCTACGCAAAGCAATTATTTAAATGTATAGGACGACTTATTGTTTAGAATAGCTTGAAAGTTCCAGAAGAATTTAGAAGAAGTTCACAAAAAATTGTTTAGTATGTGAGAAGTCTAGCAACAGTTTGTATGTTTTTTCCTAATATTTTTGAGTCGGGCAAAAAAACTAATAAAAACGGAAAACGTAGCGTTAACCTTTAGTCATTAGAAAAAATGACAAAAATTTGTACTGCAGCCAAACCTCGATGCAAGGCTACCTCTTTTGAGCATAGGGTGGTCTTATATCTTATATTGAAAACCGTATTTACTCTAATAAGCCGACAGTCTCTATTAAGCCGACACCCCCTACTTTGAAGACCTATATCTCAGACTGAAGATTACTATTCTTCTAATTCTAAAAAGCACAGATTTGGCCAATTTTCGAAAATCTGTATTTTTTTAAAATGGTCTGTATTCAGCAATTACTAATAAACAAAAAATTCTGTTTTTACAGTTTGATTCAGCATTGAATTTGAGGGACTTGGCAGCCCGGAGGGCAGAATTTTGGCTAAATTCAGCTTAAAAACACAATAAAAATGCATTTTAAAAAATTTTGGCTGGTAAGTCAGCCATTATGAATGCTGCTTCTTTGCCCACTTGGGAGCTCTGGCATAAATATATAAAAATTCAGCTTGTAAAAAAAGTAAAAATTCGGCGCCCTGTCTCAACAATATGAGCCGCTCAAGCAATTCAAATATCCGTTTGAAGATTTAAAATTGTTGGCCGATCACACAAAAAGGAAAAAGTTAAAATAGACTAACATCTTTTTTTTAAATAAAAAGGATTGGTACTACAAAAGGTGCCCCAACCTCCTGCTCTTGGAATTCCGTGCAAAAAAAAGAAAGGGAAAAGTAGAAGTAGCGGAGCCTTTCAGAGCCTACCGGAAGTCATCCAAACCAGAGGGAGAATCAATCGAATGAGATTTTTTGTAAATAAATAAATAAAGAAAATATTCCCACTACCATCAGAGAAATCAAACTTGCACCCAAATTGCCCAAACCCAGACCCAACAAGCCAAGTGATACATGACCAAAATTTTTGGGCTGCAAAAATACTTGATATATAAAATGTTTAATATGCCTATTTGACACGCGATCAATAAAATTACTTGCGGTATATTTACGTTAACAATAAATTTATGCGCTTCTATTTTTCAAAATCTAAATTTTTTTGGATGTATGTAAGAAACGCAGCAAAGAAATTAGTTTCTAAGGCCCTTGGGAAGGGGGGGGGATGATTGCACTTCCATTAGAATGAATACAGTGCTAGGGTTGTGAGACGGTAATTTACCGCAGTAAATTACCGGAAATTGACCAAGACGTGAAAAATGTGCTAAAACTAGTTCAATTTTTTGAAAAATTGGATTTGCGCATTTTGCAAGTTCAGTCTTTTTCGTTTGGTGAAAATTTTGATGGTTGGCCGGTGATTTACCAACAAATTATCAGCAAAGTATTTATTATCCATGTTAATTTTTCATAAATCTTATTATATTTTTCAAACGTAGGCAAAGCCTTAGCCGTAAGGTGGGCCAGCACACGCTAAGACGAGCTCGAACGTGTAGCTTATCAATCAACTATTGAGTAAATATCTTCATAAATTTCAGAAACGATGGTCACGAATATAAATGGTTACGAGCTGATAGTAGTCTAGTTGAAAAGAGTAACGAGTGTTTGAAATCACAATGTTATTTCAAACATGATGTGTTTTGTACTGAAGCATATTGACTTGTGGGCAAGAACATCACTAATTCTTATACGAAAAACAAAAAGTTTCCGTCTTAATGGAATACTGTAGCAAAGGCTACCAGGAGAGAATAGACGATTCTTATCCCTTATCTCGCACTACATTTTTAGAGTATATTCTCAGAGATTTTTCTTACCGTCTTTATTCTATTTTATGCTGATTTAAAGATTTTTAATTTAGAAAGTAGATCTTTTCAGTTGATAAAAATAGATAAAAGACGCATATACAGCAGGGTACTGCACAGAGTATAATTTTAAATTGGTACTTCTTTAGTTTATATCACACCTCATTTTTTTCGATTTTCTTGCAATTTTTTTATTCCCTTACTCGCAAACATACATATAAACAATTTGAGACCACAAACTGAACATAACATCAGGACCAGAGAATTTTTTTCGCCAAACAAAATCTGATACATAAGAGCGAAATACTAATCGATGAGTCCCGAATTCTTGTTTGTGTCTTCGTTTGAACTTTTGCCATGTAGATTCGATCGTCTGAGTATGCGCACCGGTGTTTGGATCAACGAAATGACGGATGAAAAATGAACGAGCAAATAAAAAATTTCAAACAAAATTTGCAAGAAAATCGAAAAATTTGAGGTGTGATGTAAACTAAAGAAGTACCTTTAAATTAAAGTTATACCTAAATACAGTCACCTCTCGCTATAACGGCACCCCAAAAGTTCGTTCCCACCTAGGGTCCGACACTTTTTTTAACCCAATTTTTGAAAATTTTTGCCAGTTCTGTTTTTACAGTATGGTCGGAAATATCGTAAGGATTCCGATTTTGCCGATCGTTTTTTGAAAAGAAAAAAAATTTTGGATTAAAAAAGCAAACATTCGATATAACGGCACCCCTTTTTCAAAAAAAATTTAAATTTTAAATGTTTGCTGTCTTGAGCGGAATTGGACTTTTAGCAGTGAGATCACCATTTCAAGCGCAGTTTTTAAGTAAATCAACTACGGTGAGCATGAATATATCATCAACATTGATCGTATCCTTAACACAGCACCAGTTAGAGAAATTGTAGTTCAACCTCAAGCCTATAAAGTACACCCCTTAATTTTGACAGTGGATTTATGTTCAGGGTGGTTGGTTTACTTAGAAAACTGCGCTTGAAATTGTGAACTCACTGCTAAAAGTCCAATTCCGCTCAAGACAACAAACATTTGAAATTCAAAGAAGTCGAGATTCAAATATTTCTTGTCCGAGTGGAATTTGAAAGTTGATGGTGAGGTTCAAATTTTGAGGGCAGTTTTTCAAGAAAATCAACCATGCTGAACATGAATCCGGCGTTAAAATTGAAAATTTGCTTCAAGTTGGCCAAAGTGTGATTGTATACCTGGGTATTACTTTATACCCAGGGTATAAAGTTATACTATTTTTAATACCTTCTTGGGTATAAACTTGGTATTAATTTCATTAATAATTATACCCTGTGCAGTACCCTGATATACAGTCGAGTCCCGATTTAACATACACCTTGGGGACCAACCAAGCTGTATGTCAAATCGATTTTAAATAGAGGGTTTGTTAAATTAGGAGTCGTGGTACCCAAACTCTGGTTACTGTATGTTAAACATTATACCTCGGTTGAGTTAAAAACACGTCTGATTTTGGCTTCTTTCTTATTTCCACAAAAAGCATGGTCTGTTACATCGCTGAGCATGTTTTATTTGCCCATTCGCTACCTTAAAAAATTTATGCTGTCACCAGAATTACAACCTCTGAGTTCAAAAACCTTATGTGACCTCATGTTTCGTGCTGTGACAACAAAAATGTGAATTTTTTTTCATTGCATATTAAATCGAGAGTGAGTTTGACGGCCAGGACCGACCTGAAGGGACATGTCGGGATCGACCATGTTCAGTCGAGGTGTATGTGAAAAAAGTCTATGTTAAATCGACGGTCAATTTACCTTAATTTTAATATGACCAACCAAATATTGCTTAGCTGTATGTTGAACCGAAGTGTATGTTAAATCGAGACTCGACTGTAATTGATAAAAGACACTAAGAAAAATCTCTAAATGTGAACTCTAAAATTGAAGTCCGGGATAAAGGATTAGAACCGAATAGACCACCAAATCGAACACTCAAGATTAACAAAGCTCCCACTGGACAAGCTCTGAGAAGCAGATGGGCTCTACACCAAACGAGAATATCCAAGAATATCATGCTAACACATGCAATAACGAAAGTTTCTTTGTTTTTAACTAAATGCAACTGAAGTAAGTTCTTAAAAGATATCACTTGATTATTAAATGTAAAACAGGCTCTACCCTGTTTTCACCCAAATTGTTTCCGCCATAGCGAGAACGGTTACATCTTTTATTAATCAGTTTGCTACATACAGTTTTATAAAGTAATTTCATGGATATCATCATTTACAAGTTGATACTCGAATTGATGCCAGAGAGGCGGAAATAGTTTGGGCGGAAAAAGGGTAGAGCCGTGAAAAATTGAGCAAAACAATAAAAACTAGGGGCAACAGGAGCCTATCGGCACCACTACCGCATTATGAAAGTTGCATAAATAATAACCGATCACATACCCTTACCTGGCTACCCTCCTTCCGGCACGCCCACAGTTTTAAATTTTCCAAAAAAAATAAAAAAGAAACAAGAAGCTAAAAAATTCACAAAAATAAGATAACAAGGTAACCTACAAAAATAACAAAAACGATATTTGAAATCATCTATCATATTAAAACTAGAGTATTTGGAGGTGTTTTTCCAACCGTAAAATTTATTTTTTTGCTCAATACGTAGCGCTATATCTTTTAAAGTTTTTTCGAGCTATTAATTGGCTCGATGTAATGTGTGAAAGTGAGAGAACAATCGGTTTAAAAAAACAAAAGAAGTTACATGAAACGGTGACACGACACTTGCGGCCGACACTTGCGTCCCAACATTTGCAGCCCAATACTTGGCGATGTAATTTTCGATTCGATTTGTTGGCTTTTCACATGAGTTGTTATGAGTTGTGAGTTAGAGATGCGCGCACTCACTTAGCTTAGACATGATTCCGAGCAAGACTCTTGATCATAAAATGCATATAGAGACTCTTTTTGCCAAGTCCTATGTTGAAAAACATGGCAAAGCAGCCAAATAAGTTACGCAATACGTAGCCCTTGTATTATGTCTTTCCCCTGCCAGTACAACACCTCAACCATTTTTAAATAGCTTTTCTGGATCTTTAAGTATCGGGCCGCAAGTGTCGGCCGAAAGTGTCGGCCGCAAGTTTCCGGGCCGCAAGTGTCGTATAACCACATGAAACAAACTTTCCTCGATTTTTTTAAAGAGAAGTTCTGTAATTTTGTAGTTTGGTCGGCTTTCAACGTCAAAAATATGTTTCTTGGAGTTTTAAAAGAGAAGTTGTGTAATTTTGTAGTTTCATCAAAGCCACCTCGACCCTCAAAAAATTGGAAATTAAGTGTTTGGGCTCAAATGAAATAATACGATGTGCTGAGTACGATAACACCAAATTCGACCAATTTTTCCTACCAATTCACCGAGCTGTGACCTCCCAAAGTTTGGTACTCAGAAAAACCAGTACATTTCTTAAAACATTGTATACTTAGTAAAAATGTGATGATGTACACTCATTTATAAGTTTATTCGACGCAGAAAGATTTTTTCTGTCCAATGAGTGAAAAAAAATTCATAGTTTGTAATAAATTGTGGGTTAAAAAGTTTGTTTTTTTCAAAAAATCAGCATTTTTCGATCACCAATTTTCGACGTGAAAACCGCCATAAAGATCGGAAATCGGCGTGTAGCTCCTGAATTTTAATGCATCAAAAAAAACATTTCCTGAGGCACCTTTCTGGCGAAAAAACCCGGAAAAAATTGGGGGGGGGGGGGGTGAGACGAAAAAGGTCTTTGAAGTTGGCTAGTCATCACTAACTCAAAAAAAAATTTGACGTAAATATTTTTTCGTACTAAAAAACCTAAATTCTGACACGGGATTCGTGATCAGCGTATCTGATTTGCTTCTAAAACTACTCTTAGAGGTGCAATTTGAATGTCATATTTCAAATTCCTCTCAGGACAATAAACTTTCGAACAATAATTGGTAAATCAAATATTTATTGTTCTGAAAAAATTTGAAATATGACATTGAAAATACACTTCTAAGAGTGGTTTTAGAAGCAAATCAGATACGCTGATCATGAATTCGGTGTCAGAATTTCAGGTTTTTCTGGTACAAAAAATTTTTTACGTCAAAAACTGAAAAGAGTTAGTGACGACCAGTCAACTTCAAAAGCTTTTTTCGTCTGACCTCCCCTAATTTTTTCGGGGTTCTTTTGCTAGAAAGGTGCCTTATGAAATGCTTTTCTGATGCACTAAAATTTAGAAGGGTACACGCCGATTTCCGATTATTATAGCGGTTTTTTCGCCGAAAATTGGTATTCGCAAAATGGTTATTTTTTTGAAAAAACACGCTTTTTTAGCCAAAATTTATTACAGACTATAAAATTCTCGTACTTATTAGATAGAGCAACTCTTTCTGCGTCGAATAAATAAACTTTCTGCGTCGAATAAATTTTAAACGAGTGCACATTATCATATTTTCACTAAGTATAAAATGTTTTAAGAAAAGTACTGGTTTTTCTGAGTACCAAATTTCGTGAGGCCACAGCTCGGTGAACTAGCAAGAAAAATTGGTCGAGTTTGGTGTTATCTTACTCAGCAGATCGTAAGCTTTCATTTGAGCCCAAACACTCAATTTCCAAATTTCTGAGGGGTCGAGGTGGCTTTGATGAAACTACAAAATTACACAACTTCTCTTTTAAAACATAGGGCCAGTTAATAGCTTATTGAAAATGAAAGAGGATTAAAAATGTCTGCTTTTGGATGAAAAATGTCTGCTTTTTAATAAAAAGTGTTCGCTTTTTTTCTTTTTAGTCAAAGAAGCAGATATCTAAACAACAACTAAACAAAAGTTATAAGACCAGGTATCAAGTAGCCTTGTGACTCTAGTTTCTAACAGCGCATCATTTGTTGCAACATATTTGCAAAATTTGGCACAAAATGCAAAACTATGAATAGAATCGTTTTTCCGACTTGCTTCGTACTTTAACGTTTTTGTGCTATTTGCAAACATCTTGCAACAAATGATACTCTTAGAAAAATAATCGCAGAGCTACCTGATGTTGTTATCACTTTGAATAACTTGTTTAAATATCTCGCACTATTTAATTTTTCTCTCTAAGACTAAAAAAGCTGACACTATTCAGATTGGTGCATTAGAAACTAGAGATTCAAAGCTACATGTTGATCCAAATAAATTTTAGGGCTGGAAAACCACCGAGAATTACTTTTGTCAGTATTTTGGAGTGTGTTTTCGATTCTAACCTAAAATCATTTTAAGTCATCTTAACATAATCAGAGTGCCAAATTTCACAAATAAGTATGCTTTTCAAGTTTCATGAACCAGTCGCAAAAATTTTGCCTACTTTACATTTTTCTCAAACAATTAATAAACAAGGGATTAAGAAAGCATGCATGATTCTATTCCACACAAAAAAATGAAAGAAAAAAGTTATTCATCTTTACTTTCACACTGGAGGCTGTTCAGAAGTCTCCATGAAAAGGTGTAGAGGAAGAAAAAAGTAGATTTTAAACAGGATTAACAACTCACCTTTTATTATTAAAAAGTTGCTCTTGTTATGCTAAAAAGGTGGTGATGATCGATATTCAGGCTGCTACTAGAAGGGGTGAAAAAGACACGAAGTTGGTGTGGTGATGGTGTGAAATATATGATTGTCTCAAAATTTTTACAGCCGCAATGTATGAAGGGCGGAAATAACAATATATGATGAAGGGTTGGAAGCAAACCGGTCTAGTAGTAGTAGTTCTGTTTCTCTAGCCCTGTGAAACCACCTATGAAAGTTTGAATTGCTCGATCACCTCTTTTTATTTCTTTTCCCTATGACTGTTTTTGCGGGATGGACCAGTATAGAAATGGTGGGAAACGAGACAAGCCAAAGCTTTTTAGCAGATTAAAACATAAATTTAGAACTTTAACCAAGTAAGAACCAAGTATAAGACCAAGTATAAAACCAAGTATAAGAAACCTTTGGTATCTGAAATTTCTGTTTGCTATTTAACATGCTAGAAAGTCGATTCTTAGCAATATTGGGTATTCATACAAGCCTTCTGACAGCTTTTTGGTGTCGAAGCAATTAGAGTGGCCTAGCTAGTGACCGACCAATCATTTAACTCATATTCGCCAATTGGCCAAATTTTTGAGGGTCTATGGGAATCGAGAAATTCGCTGAGGTGAAAAAAAGTTTTCTACCAATGTTTTATTTTGTAGGCAAACAGAAAGTTCAGTTCTTTACAGAAGAAAATTTCAGCTGAAAATGATGCCCGTATGGTACAAACCCATAATCTTCGAAAAATCATCAATATTTGTATCATGAAAGCGAAAAAAAAATTTGATTGCAAATGATTGCGTATCCCCAAGATTTTTCTCTGACTTTCGTGTAAAAGCTTCAGAGATCTTTCCCACATATAAGAAGCCTGAGATGTTGGTAAAACAGGGGTAAATATTTTGCTTTAAGATATTTGCCTTACACAGTCACCGCTCGATTTAACGACACCCCAAAAAGTTGGTTCCCACCCAGGGTCCGACACTTTTTTTACTTCGATTTTTGATTTTGCTGATCGTTTTCAGAATCATGAAATTCTTCTTTCCAAAAATCAAAAGCCTGATTTAACGACGCCTTTGTTTCAACAAAAATGGTGTCGTTCGATCGAGATTTTGATTTTTTGGGGGAAAAATATTCATGACTCTGAAAAACGATTGGAGAAATGACCAGACTAAGGGACCAGACTATTGAAAAAAAACGGTCAAAATTTTACGAAAATAGAGGTAAAAAAGTGTCGGACCCTAGGCGGGAACGAACTTTTTGGGATGTCGTTAAATCGAGCAGAGACTGTATGTCAAGTTTATTCTATATATCAAAATGCATTGTATTGCACGGGTTCATGTTGCAAATAAGTGTGTTCCCTCTAACCTTTCAGCTTCCATTGGTAAAAGCAAACACAGAAATTCAGTTAGAGGCGAGGAGGATTGTAACTAAAGTGCTTTTTGAGTCAAGGATTTGTAAGGATATGATTTTAGAGAAATTGACGATGGAACTTGGGATGAACCGCTGAAAATAGTCCAAATAAGGTCCGAAAAAACACTGAAAGTTCAGTGTTTAGTCAGACGATTGTGGAATGGGCGATTCACCCGATATCCCAGGGCGATGCAAACATCGAGCCCCCAATTTTTATCTGATCTTAAAGAAATTTTAGACTAATCCCTTTTCTTGCTTGAACAAAACTCTAATTATCATCTGTGATGAGTAGTTTTCCAAACTCCTAAAAAATTTGACAAAATTGGGGAAAGCGTTAATTTTGACCCTTAAAATTGATCGATAATAAGAACTGGCTGATAATTGGAAGGGATAGGGCATGCTTCTGATGCGATTATGGTAACTTCTTTTTAGAGATGCAGATCGGGGACCGAGCGAGACCTCGGCCGAGATTTTTAGTGGCAAATTTTGACCGACACGAGACCGAGACTTTTGGGAGTGACCGAGCAAGATCTCAGCCGAGATGTCAGCCGAAAAGCCGAGATTCGCAGAAGCTCAAGATATTTACAGCAAACTAATTTCATTGAACGATATGCACCTTAAATGGCAACCAGACATTTGTCACCTTTTGACACTTTTGTCGTGCGACAATTAACACTTTTTAAAAAAAAATTCTCGTCACTTTTTAAAAATTTGGAGCCCGAAGTTTGTCTATTTTTGTACATTTATTGATTTTAACTATCGTGTGCGTATACACTTACCGCTTTAGGTCAAAGCATCCAAAGTATAGGTCTATTCTAGGTCTTATTATTATCACGTAACTAGTTTTTGGGCTCTTACTCAACAATTCCAGCTTATAAAATCAAACAAGTTTAGTGAAAATATAAGAAAGATATGAGTAAGGTAATATCCGAAATGTCAAGTGACAAAGGTATGGGGAAAAAAATAGCAAAAAGTGACAAATGTCGCGCGACAGAAATAACTATAGTGACAAATGTCGCGCGACATTTGTCACCCGACATTTGTCACTATAGTGACAAATGTCGCGCGACAAATATTTCAAATAGTGACAAATGTCCGGTTGCCACCTTAAATATAACAGCATATCACAACCAGCATGTTCAATAACATAAATTGATGATAGGAAGAGCTTTATTCAGAAATATGAGCATTTCGGCTTTCTCCGGACTAAGACCGCTCCTTATATAGTTGAACACATCTCGGGCTACAGAGAATATTTGCTCACTTGGTTTGCTTTTTGAGGCTGAGAGATAAGGACGCGCAAGTTTAGCAAGAATTGGATAAATTTTTTCATTCCTAAGTAAACTAAGCTGGAATTCATTTAAAAACATCTTCAAAATTCATTTCAAAGCAATCCCTTCCAAAATATCAGCTGATTCTCTTCCGGGCCGATGAATTTTATCTTATTGTAAGCCTGCAGTTCAGTCCTTGCTGAGTCAACTGGAAGCGATTGTTGACGACGATAAGAATGCTAAGAAAGGCTTTTTTAGAAACGTTACAAGATGATGCAGAAAAATGATACAAAATGCGACCACTTTCCTGCCAATTTTGGTGATCGAGATTGACCAAAAACCGAGACCGAGATTTAAAAAAATGACCGAGCGAGATACGAGACAAGATTTTAAGCCAAAATCGAGCCGAGACGAGTTCTCGGCCGAGATCTCGCCTCGTTCTTATCTCTGCTTCTTTTAGGGCAGTTTCATTTTGGCTATGAGTGAAATGGACCGCCTAATGTGGGAATTTGGCCGCCTTTTTTTAATTGGCCGCCTTTTTTTCTTGTTAATTCATGTTTTTCAAAATTTAGCCTCGATTTGATGGTAATTGTGATCTTAATGGTAGCGGAAATGAAAGCCCAGAATTTTGGCTACGTATTGGTATAAAAAAATTATGCACAATTTTTTCATACTAATACGTAGCCAAGATTCTGGGCTTTCATTTCCGCTATCATTAAGAGCAAAATTACCATCATATTGAGGCTAAAATTTGAAAAACATGAATTAACAAGAAAAAAGGCTGCCAATATTTAAAAAAAGGCGGCCAAATTAGTATAAAAAACGGCCAAATTCCCACATTAGGCGGTACAGTTCTATTCGAGGCTTTTTGTTTTTACTTTCTTTAGCGTAGGGTGCATTGGTCGGGCTAACAGGAGTCATTTCAAAATAAATTTTGCATAATTAAACCATAACTAAGTTTTATTTAGATATATAAAAAAATACAATATACAAACAATATGCGATAAAATCTTTTTTTATCTCTTATAAGTATCACTTTTTTAGCCTTGCGCAATCACAGTTGTTAAAAAAAATGGTTTTTTTAGATTTCAATATTATATTTCTTTTCACTCAAAAATTTCAGTGAACGAAATTATAATTTTCTTTTATTCTCCGCTTTTTCGTCAAAAATATTTAGAAAACGTATTTAAAAAAAACGGATTAATGCGACATTGAATACAACCCTTAAATTATTATTCCGTTGAAATTGGATTGTCGAATTTGATCAGAATATAATTTTTTCTCACAGCTTGGCCAAGCTTGCATTCCATTGATTTGACAGTTCCATCGCAAGGAGCTCTGAATAAATCATAATTTTTTAATTTTCGACCATTCAAATGCCTATCATGTGCACTATACAGATGCTTCAAAGCTCTTTCTTGCGTAAAAAGTAAATACAAATTTGCTTACCTAATAACAAATTCCATTTTCATTGAGGTTAAAGTAGCAAGCTCTTGACCCTTCTTGACTGCCTCTCCAACTGCTGTTAAAATCTTGGTCACAACTCCTGGAATGGGTGACAATACTTCCGACCTTACTGGTCCCAAAGATTCTTGTTGCTCCTCCACATTTGTTGCAACTACTGGAAGATCCCATTTATATGTTTTAGATCCACAAATCAGAATGGAATCTTTTAGCTGGATGGCTTTGGAGCTCCATCGTTTGCCAGTAGCTACTCTTTCTAAAGTATAATGGAGCACTGGACGTTGGGCAATGGGGGAAAGGGATTTGGAGATAGATGTCACCAAGAATAGCTCTTTTACGTTGTCCAAAGGAGTGTCCTGCGCCCCATTACCACAATACTCCATTAAATACTTCCATCACTTTCTATTTGGACGTTGACCTCATACTTGTCTGTAGAATTGTTGAGCTGAACTTTCGTTTTGCAGAATGGTTCACACGGAAGAAGTCAAGGCTCTCGCTAGGTGAATGCAAATTAGTATCCAGATTGAATGTCTAAAAATAGCTAAACATAATGAATTGAATTGATTAATGAAAAAAACCCTTTTTATTTATATTTCTAGCAACCACCCACTCAATTAAAAAATTAGTCAAATAACTATAAAATAAGTTTGCTCGGGGGTTATTTTTCAGCGCGAAGGCATCTGGTTTCTTTGTTCGCAGCTTTACAGATTTGATTCGTCGATTTGAGTCAGTTACAGAACATGACGGGAAGTATCCACTGCATGATTGATTTGTTACCGTATCGTTGCCATTTAGTTGCTACCGCTAGAAAATTGAAATAAATTCAAAAATATCCAAACAAATGTGTTCAGGGGTAGTCGCAAACTTCCTGAACAACCAGATAATTATGCTGGGTATCGCAAGAAATTCGCAAAAAAAAGTAAATTTCGACTTGAAACTTTTAGTCAATTTTCCCGAGTATACATTTTGTTTGGTTCGTAATGTCGAAAAAACGATTTTCGCGACTGTGGATATCCATGAATAGGCAATTTCCAAACCACAGGAAGGCCGAGCTAAAATCATATTTTGACATTACATGCAAAGAATATTGCATATCCGAGAAAAATCGGTTGCGGAAAACTGTTTGTCGAGATAGTGTCAGGAAAAAATTTAAAATATGGGGATTTCTCTACCTCTAGCCAATTGCTGTGAATTTATTTTTGGGGACTTCTCAAGGTTTTTTCTGAAAAGATAGAATATATTAGGGCTACCTTGAATAGTATGTCAACTATGGCTCCTCATATAGTCCTTGCTGGTTGTCTTCTCCAATTGAAGAAGTAGTGGCGAATGTTGTGCTGAGCAGATCTTGGAAGTTATTTTCAATAAAATTAGTGGAAATAGTTGTGCCCTCATCGTTGGCTAAGAAAATAGGATGGGCTAGGCATGATCTCACAAAATCCACATTGTTGCAGAGTCCTCCAATGTGAGTATGGTCGAGGGCTTCTATAAGTCGTTGTATGGCGTCATTGCGAGAGGTGGATGAAGTAGCAATTATCTTGGCGATCATAGGGTCATAGTGGCAAGATACCATGTCACCCTCCCTTACTCCTGAGTCTACCGAATACCCTCAACTTCCAATGGAAACTTCAAATATTCCAATTCTCCTGCCGTTGGCATGAACTGGAAGGTTGTTTTGTCGATATTTCGGCATATATCCTTGCCTCAATAGCATACCGTTCAAAGGTATGTCGTCCTGTTTTAGTGGTAATCTTTCTCCTTGCGCCACTCTAATTTGCCATTCCACAAGGTCAATACCTAAAAATATTTTTTGGAAATAACAATTTTCATTAAAGCCATTATGATTTTTGTTCTTGTTGAAATAAAATCAGGCTGGATACGAAAAGACGAAAATTCAGACACCAAGGAGGTCAGCCTAAAGAGTTCGCCTTTGCTCGTTAATTTTTTTTGATTTTACTTTGTCATGCTTGTGGTAAGCAATGCATTCAGGTTGTAAGTTCTCCAAAAAACGATGACTGATATCAGGGCTGACCACTGCGCTACGCTGTACTCAAAGAGATCTTGGAATAAATAACAGCTGGCCGTTTTAATAGAACATTGACGGTGCTTAAAGGATGGGGAAAAGCTACTTAGATCTAAAAATTCGGCTTCAGTGGCGCAGTGGGTAAGCGTTTGCGTTTTTTTGGCCCAAAATAGTGCGCAGGTTCGATCCCACCTGGTGGCACGCTATTGGTTTTGGATTGTTTGATCAGTTTTTCGGAGTAATTTAACTTTTTTAGCCCCAGATTCCGAATCAGCGACCCTAATTTTCAAACAAGCAAAAATAAATAGCGTGACACAGGTGGGATCGAGCTGCGCACTATTCTGTGCTTAAAACTCAAACGCTTACCCACTGCGCCACCGAGGCCGAATTTTCAAACCTAGGTACCTTTTACCCTCTTTAAAGGTAAAAAGCTACCTGTAATGGCCTCAGTAATAGGGTGCTCCACTTGAAGCCGAGTGTTCATTTCCATAAAGAAGTATTCTCCTGATTCATCCATAATAAATTCCACTGTTCAGCTCCTCGTAATTAACTGCTCGAGCTGCCTCCACTGCTGTGTTGCCTAAATAAAGTAAAATTTATAGCTGAAGACAGTCAAAAACAAATTTAACCTAGCCTCTGCCTAGTCTCCATATCCAGGCTGGAGCTGGCGCTTCTTCTATTATTTTCTGGTGCCGTCTTTGAATGCTACAATCTCTGTCCCACAATGTACATAATTGCCATGGGAGTCACCAAATACCTTAATTGGGCGGTTTACTTAAAACACAGCGGAATTTATTTTTTAGATGAATCGAAAAAGGTTCGAAATCGTGCTTTTTAACAAGATTTGTCCTTTTTGGGGATCCTAAATGTTTTTATTTTCGAAATTTTTAGTCAAAATTCCTTTTTTTGCTTAAATATGGCAGAACTCTGGATAAAATGACTCTTTTTTCTCAAACATTCATTCTGAGCCGTGCGTTTAGCTCAAGAATCTAACTCATACATAAATTAACCAGAGTAGTACCTGCACTTCGACGTGTCTTGGGTTTTTGATATACTTCTCAATGATCATATCAGAATTTCCAAAAGCATTGTTTGATTCTGATATGGAAGATGCCACACTGCCGAAAAATTCGTCCACTGAATTGACAATGCGCATACCTCTGCCTCCACCACCACACACTGGCTTAATCATGACTGGAAACCCGATTTTCTTGGCCTCTCCAGCAAAAGTTCAGGACTTTGTTCTTCGCCATTGTAGCCCACTAGGACTGGCACATTCGCTTTGATCATGATATCCTTGGCTTTGTTCTTCTGGCCCATGACTCTGATGGCTTGAGCTGATGGTCCAATGAATTTGATATTTTGTGAGTGACACATTTCTGCAAATCCAGCATTCTCACTGAGGAATCCATACCCAGGATGGATGGCTTGTGCGCCCGACTGCTTAGCTACTTGTAATATCTTGTTGGCATCTAGGTAGCTAGTGAGTGGAGCGGCCTCTCCTATTCTCCAAGCTGAGCAATTGGCACTAGATAGCGCTTCAATGACATGCTGAGATCGGGCATCTACATCCGAATACACAACCACTGTCTTTACACCCATCTTTTTGGCAGTTCTCATAACGCGCAGTGCTATTTCTCCTCTGTTGGCTATTAAATTTGGTCATTGGTTTTTTAACATGCTCTATGGATGAAATACAGCGGGCAGAATTGTTAAAATAAATAGTAGAATAATTAGACAGCACCCGATGAGCCACCCGCTACGGAGAATCATTGTTTTGTGATTCTGAAAAATAAAAAAACATAGAGAAATATTATGAAATATAAGAAAAGGCTTTCAAAAATTTCATTTTTTCGAAAAATTTTTAAGAATCCATTTTAAGATTTTTTTGGGTTTTGGTTGTTTAGAATTTTAAACAAGCATTACTTTAGCCAAAGCTCAAGAAGGCAAAAACGAATTGAGCTAGTTATAATGGCTCATTTATAAACGTTGTCGTTGTCGTCGTCGTCGTTGTCGTTGGAATATTTTTTTATAAAACCCTTTTTTTCGCCAACGACGACGACAACGACAACGACAACAACGACCTATTTATAAAAAATCCAACGACAACGCCAACGACAACGACGACGCAAGGACAACGACATTTTTTATTCAAATTGGACAATTTCGGATTTTTAGTCGAGCTTTCGAGTGAAAACGTGTGGAGAATATAGTTAATCCTTAAAATTCTGACTTAAAATGCAAAATTTGTCTGATTTGGAAGAAAAATTTTCCGTTGTCGTTGGCGTTGGATTTTTTATAAATACGTCGTCGTTGTCGTTGTCGTCGTCGTCGTTGGCGTTGTCGTTGTCGTTGGCGTAAAGATGCCTTTATAAAACTTTTTTCCAACGACAACGACGACGACAACGTTTATAAATGAGCATAAACCTCCAGTTAATGACAAACGCACATTTAGCGCAAAAGTAACAAATGTTTGATTGTCAATTTGGAGCATTTGGGTTTTCATTATCTAAACAGTTATTATCGAGTTTAATTATGCAAGGTTGCGCATTGTGCTCAACATAGATATGTTATACTCCTTTCTTAATGGTCACAATGAAAAAGCGGAACGCCAAATATGTAGCACTAAAACTTAATAAATTATATTTAAATAGAAAAATTAGTCTTCAGCTATGTTAACTTTGGTCACATGCGGTCAACTAAAATTCTGGATTGATAGCTGCATGGATTGATAGCTGTATTAAGGTGCACATTGGTTAAAATTTTTTATAAACAGAGATACGATCTGTACTTTTTAAGGTTTGAACTTTTTGAGACCTATATTTTTAACTTTTTTCATGTCAAAATCTTTGTTACGCTTTAAAACAGAAATACGCACTGAATAAAAAGTTTCAAAAAAATAATTAAATGTTTGTATAAAAATTCATTTATTTGTTGCGTAAATTTCCTTGAACAATTTAAGACAGAAATATCCTACTTATTATTTTATTAATAAAAGTCTAGAAAATTTTGAGCCTAGAAATGGCATTTATCAGCATAATAATTACGATCAGCACCATCGTAGCTCAAACAGTTGGCTTTCTTAGGCTTTACTGTGCACATCCTTGTCTTGAAAGGCTCATCCACCCTGCTGTCCACAGTCAATATTGCCTGTCGAGCACCTGGCCAGGCATGTGGACCAGCTAGTCGGTATACATAGGGCACATTCGACTAAACATCAATGCATACGCTAATTCAGGGTCGGACAAGAGATAGCTGGTTATTTGGGGTTTACATCCAATATATTGCTAGTTCATCCATGTATTTGGTGAAATCCACCTAGAAGTATATGCTGTTGTATATCAGAACACCATATCATGACACTTGCATGAATAAATAGATTACTCACACAATAGCACTGTCGACTAGGTTTGGGGCCAAATTTTTCTGAGATCTCTTGCATTTCTTTGCGGATTGTTTGGATTGAAGGAAGTTTATTTGCCTTGTTAATGACACTTTCTTAAAACAATCTTTGACTTTAATAAGGCCATTTTATGTAGTTTAGAGATAATCTCATTTTTGTAGTTTTCACTTTTCAATTGCGTTAGAAATTAATAAAACTAAAATATTTGCATACAGAATTCTTCTAACAATTAAAATCTATCATTTTTTTTAAAAGAGCTGTATTTTTTTCAAAAGTCAGTTACCTTTTCCTGATGTCTGCTGGAAAACAAGTGAAAAAAGAATCTGGCCTGCATTTCACTGGTAGATATTATAGCTCCGGTTGGCTAAAAGTTAATTTAAATAACTTAACTTAGCTTTTCAACTAAGGGATTATATGGGCTAAAGTGCGAATCCTGGGAATGCCCGAAATCGGGGTTTGACTGCTTTTTTCGACGTTTTGGGTCCTGAAACGCAGGAAAAACATGTTTTTAGGGCGCGGAAAGACATTTTTTGCAAAAAAAATTTTTTTCGACACAGGGGGGTATCATGGTTTTTAGTCAAAATTGAAAAATTTAAATTGGCGCCTTTTGAATTTAAAAGGGATTAAGGGCTGTATAGGGAGGGAAGGGAATAAAAGGGCCACTAATCACACAGGGCCACTAACAAGAAGATGTTGAACATAGTTTTGAATACTGGGGCCTACCGCATAAATAACTCTGGTATGCATGCTTTTTCATGCATCCAGAGTCACTTTCGAGTGATTTGTGTCTAAGGTATGTGGGTGTGCGCATCTCAACTCCAAGCCCCCAAGCCCCCTGCGCCCCCGAAGGGGGCGCAGGGGGCTTGAGAGTTAGAGATGCGCGCACACACTTACCTTAGACATGATTCCGAGAAGTACTCTTGACCATAAAATGCATATAGAGTTTTTTTTGCCACGGCCCAGTTGAAAACATGGTGAGGCAGTCGAAGAATATAGATAATCAAATTTATAATGTTCTGCCATAAAAGTGGCCCCCTTTTATTCCCTTCCCCTCCCAATACAGCCCTTATTCCCTTTTAAATTCAAAGGCGCCAATTTAAATTTTCAAATTTTGACTAAAAACCATGATATCCCCCCCTGTGGTTCGAAAAAAATTTTTTTTTGCAAAAATGTCTTTCCGCGCCCTAAAACATGTTTTTCCTGCGTTTCAGGACCTAAAACGTCGAAAAAGCAGTCAAACCCCGATTTCGGGCATTCCCAGGATTCGGCATTCCTGCCATTATATGTTTCCTTTAGTGTGTTAGTATACATTTAAGTTAGCCCTTTGAAATATTTGCAAAAATTTCTAAAAATTTTGGTTTATTTATTATTCAATTAAACGAGAATTGTAAAAGCTTCATTTGCTCAAAAAATTATGCTCCAAACCTGAATTAATCCAATCACTCCAAGAGAGCTATGCTCAATTAATTCAATTGGAACAATTTTTTATAGAGAGCAGATAGTTGCGTTCCACAGCAAACAAGTGACCTCCCTCGATTAGCTGGTTGAAATGAAGGTTGAAACCAGTGGCAAGTATCACATTGTCCACTTCCACTTCATTGTTTGTGTAAAGAGTGAAGATTACGCCGTGTTTGGTGAACTTCTCTATACCAGGTTTCATTTGCACTTCACCACACATGATACGGCATGGCAGCTCATCATTTACAGTGGTGGACTCCATGGGTCGTCTGAAGAAGGGGTTTTTCATAGGCAATTTCAACCTATGATGTATTTACACAAATACGCTGTGCTCTGGCAGTAAACCATATTTGGTGTGGTCAAACCGGGTGTGCAACCGTCGCCGGATCATACTCTCAAGTACCCATCCAGGCAGTAGCCGGTTGAGGATGTAAGTGTGGAAACGAGACTTGCCAACCATTCCGTTAGGTCGCCCAAAGGCTCCCACTTGCTATATATGAAAGCACCTGTATTGGTCGACAGAAACACCTGTAACTTTTAAAATTGGCCAAAGATCGAAGGATTTTTTCGACACCAGAATTCTAGATTATAAACCGAAACACAGCTTTTTTTTTAGTAAAAGTTACTATTAGTAATTATTTTAATGAATATATGAATGAATAAATAAATGAATATATGTATCTTTTTTCAAAATAAAAAATTTAAAATTCCTAAAAAAGAGATTTAAAATATATATTTGTAGGTCTCGCAATGGCGAGTTCTGCGTTGGCGAGTTTTTCATTGGCGAGTTTCGCCGTTGGCGAGATTAACGTTGGCGAGTTTTTTTACGTTGGCGAGTTTTCGCGTTGGCGAGTTCTTACGTTGGCGAGTCTTTTGTGGCAAGTTAGTTGCGTCCCAAAAATTTTGTAGCGTATTAGCTGACCATTACTAAAAAAAGATTGCAGCGCGTTCATTGCTTCTTTAGTTCCTTGTTTCAGTCCAACTACTCGTGACAATTGAGCTAGCAGATCGATCGTTATAGCCCCGCAGCTTTTATTTAAATTAATTGGAGCATTATGTAAATAATCCAACCTGTTTGCTAACCCTGCTCAGCTCCACTGCAATATCTGCCGCTGACATTCCAATTCCACCACTAAATTGACTTTGTCCTCAAATTGCTTAGTGGGCACTTTGTAGTCCTTTGAGTGTAGAATGGCACCAGTAAATAAATGTTGGTCCGGCCAACTTGGAATGTTGGGAGTAAAATTGTGCCCTACAGCCATCACTACACAATCAAAAACTTGTCGGGTTGAGTTGCCTTTGGAGTCAGTGTACTCAACTAGCCATCTGCCAGTAAGTGCGTAGTCATCGGCTCGCTTGATCTGAGTTACTTCATGCTCCAATTGTATGTGGGGAAGAAGGTCGTGCGTCTCACAATAACCCTAGAATTAAAGTTGCATAGATTTTGGTCGTATAAAGAGCTTAAATACGCCTAAACCCTAATAAATGATTTCAGCAGACTAAAAAGGACAAATTAGTCTAAAGCTGGGTGAAAAAAAATTACCAAAATGTGACTTTTACTATTTGACTTCAAAAAAATTCTTGTTTTCGAATGCGATTTGCATGTAGAATTGTTATGAATGTTTTACTGAGGCACTTTCAACTTGATTAATAGACTTTTTATTAGAATTTGATAAGACCATCTTGTAGAATTCGGGGAACATGATAAAAGATTGTAGACAATATGTCTTTTGTAGCATTGCTCATGGTCTAGCTAACGGTATATTACATTTTCAAACTGATATAAAAAATGGCTCAAATTGTTTTACCCCGTCAAATTTCTTTTACCGTCAAATCGTAATAATGTGTTTTTATCTCCGAAAATTTCTTAATTTTCAAAACATTTTCACATCAAAATTTTAGCCCTGGATCTTGGCTTTCTAACAAGCTATCGACTGAATTTCTGAGATTTCAAAAATTTGGAAAAAAAGTCTTTGTATGGATCAAATTTTTCAAAAAATTTGGTCTATAAGATGACTTTTTTCTCTGACTTTTTAATATCTCAACTAGTTAGTTAATGGCTGGTTGGAAAGCTGAGATCCCGGGCTACATGCTGGCATAAAACCTAAAAAAATTGGAAGAAAGTTCAAGAAATACTCAAAAGAAACAAATTTTTACGATTTGACGGGGTAAAAGAATAATTTGACGGATGAAAGTACTTCAAGCCTATAAAAAATTATAAATAAATTGACAACCCAAACAATATGCGATTTTAAACCTGGAATTTCTAGTTTCTCCTGATTTGGCTGGTTATTAATGGCAATTTTTTCGCAAAAAATATCCGAACACATACTTTTGTAGCTCTTGCTTTTCTCTTTCGATTAGTAAAAAACTTTTCTAATTTTTTTTTCAAAAAAAGGTGCCATATTGCTCCTAACAATTTTAGGTCATTTTAGAAGACAGGCGTTTTTTAAACTTGGATCTTTCCATTCTGAATTTTTTTTTTCAAAAAGCTGTATTTCAACACTAAGATATAACCTTTTTTTGTTACATGGGTTTTCAAAATCAGCCTTCTTTAGAGTGTTAATGAATTTAGGTTAGCATACCTCAAGTATTGCAAGTAGCTAGTGTTGTGCATGTAGTTGGCGAAATGTTTAGGGGGTGGACAGTCACTGAAGGCACTCATCTCTTTTGTGGTGTTTAGAACGGTCGTTTTCATGGTAGCTAAGTATTTTTCGATTATTTACAATATAGAAAGCATAATTATTAGGTGCTCAAGACATACTTATTAAACTTTTTACCACACTTGACTAAATTATAAAAATCCAATTCCAACTACATAACTTCAAATAAGAAAAATTATGCGTTTATTTTTTTACAAAAATGCTGGAAAATCTGATTTTAGGACTTTTTTTAAATAAATTAGACTACAGGAAAATTTAATGCAGAATTTGAGTTATTATTGCTGAATACATTAGACAATTGTCAAACGGCTAAGAACAACTTTAATGAATTGCTTACAGTTATTGAATTGATTCTTTCGTAATTCCAGATGCCTCCAATGTCGCGGGACTTTTCGAAAACAACTGGGTGATTCCATAAGCAAGTGCCCATCTAAACTAGTCTCATTTAATATATCTAAAAAATCAAACAGTGCACCTCGCTGAGCTAAGTCCACTGACACTTGCTCCAATTATAGCACATTTTCTCTTTGCATTATGCCATAGATCCTCACACAGCCGAAACCTTTTGCTCTTATGTTCAACAATGGTATCAAACACAAAAATCGATTATATATGGCTGTTCAATTATTGTTTTTATCAGTTGTCCTTAAGTAGTACTTTGCAAGGTGTTTAAACTTTAAAAGCATTTGATGGTTGTTTCTGCTATTCTCTTGTTTGAAAAATATATACAAACATATTGGGGTGTTCATACATCACATGTTACAAAGATACAAATTTTCTCTAATACAGTGACACATCGTTATTGAGATCGTTATTGAGAAGTTATATATCTTTGCCATTTTGACACGCGACGCTCGATGGTACATGGTGTCCCGAAAAACCTGCAATTTTTGAAAAATGTTGATTATGATATTTTCTATTGCTGTTATTATTTAACAGCGCTATGACCACCGAAGTGAAGAAAAATAATTGTGTTTTTCTTAGGGTAACTCCAGGTAGCTTAACTATTGTCATCGATTTTCTTGGTAAAACCAATGGGGCAAGGGGCTACCTACACAAATTTTTTAAAATTTTGCAGGTTTTTTTTTGGACCACCCTGTACGTACGCCTAAATTCAAAAAAGTGAATTTAGGAGTACGTACTATCGAGCGTCGCGTGTCAAAATGGCAAAACTATATAGCTTCTCAATAGCGATCGGCAAATCAGAATGCTTTCGATTTTTGTGATCAGACTGTCAAATCGCGTTTGGCAATAGCCTTCAAAAATCGGGTAAAAAAATGTGTCGGTCCCAGCTGGGGAACGAACTTTCTAGGGGGTTTTAACTATCAAGCGTCGACTGTATCCGGTACATCCTGTCCCTTTTGGTATGACCGTTTGTTAGAAAATATGTAAAAGTCTTTCATTAATTAAAGAACTAGCGACAACCTAGGCTTTTTTCTCAAATATGTGTAACCTCACTGGGGTAAATTTATGACTGCGAAGGGATTCCAAAATATTAGAATGCTAAACGTAGATTTTGGGTTTATGTATTTAAAGAGGTATTAAGAAGTACTTTCTAGGGTTGTACAATTCTCCTGAATTTCGGAGAATTCTCCGAAATGTTCAGTTCTTCCTTATAAAATTCTAAATTTACTCTAGTAATTCTCCGGAGCATTCACCTAGAATTCTCCATTTTTATTTTTCCGGAGAATTCCACAACCCTAGTATTTTCAATTAATTTTCACGAGTTATCAGTTATTTTTTCGAATTAAAAGACGTTTATGATGCTATTCCCAAAATGTTTTCGAACGTATGAAATATTTTATTAAAAATTCTATATTAAATGTCTATTAGGAAATAATTTATTTACAAAAATTGTTTGAATACTGGCAGGGAACTCCCAATAGAGCTGGCCATAAAGGCCACTATCTTTGTTTTTAGGCACATAGTACAGTGAAAAGTATAGCAGACAAAATAGTTCGAATACTGAACAAGTGGGAATCGACAAATAATATATCTCTTTGTAGTTCTTTGGGTCACTAATTTTCCTCGATCTCCAAAACCAGATCACCCGCAGCTGCTTTCGAACCGACTGGTAAGTATATTTTTTTGACAGTTCCAGCAAATGGAGCGTCAACGTTCATTTCCATCTTCATAGCTGACAGCACAAACAGCGTAGACTTAGGCTTCACTTTGTCCCCTTCTTTCACACTCACTTCAAGAATTTCACCTGAAAAGGTATATCGTGCTGACTCTTTTAAAAAGACATTTTCAAATTCCCCCTTTAATCAAAAAATTTAGGCTTGGAGGACCAGATCGATACGTGAAAATTTCACAAACAAAAGGCGCTCATTCTACGTTTTTGTTGTGAATCGTAAATGGGCGAAGGGATGAGATGGACCACAAACAAATAAAAAATTTAATTTTACCGCTTTTCTTCGGTTTCATCCTCCTCTTATCTGTTTTATCTCATTTCATCCCTTCCTTACTTACTTTTACGGATTCGACCCTTTTATTCAATTTTAACACGAGAACGGCTGGTTGTAACAAGTGGTTATTCTGACTCAGTTTTTCATGCTGAACACGAATACCGTATTCTCTCTATTAGTTCCACATGTGGGATATTTTTCAATCGTCCGAAAATCGAAAAATTTGGGGTCGATCTCAAGATTTTTGGTGAAAATTCAAAATCTAAAGAGCGGAATCAGTAGAGCTCGTGGGAGTTAAGAAAATGCAAAAACAGCTTTGTTAAATTTTTCTCTGAGCTGAGATACAGGTTCTCAAAGTTGGGGGTGTGGGTTTAATAGAGAGTGTGTAACTAATAGAGAGAATACGGTATCCCGAAATCGTAATTCTAAACATAAGTGCAACGCTCTTAAAAGGCCAATTTTCCCGAGGACTTCTCAAGACCAGGTATGGTTTTTTAGGCTGGTGAGCAGTGAATTTATGTATCTCAGTATTTTCTGTTATACTGATGAGGAAGCTCATTCTTTGAGCTTTCTAAAGGTGTGTCGTTAGCCTATTTATCGAGAAGTAACCACGTATATAATTCAAAAGAACCAAATTACGCCTACTTTGAAAATTATAATTTTACTAAAGGTATTAAAAATTTTCGCACAGAAGCTTATAACTGTAAAAACGACTCCAGATTTAGAATCAGCATGAAAAATGGCACATGATAGTGCTTCAAATCATATAAATGTGTTCTTGGACTGTCTAGCTGAAGTAAAAAAGAACCGGAAAAATGTATGAAAAAACGATTTGACGCAAAGTACTTGCAATTTCAAGTTATGACACCAGATTCGTGTTCAGCATGGTCGGTTTACTCGAAAACTACTCTTTAAATTGTGAAGTCACTTTCAAATTTCCAATTCCGCTCGAGACAAAAAAGATTCGATTTGAATTTTTTCCAAGTTTGAATTTTGTTGTCTCGAGCGGAATTATATTTATTTTTGATCATCAAAAATCAATAAGCACTGGCAAAAATAGCACTTTTTCAGGTTAGGGCGCTCTTACAACACGTCCGCATCCGCATCCGCAAAAGTTCGTACCCCAGCTGGGTCCAATACTTTTTTTAAATATTTTTGAATGTTTTTGTAAATTCTGTTTTGACAGTCTGGTCCCAAATATCGTGAGGATTCAGATTTCGCCAATCGTTTTTTTCAAAATCCAAAAACTTTTCACTCCAAAAAAGCAAAAACTCGATAAATTTCTAAAATAGGGTGTACGTTTATCGAGTTTTTGTTTTTCTTAGAGTGAAAAGTTTTTGGATTTTGAAAAACGATCGGCGAAATCTGAATCCTCACGATATTTGGAACCAGACTGTCAAAACAGAATTTACAAAAACATTCAAAAATATGTTTAAAAAAGTATTGGACCCAGCTGGGGAACGAACTTTTGCGGATGCGGACGTGTTGTGAGAGTGCCCTTATCTTTTTGAGGTTGAAAAATGACCAAATGTTATTTATTTTACAAAATTGTCTTTTATTTTAAAATTTTGAGTTCTAAGCCCTGGAAACCGATAAAAAATAATTTAAAAGAGTGATAAAGGGGATAAAAAATGAAACGCCAAGTCCGTTCGCCCATCTATGTTTTAAATACAGTCGAATTCCCGCCTATGATCTGATTATTTTAGATGTGCTTTCCTACTAGTCTCCTACCAGGCATCGGGCTCCGATAGATCCTCGCACTCCAGGTACAGCTTTCGGTCTAACCACCATGTCCTTCGAGGCTTCCTTGTCTTGAATATAGATTTGGCGTAGTTGGCCATTCATTTCGAAGAATACTTCACGTTCTCCTCTCTCGTTTAGTTTGCCTTTGGCTAGCAATTGGATGACCAATGTTTTTCCTTGCTCTATTTCTACCTAAAGCCAATATATTTACCTGTAAAATCATACTATTTTATTTTAATCTCTTACGTTGGTCTCTTCAGCTACATCCAGTCCAGCAAAGAACACCTTAGTGTTTAGCTTGTCCACAGGGCCATACTGTTGTCGAAACCGTTCAAACTCGTCAAATTCCTTGGGAACATTACCGAGGACATCATGTCTTGCTCCTCAACTCCCGTCCATGTTTAGTCTCAAGGTCCTGCTTGAGCTTCACAAAGTCGATTGGAGGGAAAGTCTCGCCAGGTCGACCATCTTAAATATGATTGTTTCATGATCTTACTGCTTTTAATACTGCACTTACGAATTTTAGGTCTTCCCCTGAGAACTTTTGTCCGCAATGGCTCGGGAAACCATAAGTAGGTTGTCCCATTTCTCCTTGCATGAACTGAACCACCGATTTGGGGAAGGATAAGTCTTCAGCCTTTTCGAGCAATGTCTCCCGGGTAAGCTTGTTCTGGACCATGAACTGAGCCAGGTCTCCAACCACCTTTGACGAGGGTGTAACTTTTATAATATCACCAAGAGCAAGGTTGGCCTCTATGTACAGCTTCTTCACCTCATCGAACTTTTCACCAAGTCCCAGGGAAAATGCCTGCAAAACAGATACCAATTTCAGATAAGTATTTCAATCAAATGATATAGAATATGACTAGCTGGTTTAGCTTTGACCTAAAACCATGTTTTTAAAATAATCCGCAGTCCCTAAAAGGAAATCACATCTACTATTTATTTCACTTAGGAATTGAGATATACCAAAATAAAATTTTTAATTTATTTTTACAAGAGAAACTTTTCACAAAATTTTTTAGAAAACTGTATTATTGCACAAGTTTTCAAGCCAAGGAAATATTTGGGACGCAACAAACTCGCCAACAAAAAACTTGCCAACGCAAAAGACTCGCCAACGCCATAACTCGCCAATGCGAAAACTCGCCAACGCAAAAGACTCGCAATCATCAAATCTCGCCAACGGCGTATCTCGCCAACGGCAAATCTCGCCAACGGCGAAACTCGCCAACGAAAAACTCGCCAACGCAGAACTTGCCATTGCGGAACCCACAAATATACATTTCAAATATTTTTTCAGGAATTTTAAAATTTTTTATTTTGCAAAAGAATACATATATTTATTTCGAGAATAAGTGTGTCATGTGAAAATACAATAACAAACTACTTAATTACTATAGCGCCTAAAATTAACTACTACAGTCAACTCCCGATTCAGTGTACACCCTGGGGACCGGCTCCAGGTGTACACTAAATCAAGTGTACATTAAATCGAAGGTTCATTCAAATCATTTTAATTAACCGCCGGCCAAAATGATTTAATCCAGGTGTACACTAAACCGAGGTGTACACTAAATCGGGAGTTGACTGTATCATCAAAAATATACCATTATAAAGGGAGCGAGAACTTTTTATACGCATCGTCTAAGCCACAGATTCGACTACCACTGGCTGCATGTCTTATTTTTTCATCTCATTCTTTTTTTATTTTTTAGTTCTGTGTCTGAATGATCCTCACACTCTTGGCTGTCCAACAAAATTATCAGCGAAGGATTACACACCTAGCGGAGATTATTTATAGTCTAAGATAGGCTAAATACTTGAAAATCGATCGTTTTGGGGCTTTCGTTGGCTGGGTCGGTTAATATTTGCTGAATTTTTCTACAAGTCACACATTTCATATGCTTAAATGTAGCCAAAATTTTAGGCTTTTGTTTGAGCTATCATACAGAAAAAAGATGATATTAAATTACAGCTCAAATTCAAGAGACATTCAACTATACCCAATTCCATCCTACTCAATTCTGTCACTCACATGAAATCACAAAATTAGGGCATTTTCTGAGAGTAAAGAAGTGCTGAAAATATTTGCAATCCATTCGCAATATAATGATCGATAGTTTCTGGACCAATAAAAAGATAGCTAAAATAAAAAAATCATACCCTAAGTGAGATTTGAACCCTCACTCCTTACCGAAGTGCAATTCACCTCTACTTTCAAGACCGAGCCAGAAGCTCAGAATACAAAATTTTAGCCAATCACCCCGAAGAGTGCACGGCGCAGGGGAACCCACGGGATGCACCCGGCTGATAGGTTGATCAGCATTGAGTATCTATATTTTCGCCTGCACCACAAGCTGCTGGGTCTGTAAGTGCCCTTAACGCTTAGAGAATTAATACTCTTTGGTTCTTATTGGCTCTTGAATAAGTGGCCCTGTTTTGTCCCTTTCCCTCGCAATTCAGCCTTTGTCCCCTTTGAAATCAGTTTCCTGGTCCTTGCATCGCAAAATTATTGCATGAAAATGGTTTTTGAACAGTCCTGAAAACGTATTTTTGGTGTCATTGGGTGGTTGTGATGCGTTGGCGAGTTTAGCGTTGGCGAGTTTTTGGTTGCCGATTTTTGCCTTTGGCGAGTTTTGCCGTTGGCGAGTTTTCCCGTTGGCGATTTTTCGGTTGGCCAGTTTTGCCGTTGGCAAGTTTCGCTGTTGGCGAATTCGGCCGTTGGCGAGATTTGACGTTGGCGAGTATTTTGCGTTGGCGAGTTATGGCGTTGGCGAGTCGGTTGCGTCCCAAATATTTTACTCGATTAATTTTTCATTAATCTCTATTTCCTAACCTAAACGCTTTTTTAACATATTTTGAACAAGGAAGTTTTTCAAAGCTAGATGAGGAATTCCTGCCGTAAATAACTACCTGGAATTGAAGGTTTGTGTATTGTCCTCCTGGAATCGCATGCTTGTAAACATCGGAATTACCGCTCTTCATTGTAATTGAGCACTCAAATGGTTGGTACAATTGACGAGTGATTTCCCAGAAGGCATTGTACTTGGAAATGTTATCTAGGTCCAGACCTAAACTTTATCTTAAACTTAATCAACTTCCAAATAAACTAAAAGCACCAGTGTCCAAGGGAGTACCCTCCAAAGCTGCCACTATAGCTCCATACTTGGCTGCGAAGTCATTCCGCTCATAGAATCTATTGCTGTGTCAACTACATCGGCACCTGCTTTGGCGCACTCTAGCTAAAATTATTTAGATATACAGGGTGCATCAATTTTCTTTGTTGTAACTCTGGAATACGGAATATAAACAGTGTGACTCACCATGCTAGCCACTCCACTTCCCGCTGTGTCGTGAGTATGTATGTGGATGGGAATGTCTGGGTGTTGGTCTCTGATAGCACCAACCAAAAGCTTGGCCGCTTCAGGTTTTAGAACTCCAGCCATGTCCTAAATTGGGTTGATATATTGCTACACGTGGCAACTGCCTCCCCACCTTGATGCACAAGATGTTTATATTGCCTTTTTGCACAAGCTCTTTAGCTAAACCAAGGTAGTAGTCAAGGTTATACTTCTCACAGCCAGGCTTAGTCACATCTCCAGTGTATGCAATGGTCTAATAAATACAATCAATTTGACGGAAAATAAATCAAGGAGTAAAAAAGATACCGCTTCAATGATTCCTCCAGCATTTCCAATAGCATCAATCCCAACATACATATTTGGCAAATAGTTCAGGGAGTCAAACACTCGGAAGATGTCCATTCCACTCTTTACAGCTAACTCACAGAACCTAAATTAAACAAGTACTTGCCGTGTTCTTCGAGATAGAAAATTACTTTTGTATGACATTGTCGGGGAAGCAGGAATATCCAACTGCATTTGTGCCTCGCAGCAGCATTTGAAATGGAATATTGGGAATCAGCTTCCTCAATTGTTCTAGTCTTTCCCACGGACACTCGTGAAGGAACCTCATGGAGACATCAAATGTGGCTCCTAGATATTGCAGCCATTTTTTAATCGACTGCAGCAATTTATTTGAACCAACCTCCCCAATTTTCCATAGAATATAGGTTGGAGAAGTTATGTGACACATAAGGTGCAATCTTCAGCATGTCAAAGGTACGCACACGTGTGGCTAACAGACTTTGGTGGGCATCTCGGAATGTGGTGTCTGTGATCAAGCAGCCTTTGTGGTTGCGCACTGCTTTTGCAAATGCAGCGGGACCATCTTTTAAGAAAATACTTCTGAGACCAGCAGGTGGTTCTCCTAAGCAAATAATAATTACTGGGTTATTACAGTCGAGTCTCGATATAGTGACACTTCGATATAGTGGTCCCTCGCTATAGTGGCACCCTAAGCCGCATTTTGCTGGCCGGTAAAGAAAATAAAGAAAGTTTACCCCCGCTATAGTGGCACCCTCGCTATAGTGGCACCTTGGACGCGGTCCGGACTCAGTAAATCACCCTCGATATAGTGGCACTAGCGCCTGATGATCAGTCTCGAGGAGTAAACCAGTGTTAATTACTTACAGCTAAATCGAAAATTTCGGGTTCTGGAGGTGGATACCCGCTTAGGGAAAGCACGAGGTGGTTTTTTCCACCTGCTCTGAGCCTTACTGGTCGACTTATGACTAGGGTTGGCCTCCCTCCCTCCCTCCCCCCCCTCCCCCCCGCTTTTTGACCAATTTTCCTTATACCTCCCCCCCGCTCCTCCCCCCGCAAAAAAAATTGGCCACCTCCCCCCGTTTCTCCCCCCGCAAAAAATCTCAGTCGAAAAAAACTCTCGGATGAGGTCATTTTCAGAACGGCAGCCGAGAAGGATCAACATTTATCGAACCAGAGGAGTGGCAATATCGTAGCTTTGACTTCAGAAGTGTTTCAAAAGCCTTCAGATTCATTCTAGGCTGCTGTTTCAAAAATTTTCAGTCCCGAGGCTTGTGAATTAATCAGGCACCCCCCGCCACTGCCCCCGCTCACAGCTTCCTCCCCCCCCGCTCCTCCCCCCCGCAAAAAAAATGGCCACCTCCCCCCGCTTCTCCCCCCCGCAAATTTTTTAGTCTAATCTCCCCCCGCACCCCAAAAAGCGGGGGGGGGGGGGAGGCCAACCCTACTTATGACTGTTCTTTAAGAAATAGAATGTATGCTACTACCAGGATTCAAACCTGTAATCTCAAAATTTGCAGGGTAAATTAATTACGGCTGGATTCACCGGCGGCCTGAAAACAGAAACTGTAGTGGCACCTTCGATATACTGGCACCTGATGGTCAGTCCCGAGGGGTGCCACAATATCGAGACTCGACTGTATTTATTAAGTTAGTTTAGAAGTCTCTGAACCCCACTGTTTGTAAAAGTTCAAAAACTATATTAAAAGTTGTTCCAAATAAGGCCTCAAACACAAATAGGATGCTGTTTACGGATGTTAATCAGATTTGTCACTCGGAAATGGCCATAACTTGTTCTCAAATTTTCAGAAAAAATTCTGTTATTGCCCTCTTGTAGCTGAGATTCAGGGTTACCAGATGAGCTATTCATAAAGTAGATGTTGTTTCAAAAATTGAAAATAATAAAAAAAAATATGGTCATTTCTGAGTGACAAATCGGATTTGGCATTTGCAAACAGCCTCCTCGTTGTCTTTGAGGAGAGCTAGCCTGTAGAATAACTAATATTTTGGAATATAACAGGAATTGAGTGATTACCAACAGGAATTGTTGGAACAACAGGTGACACCTTCTTGGGCGGCAGATCAGTGCCAAGTGGAGTGAGTGTGCCTGAAATAAATTTAAATCTGTTAGTGTGAACTTATAAAAAAAACTTGCCATTAACTTCCAGTTCTGCTAAATAGTTGAGTAGTTTCTGGGCTCGATTCTGGCTAGGTTTGTAGTTGAAGAGCTCGGGGTGCTTATCAATGAAATTGGTATCTACAGAGTCGGCTAAAAACTGCGGTTGTTCTAGCACATTGATCAGGAAGGGAATGTTTGTCTGAATTAACAACAAAATCATTAGTTTTTGTCATAACCTTAAGTATCCCTCCCTTGTAAAACGAACAAAAAAACGTGTATTACATACCTTGACTCCCCTAATACGAAACTCCTTAAGGGCACGGACCATCTTAGAAGCAGCATTTGGATGATTTCTTGCATGTGCAATCACTTTGACGAGCAAAGAATCGTAGTGAGGGGAAATAACAGCGCCAGCAAAGGCTGAAGCTGAGTCCAGTCTGATTCCCATGCCTTCACCACTTCTGAAAACTTCGATGCGGCCAGAGTCAGGCTAAAATATATGTGATAATGCTATACAACCGAATACCAAAATATACTTGAAAGCCTTTGGCCGGGTCTTCTGTGGTAATTCGGCACTGAATGGCAGATCCGTGAATTTGGATGTTCTGCTGAGTAAGCTTGAGTTCATCCAGAGTTTTTCCCTCAGCTATACGGATCTGTGCCTGCACAATGTCCACTCTAAATATAACTTTTGAACATATTGTCTGGAGAGTAGAAAAGAGGAAACCCAGTGATCTCCTCAGTGACAGTGTGCTCCACTTGAAGACGGGGATTCACTTCCATAAAATAGAAACCAGCATCGCCATCAAGTAAGAATTCAACTGTTCCTACAAACCATAAAATTTATGGTTTTAAAAGTTTATGTGAAAGGAAGCTTCAGACCAATTAAACATTAACAAAATTACGATTGAAAATAAACCCCTTGGATTAAAAATCTATATGGGGTTGAAAATGAGTGATTTTCCTTCAAAATTAATCTACAGTTAGTATTGGCTGTAAGAACCATGCCAAAACTAAAACTTATATCGTGTACTTTGCTAAAAATAAAAAACTAACCAGCATTCTGGTATCCCACATGTTTGACTAGTTTCAGAGCATCTGCCAAAATAGCTTGCCTTACTTTTTCATCCAACTGGGGGGCTGGAGCTATTTCCATGACCTTTTGATGTCTTCGCTGGACAGAACAGTCTCTCTCGTACAGATGAATCATGTTGCCTTGTTTATCACCTAATAACAACTTCATCGTTCAACAAGATCAATAGTGATGGAATAGCACAGTACTCACCCAAAATTTGCACTTCAATGTGTCTAGGCTGCACAAGGAATTTCTCCACAAACAGTGAGCCATCCCCAAAAGCAATTCTCGCCTCACTCGACGCTCTGTGGAAAGCGTTCTCCACCTAATTTCAAACAACGATTAAAAAAAAGATCAAGAATTACACAAAATGATAGTTTTTATAAAGACACAATACGTATGAATTTTTTTGCGACCCTACCCTTAAAGCCAGCCCATTTTTGGCCTTAGTATCCCCCTTGGTTTTTTCTCCAAAGTTAGATATTTTTTAAAATTTTTATAGCAATAAAAATTGATGCGAATGGTTTTGGTTAAAAAGGTTTGAGGTCCAAGGCAAAAAATGGGATGGCTTAATGCTATAAAATTTGATCAAAAAACGGTTTTCTTTATAAAAAATGCCCAAAAATGCCATTTTTAGACATTTTTTAAAACAGGCTAAAGATGTCGCTCAGCGTTTTTTTGAAACGGCTCACTTCACTCTCATGCTCCACTTTTCTCATGCCTCTACCTCCACCTCCAAAAGCTGAAAATCACCGAATTAAAAAGAATATTTTTGCGCTTAATTTTTGTGCTTTTCACCTGCTTTTATTATAATTGGACAGCCGTGTTCCCTAAATTTATTATTACTTTTTATCCACTTCATTGACTTTTAACTTGCCTTACAAACTCCTTGACTTCTTCAACTGAAGTGACTGGTCCAGGGGTGCCTGGAACTACCTGTAACCCGGCTTCAATGGCAGCTTGTCTTGCTGCTACCTAAATGAATAAGCCTGACTGTTCAATGCGATAATCTTATAAGTACCTTGTCACCCATCCGTCTCATAACCTGAGCAGGTGGACCTATGAATACTATGCCGTTCTCCTGGCAAGCTTGTGTGAAATCAGCCCGCTCTGATAGAAAACCATAACCAGGATGGATAGCCTAGTACAGGAAATAGACATAATTAGATAATTTTACAAATGATAAAGATCTATACTTACCTCTACTCCATGACGCAAAGCCACTTCTATTATCTGAAATTGTTAATATAGTTAAATATTTATTGAATGCGTTTCAAGCTAACTGTTAGAGGATAAAATTAGACAAAAATAGCCAGAAAAAATCATTGAGAAATCACGGCATTAAAGTCGGAATGGAGCATTATTTTTAAAATGCAACCTGGTCAATGCTGAGGTAAGCAGCCACTGGCTGAAGTCCCTTTCCCACCATGTATGCCTCATCTGCTTTCAGTCTATGTAAAGACTGGGAGTCCTGAAACCACAATCACTTTTATAAATAACCCTTGGTCATTTATAAGTAACCTGTTCTGAGAAGATGGCCACTGAAGTCTTGTTCATCTCAGTTAAGGCTCGGAACACACGTGTTGCTAAAATATTTTAATTCGATTTTATAAAGATTTGAGCATGATAGCTACTAACCTATTTCACCCCGGTTGGCAACCATTACCTAATTTTTCATAAGTATTATTTTGGAAAAGCATCGAATAACCAATATGCTTCCAACTACCTTTTTGAACTCAGTAGAGGCATACCTCCGGATGGGCAGCAGCGGAAGTTTTGTCCTCAAGGACCCATACTGAGTGTTACGGCACAGAAGCAGCAAACTCATCTAACTATAAAAATCGATGTTAAACTATAGAAGCTACAGAATTTTTTAGAAACACTGGTGCAAAAATAGAAAATTCGGTCAAGGTTTGGGATTGTATTTTAGCATAGGTCCCCACACTTTGCTTAAATACGAGTGCCGAATTAATCATAAATTTGTTTGATTTTAAAGGTTTTACTTTTTTCTGAAAGAGTTACTCAAAATATACGAGATCATTTTTGTAACAAAAATTGGGCTCCAAAAACTACTCCAAAAATTTGAGCAGCTAAACACATAATTTGTTCGATATTTGAATTTAAGGGGGTAAAAAACATAATTTAAAGGGTGATTTCAATTATAGCCCTGAAAATATTTAAAAAAAATTAAATCTTCATTTGCTTATTATAAAAATATGAAAAAGCATACATTTAGAATGAAACAAACTAGCATGTGCGCTCAAAGATATATAAGGCAAGTTTTTTTGCTTGGATAGCTATGCCAATTATTTAAAGTCCACTTGGACTTTTGAACTTCCACCTAACAGTAAAATGGTTTGGCATGTCTTTCTCTTCACTTATCAAGGCAATAAAACAATAACACTGGGAATCGATAGGAAAAGAATAAACAACCCAAGTGAGAAGAAGAAGGAAAAGAAGAAATACCAAGACTAAAGAAGACATGATTAAAAACAAAACAACAATAGGAAAGCTATTTTGTTTTTGTTCTTCACATTAAGCACCCTGCTCCACATTGTCACAATGTGGCCATACAAAAGTCTTGCCATTTATACAACAAACAATTTTTAATGAGCAGTAGCTAAAACAGAAGATTTTTGCACTTTTAGACTGGACTATATTAGTGCAGGCTAATAAAAAAAACTCAGTGATTTCAACAATTCAACAACAACTTTCGAATATTTTGTTTCTCGTTAGGTCTAATTAAAAACACAAAACAATAATTGTTAAATTATTGCTTATAGTTCGAATATAAAGACCGGCTTTACTAGCGAATAAAAACAGCCGAGAGTGGAGAGTGTAGTCCTGTGTATCACTTTCTTATGAAGTGTCAACTGGCTTTCTTTTGAAAGTTTGACACGCCAAAGCCTGGGTGTAAGACCAGCACATTCTGGTGCAGAATTTTATGGAGAATCTTTCTAACGCGGTGGATTTTTTAGAAGGGCAATTTTTTCCGCTGAAACTGTCATTTTTTAGAAACAACTAAATTGACTTGAAGAGGTTTTGTGAGAAGGTCTGTGGCCTTTGATAAAATAACCATTCACATACCTATAATACAGGGCTTCGAATGAAAAATTTCAAAAAAAGGACATTTGGGTTAAAAAAGAACATTTTGACTGTTTTCGAAGTAAAAGGGTCATTTTATCCAGTGCTTGTTGCCATTTTGAAGCGAAAAAAATATTTTGACTAAATCTTCAAAAATAAAAAAAGATTGGGGGTGCCAAAAAAAGGAATTTTTTTTTTAAAGGACGATTCAAAGCGGTGCTATAATATTTTATTTTGTAGGAGAGGTAATGAGCTTTCTAATGCATTACCAAGTTTTTATGTTTGTTAGGTATATCGCTGAATAAATGCGTTTCAAAATTAGGTGTCATTTCTCATTCACAAAATTTTCGTGAAAAAATGGGTGTAACTTTTTCACAATGGCAAAGCACTATATATGATCAACAAAAGAAGAAAGAGTGGATAGTGGCGGTCATTTTGACACCAGATGCAGCAATAGTTTATAATAATATGGTTACAAAATATGCAAAATTAAAATATAAGGTGTAACGCGAACTCCCTTAAGTGTTATTCTGCTAGCCAAACTGTCGATTCTGACACCGGATTCATGTTAAGGATGGTCAATTTCCTTATAAAACTGCTCTTGGAATGCCAAAAACACTGTCAAATTTTAAATTCCGCTCGAGACAAAAAACATTTAATTTTCAAATTTGAATATTTATTGTCTCGAGCGGAATTCAAAATTTGACAGCGTTTTTGGTTTTGGTATGCGTTAGAAAGCTCATTACCTCTCCTACAAAATAAGATATTATAGGTATGTGAATGGTTATTTTATCATAGGCCACGGACCTTTTCACAAAACCTCTTCCAGTCAATTTAGTTGTTTCTAAAAAATGACAGTTCTAGCGGAAAAGTTGCCCTTCTAAAAAAATCCACCGGGATAGAAAGATTCTCGAAAAAATTCTGCGCCAGAATGTGCTGGTCTTACAGTCAGGCCTTGGCGCGTTAAGCTTTCCTTGAAAAAATTCGACTTTTACTTCTCTCAGGTAGATGGTCTTTTAAGTGTTGTTTTTGGTTTTTATTGTATAATTAGGATTATTCAAGGGTAGGGCAGCGTATTTTAGGACGGACTCAGACATGTTTCTCCACTAAAAATATTAAAACATATAAATCTTGATAGAAACTTGCTTGAGTCTGCCCTAACTTACACTGGCCTACCCTTGTCTAAGCCTTCAATACCTGACAAGGGTTCAAGTGAAATAAGGGTGGTAAGCCCAACGACACTATTCCTTACACATACATGGGGTTGCCGTTTTTTATCTAGTAGGCCTTAGAAAGTGAAGACAATGTACTAAAATATTCAATGTTCAAAATTTATTACTTTTTCTTATATTCGACCATAAAATGACCTAAAGTACCCCGAAAAAACCGTCTATCTTCGAGAAGTTAAAGTCAAATTTTTTGAAGACATTTTAAATTTTTTAATCAGAAACTGTTTAAAAATGTTTCTTGTATTAAGCAGAAAAAAGTAGTTTGGGACGTGTTTTTGGGTCACTTTTCAAAAATTTGGGGGCGGGGGAGTTAACGGGACAAGTACAGAAACTAATTTTTCCCACTTTTTGACAACACACTAATACAGCTTACAGATTATTAGAAAGTAGAATCGCAGGACCACTTGCTAGTCTAAAAAAAACCGAAAACAGTAAAGATGTTGTCAGAAAAACAAGTTTAAAAAAATGAGGAGGTAAACACATAATTTGATGCTTTCAAATTTATCCTTATCTTTTATAAAGTCTCAAAAAAAGGGAGCATCGGAAAACTATCAGGGGCCGAATAGCCAAAAAAATCAAGGTGACCGTCTAATTCTGACGTAGCTTGTATGTGACTTGTTATGTCGATAACCAATGTTCAACCTTACAAGAAGGCAATGAAAAAACGAAAAGATACGCAATTAATAAAATAAGATTTCCCAACGTATCATAAAAGTATTTTTAAATATAATTTATTGTTTTTAATAAAAATGGGATATTGATTTTTTATTGCAAAAAGGTGCAAACTTTTTTGGTGCGAATTTAGTTTTTTGCGCAAATTTTAGTTTTGCGGTTTCTGTTTAATTTTTCACCCTTTTTTAAAAGTGAAAACACCATTTGGCAGCTCTACGATTCTACTTTCTGATGAAGTATTATTTATTGCAACATCGCTTAAAAAAACTATTTCAAAAAGATAAAAGTATGAACCAAATCATTTTTCCTGACTTGCTTTATAATTCTACCTTTTTGTGCTACATTTTACAAAGATGTTGCAGTAAATTATATCTCATTACAAACTTAAATCGTAGGGCTGTTTGATGGTTTTATCACTTTTGAAAAAAGGTTAAAAAATTAAATAGAAAAACGCAAAACCAAAACTTGCGCAGAAAAAAGTGAATTTGCACCAAAAAAGATCCTTTTTGCACCAAAAAAATCAATGTCCATAAAAATGCAATACAATTGACCAAGACCGGTATATAAAAACAGATATCACAAAAGTCTAAATTAGTAGGGCACTAACATTTGGAACTTTTAACTTTGGAATGTTGTAAGGCAAGCAAGGCAAAATATAAGTATAAATAACAGAAACAGATGAGTAGGCAGCAAACAATGTAAAACTACTTTACTATATCCTTTCACCAAAATATCTTCCCCTAAGCTTTTTTCTACTCATTGAAAATGTTAAGATTGATGGAAAATTTTAAAAGTAATGCCGAAAATCATAAAAATATATACAAAAACTAATGCTTTGTGTGAATCAAGCCATTCAACATGTCAAATGAATTTCCGTCATCTTGAACACTGAACACCAACCCAGATTGCTTGCCTTTGACTTTCAGATATCTAAATAAACCAATCGCTTTTATACATGCATTCAAAAAATTATGAAGATACCCATCCGAATCCAGTCCTATAATAACAACTTGTTCTGTGTTGCTGTCTGCACGAAGTATTGAAACTTCCTCGTTAGAATGCATCCACATGGCACAATACTTTTTCAAAAATTCTTCTTTCCCTCTAGTCTCAAACAGGTGCAAATGATCTAAAAACTATTAATTGGCACTCCAAGGATGGTTTGGAACAAAGGTATCTTTTAAGCTGAATATTTCTGTATTTTTTAATTTTGAACGACTTGCAGAACAGCGACGACTAGAACGACTCGTACGGGACTTAGACAAAAAAAATTTAATCAATGTGTAGACTCGAAATATTTGTAAGCTCGACCCGAAACTCGAAAATATCAAAGGTATAAGACATGTCAAATTTAAAATTAGAACTTTTGCTCAACCATCTATGATACCTCATTTTATCTAAAACTGGCTCACATTCAAACTTGTTCATCAGTTCAGCGATAAACTCTTCTATATGCAACTTTTTATGGACGTCGGAGATGAGAAAATCATTGACGCAACCATTTGGTTGGGAATTAGCAACATTCAGTCCGCAGGCTAAAAAGCAACAAATAATATGTAAGCAATAAAACAACGCTCTTACATATCATGCATTCAAATCGATCACTCCTGCAACAAGCACTCACTAATACTCCTCCCATTTTGCGACTTCTTTTATAGTAAAGATCGTTGGGCCATTTAATTTTTAGCGGGAAGTCCTAAATAATGATTTAAGATTCGAGGCAATTATCACCTCAGACATTAGCTTTGAACGTGAGCCAAAAACATTTACCCACTCTCAATTACCGTAGTCCTTCTAACTGAACCACCCCGTCCCCTCACCTCCACCTGGATTCATAGTGCTTTTGACCCACCTTTGCAAGACTGCTCTTAAGCAAGTTACCCCTAAATTTCTGGTCAGTGAGATGAGCTACAAAATGATTGGTGACTTTTCTGAGAGTGGTCTTCAAAAAATAGGTCAAAACCAGGGATCCCATATCTACCGTATTTCCTCTAATAAGAGCCCCGGGGCGCTTATTTTTCAAACCTCCAAAATCAAGATTTTTGGGTGCTCAACCAAAATCTAAAAAGTGGAATCGGTAGAGCTCGTGGGAGATAAGAAAACGTATCAAACAGCTTTGCAAAATATTGCTTCTACACTGAGATCCAGCCCCTAAGTCGAGGGGGGGCGCTTATTAGAGCGGGGGCGCTTATTACAGGAAATACGGTACTTATTTATAAGAATTCTACTTATTTCGGCTGCCCGAATCTTAGTTTTTTTTTATTAAATCTAAAATTATTCGAGAGCAGTTAATTTTTTTGAAAAACATGCTCTTTTAAACGTAAAATCGGGCGGCGGTCAATTGGTCGACGGTCAATTGATCGACGGTCAATTGGTCGACGGTCAATTGGTCGACAGGTCAATTGGTCGACAGGTCAATTGGTCGACGGTCAATTGGTCGACATTTTTGTCAAATTTTTTTTTGAATTTTTTGTGTTGTAACACGGTTTTAAACCATTTCTTTCTTTCTTTCCGCATTTCTTCTAAAAATATATATAAACTATATCCTGGTCGAGCAGACTATATCCTGTCTATTTCTCTGATAATTTCACGTTGCTTTTCAATGTTTTATCGATTTATGTTAAGATATAATATGGAGATCCTGCAAAGCGAAAAAAATAAGCCTATGGTACACTTCTCAGATCATCTCTACTGGAAAGAAAGCGCAAGAACCAGTGTAAAAGGAATTACTCGAACATACTGGCGGTGTATCTTCTGGAAAAGAGGGTCTGATGGTGAAGTGGGTTTTAAGTGTCCAGGTTAGACTTTTAACTTTAAAAAATATTCTGAAGTTTTATTGATTCAGGTCGAGCAGTCTCTTTCAGCGATGGTATCCAAATCACGGCGGAGCATAATCACAATGGTGAAAAGGCAAGAGTGGAGCTCAAAAGAATGCAAGGAAGTCTGCAAAAGCAAGCTATGGAATCAAGAGAAGCTCCTCGTGCAATAATTGGCAAAGCGATTCAAAAAGTGGCTGAAGAAGCGAGGCCGCTCATTCGTCGATCACTTATGGGAAGGGCGATCCGAAGAAGAAGACACGAAGAAAAGCTCGAGCCTGCTAATCCAAAGAATCTGAAGGAGCTTGTGGTAGCTGGCATTGCGTTTATCTCAATGCTTATTTCATCATTCAGATCCCAAAAGAATTTCAAATGCTCACAGATGAACTGTTTCTAAAGTATGATGGCTGGAATGGTGATGAAAGAATTCTGCTCTTTTCAACTGACAAATGTCTTGATCTGCTCTCGTCTATTCCGAATTGGGGGTGCGATGGTACTTTTGATGTTGTGCCTTTGCTGTTTGACCAGTTATGGATTCTATACGTTCGTATCTCTCACACATTCGTACCAGTTGTCTTTGTGCTAATGAATCGGCGCCGAGCAGGCTCTTATGAATTTGTTCTAAACCGTCTGAAGGAGCTTCGCCCGAAGCTCCAGCCGGCCAGCATCGCCGTGGATTTCGAGCTTGCCGAATGGAATGCATTTGAGGTTGGTTTTACTGATGCTGTTTTTCTCTGATTTGAATTTCTTTTATTTAGAAAGTTTTTAAAAAGATCCAACTGCGCCCATGCTTTTTCATTTACAGAAATCGATTGTACGGAATGTGTGCGACCAAGGTGGAAAGTCTCTTTACGATGGCAGTGAGGAGTTTCGACGAGAAGTGAATTGCCTGGCAGCATTGGCATTTGCTCCTTCTGAAGATGTTTGTCAAGCCTTTGTGGATTTAAGGTAATTTTTTATGTTCAGCAAGTTCAGGAATAATAAGATTTTCGTTTAGGGAAAACTTTTTGCTTTCAAAGAATGCTGCTCAACTAGAAATTCTTCTCGATTATTTTGAAGACAGTTATATTGGCCGCCCGACAACCGCAGCAAAGAGAAGAAAACCAAGGTCTTTATTATCGAACAGCAAGCTGAAACTAGTGAACTAGACTTTGTAAATTAGATTTTTATTTTCAGATATCCGGCAGAGAAATGGAATCTAAAAGAACTTGTCGTAACAGATCAGCCAAGAACTAGCAACGGAATGGAATCTTTCAATGGCCAGATGATCCGAACAATAGCAGCTTCTCATCCTACCATCTGGAAACTAATTGAGGGACTGCGCGATGAATTTGGACTTTCGCTGCAAAAAGTGGAATCGCGAAGAGCTGGAGAACGTTCGCCGAAACGTGGGATTGCTTACCGTCAGCTGGACGAACGCCTCAAAAACACAGTCGCTCGCTACAATGAGATGTCCAAACTGAAGTTTCTCCAATCAATTGCACTCAACCTCGGCAGGATTCATGTTTTCAGAAAACCAAAAGGTAACGTTTTGAAAAATGTTTCATTTTAACTTTTGTTCTTAAGTATTGTCCAAACAAAAGATCTCAAAAAGAGCAGATAATGACACAACTATCACACTTGAAGACTCGACTTTCATTGAACCTGATCACCGAGCAGAGTTCGTCAACGGGGCTGCAGCACTGATTCCTGAAGATCTCCTTACCCTTGGACCAAAAGGCTGGCTGAATGACAAAGTAATTGACTTCTACATGGAAATGATTGTGCAGAGGTCCAACAAGAATTCAGAGCTTCCAAAAGTTTGTCTGATCACCTTTTTTATGTCAATTTCTTCTTCTATTTTTAGGTCTTCGCTCTTTCATGCCACTTCTATTTGGCGCTTACGACTCATGGTTATGGTGCGATTGAAACTTGGGTTCACAAAAGTCTGTTCTCCTATGATATGGTCCTTATTCCGATTCATCATCCAGGACATTGGGCTTTGATTGTAATACAAATTGGCAACAAAGAAATCGGCTATTACGACTCGCTGAATAATGACGGGACCAAGAGTTTGCATAAAATTTGGTAATGATTTATACTGAGCTTGGGCAATATTATTTTTTTGCATTCAGGGAGTTCCTCGACACTGAATCAATGAGTAGACTCAAGTGTGGACTAGAAGACAGCAAGTGGACCTATACCAGTCACCAGGTTTCTTTCATTATCCAATATCAATGTCAAATGTGAATTTTCAGGGGATCCCCTTGCAGCAAAATGGGTATGATTGTGGCGTCTTCACTTGTCAGTATGCTGAATGCCTGTCTCGAGGAAGCTCTTTCAACTTCAATCAGCAGTATATGAGTGGTTTCAGAGAACAAATGGTGGCAGAAATCAAGAAAGGAGCGTTGTATTGATTGAAGTATATTTTGTTGTTGAATTTATGTTTGAATGTTGGAATGTATAAAGCTGTTTAATTGTAAAATCTTTCACCACTTACTCACACTTATGAATCAATCAATTGGCCTCCTACCACTAAGTTTTATGAAAATGTCGACCAATTGACCGTCGACCAATTGACCTGTCGACCAATTGACCTGTCGACCAATTGACCGTCGACCAATTGACCGTCGATCAATTGACCGTCGACCAATTGACCTAGAGCCCGTAAAATCTTAGTTTTTTTTTTCTAAAAATCTACTTATTTTTTAAAAAAATTATGGGATCCCTGGTCAAAACACATAATGCCACAAACACCATTTTTTGAATTTAGAGAGGATATGGGGTGGGGGCTCTATTAGAGGAGATACGGTAACTGTCCTTAATTTCACAAATATAGCTCTGAATACTATTCGTTGTCTAATTTTTCTGCGAAAATTGGATCAATCTATGAACTTATGACTTTAAAACCGACTAAAGCCAGACAGATAATGATTTTTAAGTGTAATTGCAGTATGTAAAAATTACTTTGTCTCCTATTAAAGTAGTTGCTGCATCTACAGCAGCTACAGCTGTCACGTGCTGAACGAAATTGATGGATTTTGCCATTTCCGAGTCCATCAGAATGTTGTAGTTGAAAGTGACCATTGAACAACCACTGAAATATGAGGTGTTATTTGAAAGCTTATGTATGTGTAGCACTAACCGTGGACTTATCCATTCATTGCCACCTCTTCCTAAAAAACGGCGATTAAATTATATTATTGTTGTCATTGTTTAGCACAGACACTGACCTTTACCCTTGGTTTGCCGGCCAGCCACCATAATAAATTGGTCAGAGTCAGGAAATAGGTCTGATAAACTTTTAGAAATGGTGAGTGTTGTTTCACAGACCGGCAAATAGACCAATGCTCGTCCAGCTTCTTTGGTGCATAGACCACTGAAATATTGATGGGAATCAAAGCCGGCACTACTTGGAAGACCATCTTTCCTGCAAATCAACTTTTTTTACACATGAGAATGAAAAGGCGGGTTGCTTTTATAGTTAATAATAGGAACCACTTTTAAATAATATTTTTTTTTCACAATATTTTGTTAAACACAAACATAATTTTACAGATTAAAAGCTGAGATGAGAAATTGAATACCAAAGGATTTCGGTTTATTTTTTTTTAAATAAAATAAAATTTGCTCAGAGCTATAAGTTTAGATTTAGCAATCATAGTTGCACCACCGTCTCCGGTGCTGAAATGTTTTGACGCCTGGCTATTTTAGCTTGAGGTGCAACTATGATTGCAATTAGATTTTTATTAGAAGCTAGTTCTGCAATTATCGGATAAGTGATTGGTAACTTTCAAAATCGGAACTGATTCACTAACAAAAAAATTAGCGCAGTATTTATACCATTTCTAAGTAGCACATTTAGACCATAAAATTGAATAAAATTAAAATCTGACTATTTACTTTAATTTATCTAAAAAAATAATATTTTCGATTGTTTCTACCTTTGTCGGATCTCAATTGGTACTAAAGTTGAAGTTGGTGTTGGCAGTTTTTCAGCTTGACCATTAGCTAGACGGGATGTCGACTCAAAAAGTAGCTTGAGTTCAGGTCCGCAAGGTGTTCCATAACTCATGCCCTAAAAATAATAAATATTCTAAAGAATACTCAGATATAAATAGTGCTGCCTTTATGTCCAACAGCAATCTATCCTTTTGGAATACCAGATATCCTTGGGTGAGCTGTGGAGCTTGAGAACTTCTCTGAGTTTGGACTCCAAGCCTCTCCAATAAATGTGTAAGTTGTTGCAGTTGGCTATCAACTAGGTCGTCGGTAGTGCTGTCTGTGAAAATTGCATTGGCATGTTGCTCGCTCTTTTGAAAGATTGAAAATAGCATGGGCTGATCTAAAAATTAAAAATATTTTTTTTTAACATTTTGACTATACTCGGTTCCGAAAAAATGTTTCAAAATCTTATTCATAAACTGGCTATTTTTCGCCTGATTTTTCAAAATTACTATGTTATTGATGCATTAAACTTTCGTCTACCTTGTTTTTTGTACAACGAAACAGAAAAAGGACATTGTTCAGATCGAAATCCTTGGTTTAGCTGCAAAAAAGTTTGTTTTATTTAAATGGGTGAATGGCTGACCTCTTGATTTGATTCAGCCAACATCACAAGTGAATTTTTCAAAAATTGTTTGAATTTATGTTCAACCATCCAATGATCATTAGATTCAAGCTTGAAGGTGTTTGCCAATATATTGCTACTAGCTTTGAGTGTCTCATCAGACAGTCGTGTAAGCAGATCAGGAAGAGTGTTGGAACACAAAAATACAGTTTTGCCACCCTTAACAATAATATCTTCAAAATTGTAGACTTAAAGAAAACAAAGTTTTGAATCACTCCTTGTTCTCTTAACTAAATTTGAACCGAAGGCTGAAAAAAGGAACAAGAGAGAGAAGGTACCTAAGGTCGAAGTGATTATAAAGTCCTGACCTAATTTTTATCGCAGATTCTAACTCAGCGTTCCACTGTCAAATATAATGTTTGCAAACAGGAATTCGGACATTTTTTCTTGGTTAAAAATGAGTTTTTTGGTTAGTTTTGTAATATCACTGTCAATCGTGACTTGACAAAGGGCATACACAGAGTAATCTTTGGCACTTGTGCCGAAGATTAAAAACTATTCGCAGCTGCGCGTTTTTTGAAGCAGTCCGAAAATGTTCATTTTGGATTTTCAGACGTGTTTTCATGGCTAAGTGAAATAGATTTCCACTACATGAAATTTTACATAGAATAAAGCTATTTTCTTTGAGCTTACGAGAGCTCAATCCCGCCCTTGATTTCAGCTTTTTGAAATTATTATTATCTTATTTGACGTGAAATCGAAAAGTAGATGTAGGTCGTGAATATTAGATTTACAAGTTTTCCTATAAAAATTTGAGTACAGGTCAAAAGAAACTCTGATAAATCAAAAAGTTATATGAAACTTTTTTGCATCAAAATGATAAGGTTTACAAGTTGGGTTTACAATTTGAATTAAATACTTTGTTGACATAGTCTTGAAGGTGAGACCAAGCACGAGCACTCAAACACTTTCCAGTTTGTGTGATCAGAAGGCATGCACAGTTTTCATTGATCCAAGGGTGATTTTCCAGTGCATCCAAACTTAAATGTCCAACGGTGTAAGTGTCAACCAAAAGAGTTTGTTTTAAAGACGAAGCTAATTTTAGAAAAAGTTCATGTCTGTCGTCAGTGTAGATAAGTATCTGAATAAATACTTTTTATTACCACTTTTTGAATATAAATAAATTACAATTGGTGGCTTTAATCGTGGCTTTCCAGTTTCTGTGACTGAACAATCCAATCCATTAGTTTTTTTGCTGGTATTGTTTGTTTTTCCAGTTCTATTCAAAATCGATAGCTTTTTGAACATAGATAATTGTTCCTCTATCCCTTAAAAACGTGTTTTAAAAATTTTGCGCAAAAGTTGCGAGAGTTATTTATTTTTTAATTCATCTAAAAAGCTCAACATGAAAACCATGAAAACTATTTTTCTATGTTTTTATTTGGAGTTTAAGTAAATGCTTGTCTACCGTAGTTTTTTTTTCTGATAGACCCCCTTTTATTATCAGCCCTCCTCTAATATAATTACCTAAAGGCAGGGTTCTCACCTCAAACTTTTAAAATAAAGTACATTTGGCAAAATAAAGTACAATTTGGGAATTTTTCGTCCAAACATGCCATTTTATCCAGTGCTTGTTGAGATTTGAGCACCGAAAATAAAGATTTTGACGTAAAATCTTTAAAACACTAAAGATTTAGGGTGCCAAATAAAGTACAAATCTTTAAATAAAGTACAGATGAGAAGTTTGCCTAAAAGGCATCCAAGAAATAGAGGGCCGTGTTTTTATTAGAGGAATAGTGTAATTTTTTTATGACTTAAATTTTTTCACTTTTTGGAAAAGTAATTTTTTCAGTATAAAGATTAAATAATCTGATTTGAATATGAAGCAACCTACTACGGTCGCAACACTGCATCTTTGGACAATCAAGTGAACTGGGTTTCCTACTCAGGCAATCAGTTATTTTCTTGGCCTGTTTAAAAGCATCCTAAATTTACAAACAGATTTGACTATTTTAATTATAAATTATGAATACTTGATGATTCGGATTGAAAAAAGGCCAACGGCGTGACAACAAGGCTAAACGCCTGAATAGAGGTTTGATGTCAATCTGTAACAAATTAATTAGTCTATTTAATTTTTTTTATCAAAGCATGAGTGGATTACGTGGTTAGTTAAGCGATATATTAGTAATTACCGTATTCCTCTAATTTCTCCCCGGGGAGTAATTAGAGGCATGCAATTTTTTCAAACTTTAGGTGGCCTGAAATTTCTGTTTTCATTTACTGTTTGAGCTGTGTAAAAAGGGCCTGTTAGATTTTTAAAATCCCTCTCAGGCACTTTTTACACAGCTCAAACAGTAAATGAAAACAGAAATTTCAGACCACTTGAAGTTAGGGGGGGGGAGTAATTAGAGGGAGGGGAGAAATTAGAGGAAATACGGTATTAAAAAAAAGGTTGAGCAAAGTGTGGTTAGAGACAAAGTAAGGTCAAATGATCTCATCCAATAAGTGCTTCCTTTTCCTAATACCTTTTTTTACGTTTCGATTTTTCTAGACTTACAGTTAAATACATGAAGAATGACCTTGACAGCATAGAAGATCAAAAAAGAGATAGTGAAGAGAAATTATGAACACAGGCTAATCTATTGATCTGACCACTGCATAAAGACTATTAAAAAATTGCTGAGCTATAGTCACAACGTGCATACCATATTTTCGCTATTAAACAGGACCTCTCTAATAAACGGGCACGCTCGACTTTGAGGACTTATATCATAGCCCGAAGTAAATAGTTCCCAAAGCAGTTCATCACGTTATCTTAACTCCCGTGAGCTGTACTGATTCCAATTTTTAGATTTTGGTTTAATACCCAAAAATATTTAGATCGACCGCAAAATTTTCCGATTTTCAGGGGGTTGAAAAATAAACGTTTATTTTTCAGGGGGTTGAAAAATTAACGGGCCGGCCCGTTTAATAGAGAAAATACGGTAATTAAGTCTGAAAAACGCCCAAGTGAACACAGGATGAAATAAAAAAAAAATTAAAGTCGTAATGCAATGAAATATTATTCCTCTTGGACACACCATCTGTCGTTGCCGAGAAAACAGAAGCCATTGCTAAAGACGACACAACCGCAATGGAATATATGACATGAATAACTGGAAATATATTTTCTATAGAATATACAAGGTTAAAGAACATTCCATTTCAATTTGAAAGCCAGTAATGACAGTTTAATTATTGTCAAAAAATTAGGTATGATCAAGATTCCGATCAGTAATTGTTTATAAGATTTGTACTTTTTTAAGATATTATAGCTTTAAGTCAAAAACTTATTTTTGGCCCCAAAAGAGCAATAAGCACTCGATAAAATAAAATTTTTTTGCCAAAATTTAATGATTTTGGGAAAATGTAGTTATTTTCAAAATTTTGAGATCGGAAGCCTGGGTATGATGTAGAAATATTTCTACCCTAAGGAAATTCAAAGCTTTTACTAAGCAAAACAAATAAATCCTAGAATGTTTATCTTGTTTGTGCTTAAAAATGTGGTCTGATAAATAAACAGCTCTTTAATGTTGTGAACATAATGAATAATTAGTTTTTAAATTGGTTAATGTCCTATCAAGAAAATTTCCTTAATTTATTATCACTGAATTAAGTTAATTCAGTCTCGCTTTTATATAGCCACTTTTCATAACGAAGTATTTAAAATATCAAATTTAACCAAAAAAGCAATCTACAAAAGAAAAGACAAATTAATACTTGACTGCAAAAAGGCTAAATCTTGTTTTTTGGCTTTCTTGTTAAAATTAATTTTTTAACTAGTGGATTGGTGTATAAAACTTTTTATCACATTTTCAACAATGTTAACAACGATCAAAACAATAATGTAACTTTCTTTAAGCAACAATATTAACAATAAACCAGTTGTTGTTAGTTTGCATTATGGCTTCTTGACTTTGATTCCGCTGAGAATGTAACCTGTCGCTACCTGTAAACAAATCACAATGTTATTCATATCACAGATAGTTTTCCTACGGGTTGTTGCATCAGAGGGTGTGTTCTGCCACTTAGCACTTGGTGCGCCCTGTAAAACTGCTCGGACATCTGCAGATTCACTGCTCCTTGCTCTCGCAGCCAGTCATAGGCAGTGATCAGTTCCTGAAAAAAGGATATTGAAAAAACGCTTGAAAAAAGTATGGGGCTACTAATAATACGACGAATACCAACGTGTATTACATTTTAACATATGTCTTGAAAAAGGCAAAAAGTCTCACTTTAATTTTGGCCCAGATTTAGCCAAAAACACAGGGGACCAGGCACTTTTGAAAAAAGTTCAATAATGTCGTCACATTATTATACAAGGTTTCTACCATGTTGCAGCATTTTTGCCAAAAATCATTTTTGCAACAAAATTGCTTAGGGTGACCAAGGTCACATTTTATGTTCAGAAAAAGTTTTGGTCATTTTAGTCCGCAAAGGTAGTTTTTTGCAAAAAGAAATACTTAAAAAACGTAGAAACACAGCATGAAGAAATAGACCATTATTAGAAAAAAATTCTAAATTTGCTTGGTCTCTCTTGTGATTTAGGCTACATTTGCGGCAAAATAAAGCCTATTTGCGGCAAGATTCTAATACCGTATTTCCTCTAATAGAGCCACCTTTTTGAGTTTGAGGATCTGTATCTCGGGGCTGAGTAAATATTTTTCAAAGCTGTTTAATGCATTTTCTTAACTCTCACGAGCTCTACCGATTTTGGATTTTCACAAAAAAAAATCTCGAGATTGATCCAAAATTTTGTAGATTTTCGGACATCCAAAAAATAAAGCCACCGGTGGCTCTATTATAGGAAATACGGTATACCTTTTAAAAAACGTTTTTTTCCTGCTTAACTTAACTCTTTTTGAAGTATGTTACAAACCTGTTGAATAGCAGAGTAAATGACAATAGTACCACTCAGGCGTAAACTTTTATACGTTTTCTCTAGTAGATCAACAGCATTTACTGAAATTTTTTAAATTAATTATTGGTATGTGTCAAAATCGAGAATTTCTTAAAAATGACTTTTGTGATTAGGCACAAAACCTATGATTAGGCACAAAACTCACTTACCAGTGCGCAAAGCTAACATAATGGAGTCCATTGTGCCGCAGCCTTCTAAGCCAACAGTGTCCTTGTGCATAAGCTTCAAAGCCATTTTTTCTCTTTCTAGGCGTATTCTTTTTCTTTCCAAAGCCTAAAAATTTAGAACTACTTTTAATTTTACAAATTTATGACTAATGACCAGTGTTTACAGTGTTTATATTTATAGTGATATGCACCTTATTTTCGCCTCTTGCTAACTTGCGTGGGCCGAATTTCGGTCGGCCCGGCCAGCTGCTTAACTATAAAAGCCTGGCCTGGCCTAAAAAGCCCGAAAATTTTTCAAATATCGGCTCACAAAAAAAATTCTCAAAATTTTTTAATTTGTGCTCAATTTTTATTTTACAGAATATGGTTTGTATATTTACATTAGAATCACGTATTATTGATTTTTGTTATCGGGTGGCACTGAGTGGTAGTACCTAGGTATGCAGGCTGTGGTCCCCATGTATCCATATTATTTGGTTTATCGGTGGTGCCACTGATATTCTACTACAAAGGTGGTAGTATTCAGGTGGTAGTACTACCCAATTAACTGTACCTATGTGTATAGCATGAAAGTATAGCATCATCTTCAGGGGATACTAGCCAGATTTTCAAGTAGTATTACCTATATACATGAGTGGTAACGGTATGGAACGCTGAGTTGCAACGGTATGAAACGAGATACTGTTTATATGGAATATTTTTAAATCAATTAAAATATTTCTGTTTAAATTTTCGTAAAAACGGGAAAAATCATACGAAAAGAAATCATATAATTTTCAGAAAACTGACCTTTTTCGATGAAAAGTTGGACATTCGGGCCGGCCCGTGCACAGCCCTGGCCAAGAGCCAAAAAATAGACATATTCTTTTGAGATATTTTCAGTGTTTTTTAAACAATTTTCAAAACATATGCCAGTGATTGTTTTTATTGTTGTAGTTCACGCTATAAGTGCAAAAAGGGCCTAAAAAAAGTTTGGTCAGGAAAAAGTTCTAGGCTCAGCAGTCAAAACACTCTTTAGATCCTAAAAACACCAAGTTTTATCTCCTAAGCCTGGAATTTTTTCGGGACCAAAGCTTTTCTGGGCATTTTGTTGTTAAACGGCATATGAAAGCATAAACTACAACATGGAAATAAAATAAGAGGTTTTTTAATACAAAATTTTTGGAAAAACGTGCTGAATGAAAAAGCGTAAAAAGTCACAGCTCAAAAAAGCCATGCCGGTATTCACTGACTCCCAATCCAGCACGTTTTTCCAAAAATTTTGTGTTAAAAACCTCTTATTTTATTTCCATGTTGTAGTTCATGCTTTTAGATGCCGTTTAAAAACAAAAATGCCCAGAAAAGTTTGGTGACAAAAAAAGTTCCTGACTTAGGAGCAAAACTTGATGTTTTTAGGATCTAAGAACCTTTTAAGAACCTTTAGCAACAACCTTGTTCTGAAAAACTAAAAAGTATTTGCGAAAAAACGAAAAAAAAATCTTTCGAAGTTAGCAAGAGGCGGAAATGGGGTGCGTATCACTGCTAATGATGAAAGTTTGTTGTAATTTCAAGAATTTTGTTTGTTAATTTATCGAACAATCAATATGCCACAAACAAAATTTTAAACAAGAGGGAGTAGAGGTGAAAAATGACCTTTGCCAGAATATAAATACCGTATTTCCTCTAATTGAACACCCCCCTCTATTATAAGACCCCCTAGAGGATGAACGAAAAATATAAGAACCCCCACCCCCAGAGTCAAAAACATTAAGCAAATCGAATTTTTTTGTTTGGGAACGAAATTTTTTGTTTCCACCTCCTGGTCGTTGTTATGATTTTAGATTTTGTTCTGGTTGTTCGTTTCACCTCCTGGTTTTGATTAATGGTTTGGGAATAAATCTTCGATTTGCTAATTTTTTTTGTTGTTTTTGTTTAAAAAAACCCGGCGTCTTTGGCGCGACATGGTTGAAATATTGAACAGCCCCCTCTATTATAACACCACCCTCTAATATAACACCCCCTTAGAGGGAGGTTGAAAAATATAACACCGGGTCTTCTATTAGAGGAAATACGGTAGACTATAAGTATTAGGATAAAATCCATTCCTTTCGGTTATTTGTGTTATTAAATATTTGAACAATTTTTATATGACTTACTCCCTGATAGCTATTTGTTTCCACAGTTTCCAGTATGCCTTCATCGTCTTCTCCGTCTTTTTGATGGGTTGGAGACGTGGAAGAAGTTTCGGCGACACAACCAGATAGCAAGGAAGTGATTCGCAAGGGGCAGAATGTCTCCATCTCCTGCAAATTAAAACGATCCGGTGTAATCTTGGAGTTTCAAAATTACCTTAGGGCTGAACTCCATCGCTTGAACACAGGGAATGGACTGTGGCATATCCCATCTTAACACTCATTAAATTAGACTTATTTTTGGCAACAACTAAAAAACTATTACCTGTGTAGAAAAACGCAAGCTCCTTCGCCAGCGATCCGCTCCTTAACAACTATTAAGTTATCATACTTATGAAATGATAAAGTACCATAACAGCAGCAGTCAGAGCGCCGAGCACTTGTTCATAAATGAGCACTCTGCAGCCAACATGGATACCTGCCAGTTCCAGCATAAGACTTAACTGGTCTAGCCTAAAAGAAATATGAATTTTTAACTGATTGTTTGAGTATGTTAGCAAGAAAATTTTTTTTGTTGGTACTTTTTTGCGCTGGTGGCCCCTGTGGAAAACAGTATTATTGCAAATACTACCACAAGTAGGAGTAGTATTTAAAAGACTACTAAAATCAGTATTGCAACTACTACTTCAAGTAAGAGTAGTATTTGCAGCACTAGAGGGCCCGTATTTTAAATACTACTTCTCCTTGGAGTAGTATTCGAAATACTAATTTTTTTTCACAGGAGCCACCTACTTCAGTCTCTACTACAGGCCCTCTAGCTGTTTTTTGAGATTAAAAAAAAGGATTTCACCCACTTGCCTATTCAATTTTTGCCTATTTTCAATTTTTTATGTTGTTTTGTTAATCAGTCTTTACCAGGGCTGTGATCTCAACCTTTTAAAAAAAAGTACATTTTGACTACTTTCAAAAGAAAAAAAGTCATTTATTGCAATTTTGACGTGAAACTTTAAAATAAAAATATGGGGTTCCGAAAGAGCACAAATCATTAAAAAAACAGATCTCAGCCCTGGTCTTTACTTAACCACCATCTAAGATAATTTCGAAATACCAGCCTTAAATTGGAGATTCTCTCAGGAGCTCTTCTGTAGTAACACTCAATAAGTAGACGAATAGTAGGTTTTAAAATCAACACTCGGTCAGAATGTCTTTTGGTTTTCTTTTGGATGTACTTCTGTTGGGAATATGCTGTCCTTCCGTTAAAAGAGATGTTGCCATCCACTAATTTAGAGACCTGCAAGCATAAGGTCTAAGATGTCCAACTATTCAATAACTAACCAGTTGAGAAGTAGTGAGGCCGGAATCTTTGAGTGCCCTTACCTCTCCGTGAGTCAATTTCTGCTTCAAAACTTTTGGGATGGAGCTCTGGAAAAGGTCATCATCCACTTCTTCCAATTCTTTTTCTTCTGACTGCAACTCTTCAATTGCAATATTATCTTTGGCTGACTCTGCGTTTTCATTGTTGTTGTCAGCTGTTGCAGGTGGAGCTACTACAGCTGTAAATACACTGTACACAACTGCTATGTTTTAAACCTAAAAATACCAATTTCAGCTTCAATATTCTGGTCTGCGAGGGGTACTTCTGGAACTGGGACGGCCAGAGGAGCCAACTTGCCAGAACACACTTCAAACAACCCAAAAGGTTTGCCAATTGCACCGGCTAAACTATGTTCATCTTAATATTTGCATTTTCAAGAGAAGCTAAGGTTCTACCTGGATGGAAATTCAATTTTTCAATCAAGATTTTCTGATGTTTGTTGACTCTGAGCACACGAATGTGGTCTCCGCCTATCTTTTGAATCATCACATATTTGCCATGGGCGATCATAATGCAGAAAAAGAATTTAATCAAACGTTTTAATTTTTAATTTTTTGTGTAAATGCTTTTAAGCTATTTTTTATTTTATTCAGTGGGGTCAGCAAAGTGGAGGCAATTCAAACACTAATTTTCTAAAGCCTAAATGATTTAAAATTGTTCGTAAAAGTATGAATCTTGTAAAAAGCTACGATTTTGATACATTTGTACTATAACTCTATCGATCTACCACCCTCTAATAATCCCCACCCCTTATTTTTTCGAATAAGATTTCAAAGTTAAAGGAGGGGAGAATCGGGCTCGGTGGCGCAGTGCGTAAGCGTTTGTGTTGAAAAATGGTGTCGTCGGTTCGATCCCACCTGGTTGCACGCTGTTTCTTTGGCTTGTTTGACCAGCAAATAGACTTTTTTCACTCTGCGCACTGCGATACCGAAGCCACTTTTTCAAACCGAAATGGTTTTTCCCCCTCCTTTGAGGCCATTTTTAATTTAAAATTTCGAAATTTTTCAGGGTTGACAATTAATCCTTAATAGGCTATTAAAATAGAAGTCCTGTAATTTTGTCAGAAAATTGGAAATTGAGTGTTTGGGCTCAAATGAAAGTCTACAATGTGCTATGTACGAAAACACCGAATTTGACCAATTTTTCCTATTAATTCACCGAGCTGTGGCCTACCGAAGTTTGGTACTCAGAAAAACCAGTACATTTCTTAAAACATTTTATACTTAGTAAAAATGTGATGATGTACACTCATTTATAAGTTTATTCGACGCAGAAAGAGTTTTTCTGTCCAATGAGTGAAAAAAAATTCATAGTCTGAGATAAATTTTGGCCAAAAAGTGTGTTTTTTCAAAAAATCAGCATTTTTCGATCACCAATTTTTGACGTAAAAACCGCCATAAAGATCGGAAATCGGCGTGTACCCTCCTGAATATTGATGCGTCAGAAAGAGAATTTTCGGAGGCACCTTTCTGGTAAAAAAACTCCGGAAAAAAGTTAGGGGAGGTGAGACGAAAAAGGCCTTTTTAGTTGGCTAGTCATCACTAACTCTTTTCAGTTTTTGACGTAACATTCATATTGTAGGCTTTTATTTGAGCCCAAACACTCAATTTCCAAATTTCTGAGGGGTCGAGGTGGCCTTGATGAAACTACAAAATTAGAGAACTTCTCTTTTAAAAGAGGTTATACGGTACTTATTTTGACTATGTAATGGCTGTAAGTAGGCCAAGATCATTGACCCTCAATATTTTCATTAATCCTAAATCTTGTCGGCTCAAACCTCTACCCAGTCAAGACTTCGATACTATGACACACTGGCACGGTATCCAGAAGTAACATACCGTATTTCTACTAATGCCACCACTCCCTTGTAATAAGCTTCACCCCTAACCTCAATCGATCTGAAATTTGTTTTTATTAATTCTTCGAGCTCTGTAAAGAGGAATTATTAGAGTTTTCGAAAATTTAACAGTCTCTTTTCACACAGATTATTGAGTTAATGAAAACAGAAAATTCAGACCACTTGAAGTTTGAAAATTTTTATGCTTTTAATACCCGCCCGGGGTGGCTATTCGAATAAATACGGTACTTCAAAGGTTTGTCTGTTTTTAAATATTTTTGTTTTCAAATATACTTCATTTATTTTTCAATTTCGAACATTTTTTAGGCCGCATAAAAATATAAGCTTCTTTTGCAAATAAAAGGTTTTGCCTAAATCTTTCTTTAATTGTTAAACTGCTGTGCAATTTCAATTTATACGTGTTCTTGAATTTTTCTCTTATTCTCTGAAACAAAATTTGCAATCAACTTTATGTTAATTTCTCCAACAAAACATCAAAGAAAAGTTTTCTCTTTTGGTTCCGGCTCATTTACCTTCTACAGTAAACTTGATGGGCAGACCATGCTAATGGTGTCTGACGAACCACTTGATTGCTATCCCATTTCTGTTGCACTTCCAATGGCAGGAGAGCCCTGTAATGATGGCTCTCTTCTCATAAAGCTGCCCATTAATGGGGTGAACACGAATGTTGCGAAATGTCTTTTACATTTCCGCAAATTTTTATTGCCTTTCTTGTCCTTCAGGTGGGGCGAGTAAAGTTCAGGAAAAAAACGTAAACCAAACTTGATCCAATGAAAAAAGTTTCGAAACAATTGCGGCAACGTGTCCCTCTCTGAATTTGCCTCAACTAGGCAAGCAATTTAATTGCAGTAGTCCAGGACTATTGCTTCCCCACATGATTTGTGTTTATGGGGGCAGCAGCAGGGGTTTTTGGTTGGTAGTGTGCTCTTCCCCATCTTTTTCGACACTATTTTATGCGTTCCTACCAGTCTGTACCCAGCCCCTTTTGTGATGGGCAGCAGCAAAAAGTCGTTGCTTATTTCTTTTTATTTCCTGTTCTTTTTCAGAGAGGTTGTTGGGTGGGGTGTTGATCAAGGGGGTGCCAGACTTTAGGCAAAGAGTGATGGCACAAACAATTAGGAAACGGAGGGGGCAAGGGATTAATCTTTTTGTAGAAGAGTATATTTGAGAACAAAGAAGCAACAACATTCCAATGTTTTCTGCCTTCAAGTTTTGTAAAAGGTTGTTAATTTCACAGCTGAATTAATTAGATGGACAGTGGATGAACATAGTTGGTGGTGGTTGAGCAATCTTTTTCAATGTAAAAACCCTTTCGGTACAAAAATACAGATTTTAAAGAAGAATATATTTAAAAGACCATGCTCGGTTGTCTGGTGGTCCCCGCTAATTCAAAAATTTTTCCTAATCGTTGGATTTCCGTAAGGATTTTTTAACCTGGTTTCTAACAAAACAGTGCCTAAAATTAAATCTTAGGTGTAGCTTTGTTAGAAACCAAGTTAAAAATCTGAAAAGAAATTTAATAATTAGGAATTTTTTTGACCACCACACCACCGTGAGCACGGTCCTTTAAAAAAACCAGAAGCCAGGTTTTCAGAAAAGCGGTTTTTGTAACCGATCGGTACGAAAAATCAAACTGAACCCTACCCTACTTTTAGCAATGCAAAAGTTTCAATTTTTCTTCATACTCCATTTTGAAGGTTTTCTTTTACCTTTGGATTAACGACAGCATGTATGAGTGTTTGAATCACTGATAAAACCCCTATTCGCGGTCTTAAAAAGCTGAATTTACAGATTGGGACGGGGAAAGGGCGACGCGCATTTTGGGCTGTCATCCTTTAGTCCGGCTTAGGTATCTTCTCTCTTTTGTTCCTTTTTTTGCAGCCCTCTGTTCATTCTGGGATACTCAATACGATATATAGATAAAAATATAAAACAGTAGTAAATCCCTAATTTAGCTGCAGATATTGATTGAAGGAGGGGTGAAGCCTGTTAAAGAGATAGTCTCGACATGAAAAGATTAATTTAAGTTTTGTGTTTTTAAAATGCGGTTTGAGAGCCATATTTTGGCGACAACTCGGTATTGCGATCTCGGAAAAACTTGTGCTGAATTAAAAGTTGGATTAGCATCATAAATATCGGAATTTCTAAATTCCTTACAAAATGCCCTAAAAATCTAGGTACTTATTCAGTTGCCCCAACCCCCTATTTTTCGAAAATGAGCTAAAATTACATCTTGTGCTATTTTTTCTGCTCATTACGATACTGGAAACGTTTCTCGACAGTCTCTGATTGCAAAATTTAAACTTTTGTTTAAAAATTTGACTCCAACTTATCAAGGTAGATGGTCTTTTTAGGGCATCTTAAGGCGCATTCACAATGAGGAGGCTGTTTGCGGATGCTAAACCAGACTTTACAGTCGGAAATGGTCATAATTTTTTTTTAAATTTTTCAAAAATTTTTTTGGTTCCACCTTGTAGCTAAGATTCAGGGTCACAAGATGAGCCATTGATAAGTTAGATATTCTTGAAAAAATTGGGTTAAAAAGAAAGACTCCGCCCAAGCATCCGCACTCGAATTCGAGTTAGGATTCTTGGGCGGAGTCTTAAAATTTCATCTGAGTTTTTAAAGCAACATTCACTCAGTCAATAGCTCATTTGGTAGCCCTAAACCTCAACTATATGATGTCAGAAGCTATATAAGCAACTGAAAAATAAAAAAAACTGCACCAACTGAATAATTTTGGGAGAACAGAACAAAAATCGGGTTTCGGTCACAATTATACAAAAATAGATAGGGGTCGGAAATGAGCCGTATGCAGAGTGTTAAAAAAGCGAGGATTCTGTTTCGCGGATTCTTAGTGAGTAGTCTGTTTTAACATCCGCAAACAGACTCCTCATTGTGTATGCGCCTTTATGGTTATTTTTTGGTGATTTTTTTGACTTTTAAAACAGGTAAGCCAGCGTACGTTAGGACGGGCTTAGCCGTGTTTTTTTCACTTTTTAACTCCTAGAAACCAGAAGAACTAGAAGTCTTTAAAGATGACTGTAGAGCGCTAATTTGTCGACAACTCGTTGTTGCGACTTCAGAGAAAATTGTGCAGAATTGGATTAGCATTATGAATATCAGGATCTCAAAATTCTTTAGAAAAATGCCCTAAAAATTGAAAAAAAAAAGGAAAAAGCCATCAAAAAAAGGTTGATTAATTTTCTAATACAGTCGAGTCTCTCTATAACGATCACCCAATGTAACGATCAGTCTCTTTATAACCATCACTCGTGAAAACAATTTTTGGTCTGAAGTTAATAACTTTCTTCACAACGATCACTCTATATACCGATCGTCTCTCTATAACAACCACTTAGGTCGGTCCCGAGGGTGAGCGTTATAGAGAGACATAACTGTACATTTCGATTTTTAGGGCATTTTTTTAAAAGAATTTCGAAATTCTTTTAAAAAAATGCCGTAAAAATCGAAATGTACAATCGTGTCTCTCTATAACGCTCACCCTCGGGATGTTAATCCAACTTTTAATTCTGCGCAAGTTTGTCGGACATCGCAACAACGAGTTGTCGAAAAATTAAGGCTCTACAGTCACGTTTAAAAAAACAAAAACTTGGATTAATCTTTTATCTTCTTAACAGCTTCCCCCTTTATGAATTTACCCAACCACGAGATCTGTTTATTTTTTTACTGCCTTATTTTCATTTATTTGTGGCGCGCTGAATTGGTGGTAAAATAGTGATTAAAGAAGAAAGAGAAGTGATTAATGGGCGGGCTATCCATCCTCCTGCTGGTGTTAGGGAGATGTGCCAAGCAGAGAGGAGGGTGATTCCACCTTCTATTTCGGAACCAAATATTTTGTTGGTGGTGCAAAGTATTTAACACAAGGCCAGAAGACCCATGAAGCCACTAGAATGAATCACTAACATCTTACTAGTGACAGCCAAAACCATTTGCATAAGCTGAATGAGTCGGCTACTTAAACTGCACTTTCTTATTGAATTTCCTATTTACAGACTTTACTCACACAAAAAAACAACAGAGTTAGCCTTCAAAGCGGTTAATACCTTTACATAAATTTTTTCTTTTAAATGTTTATTGGATAACATATCGTATTTACTCTAAAGCTCTCCCAGACTCACGCGTAACACGAGTCGCGTAATAAACTTTCAAACCGTTCCAGACAAACATTTTTTATTTTAATTTTCAGTTAATTTGTACTCAAAATGACCGCTAGAATATAGCAAACATTTTGCTAGTAAAAGATTTATTAGTTTATTATATTTCAGAAATCGACAAAAGTAAGTCGCGTAACAGCGTGTTACGCGGGTTAAGTGACGTAACACACTGTTACGTGACTTACTTTTGTCGATTTCCAAAATATTTTTATATAAACTAACAAATCTTTTACTAGCAAAATGTTTGCTATATTCTAACGGTCATTTTGAGTACAAATTAACTGAAAATTAAAAATAAAATATTTGTCTGTAACTGTTTGAAAGTTTGTTACGCGACTGGTGTTACGCGAGGAGAGGTGTGGGGAGTGTGGGGAGAGGTGGGGAGAGGGGAGAGCTTAATAAGTCAACGATCTTTAATAACCCGACACCCCCTACTTTGAAAACATATACCTTGGACTAGATTTTTTTTTCAAATCTGTTGTTTGCGTTTTCTTAACTCTCACGAGCTCTACCAATTCCACTTTTGGGTTTTGGATTTTCACCGAAAAATTTTGAGATTGGCCTCAGAATTTTCCGATTTTTGGTTGATTGAAATATAAACAGTCATGACGGTTTATTAGAGTAAATACAGTAGATTGTTTCACAACGCTTGTGGAAAAAATAAATATTAACTTGCTTTATTTAATTTCTGGTAGGGAATCGCCATTAAAATTGCAACTTTTTCTTTTGGACTACCGTAATTCATCTAATAAGCCACAATGCTGTATTGAGCCACCCTGTTCCAAAAGCCACCCCAGCAAGTTCAAAAAAATAACCCTGACCACTAAGTCCCTTTTTCTGAAAAAGAAAAAAACTCAGTTTTCAGGGAATTTTTGTGTAAATATGTTAAGCTGACCTCTGAACCATAATAATTGTGTTTAAAGAAAGGCGTGTTAGTTTCTCATTATTAGTTGGATATAAATAACTTGGATTGTGACAAATGACTTTGATTATTTCGTTTTCAAATATAACAAGGGTGTACATGTTGGTGTGTTTTGTAATGTTGTGTGTAAATAAGTTGGATTTGTGGTGAAGGCCAGTCGCACAACATTCGATCGGTTTGAGGAGACGGGGAGAAAGTTGTGCTTCCCTGACTGCCCAATTTGTTTATATTGCCGACAAATAGATTTTTTGTGCTGATAGCCCTGATGGTTTGTTCTTGTTTCTGTTGCATAAACAATTGTTTGCATTCTGATATTGTGATGGGTCTAAAAAAAGGCTTTTCAATGACTAAAGATACAAGCCATCGAAACATGTTGCTAAATAAAAAGGCGGAACTTGTATGTCTGAAATGTTTCTGAATTGAAGCAGATTCCAGTCCACGGGATTTGTTTAATTCATTTCCTTGCTGGTCTCAACCAGGTATGGAGATCATGGTCAATTGAACTATTAACTGTGACCCTCTGTATCATGTACATAGTTATAGCTGCATCCTGTTGTAAATTATTGCAATTCTGTCAAATTGCAATAATATACTTCAGTCAGTATAGTTGTTCTAGTCACTTAATTCATTATTAGATGATAGTGAATGGAACAATTCCTGGAAGAAGCTGCCGAAGAAGTTACATTCCAAGTACAACGGGATCACCTCCGTATAGTTTCGATCTCAGTTTCCAGTTTGCGTTCCCAATTTGCAGGTTAATCTAACTCTATTCCAGTATCGGTGCCGCGTTCAGTCTATGCGAACAGATACAAAATCTAGACTTCTCGTCAGAAGTCCCGTTTGGTGAAGCTTGAGTGGAACCCCGATTTCCTAAACCTCTCATCCAGAGTGACCAAACCAAGTTACCGTATTTACTCTAATAGTAGCCCCCCCCTCAACTTTGAGGGTCTGTATTTCGAAGCAGAGTCAATATTTTGAAAAGCTGTTTATTGCATTTTCTTTAATTTATTTATTGCATCCCTCTTTTTCGATTTTGGTTGGGCACCCAAAAATCTCGAGATCGACCTCGAATTTTTCCAATTTTCGGTAGGTTGAAAATTAGTGACCCGGGGCTACTATTAGAGTAAATACGGTATTTCATTGTCCATTTATTACACATGTGCCCATACACAATGGTGCACTAATATTATATACCAGGCAAGACACCTTGTTTTCGTTTATTCAAGCAATGATTATTGAGGTCATTATGTTCAGTCATTCTCAAAGATTGCAAAATATTTGCGATTCTAGTGAAAGTGTCCAGACCATCAATAAGAAAATTTTCAAACTTTTGCAGAAAGACCAAACCCAAATCCGCCGCCGAACTTTAATTTGATATAGTTAAGTGTTGTTTTTTGTGTTTGTTGTGATGTAGCTAGGCACCTGACTGTTTGTGCCCTCATTTGCATATTGCATTAGCCAGGGCTCGCCAACGCCCATCCACTGTTGTTATTAGCACTCCCTTTTTGCAAACCACTGTAGTTTTTATGTTTTGCTCACACACATCTGGCAACATCACACATATAACAACCACCCAACTTTGGCCAACAAAGAAGGGAAAATATTTGATGTTGTTGTTAGCTAGCTAGATCACCCACCAGCTCTGTTCTGTTTACATCTACCACTTTGTGTATTGCGATCTGTATCGAAGAAATAATGTTTCGAAGACCTACTACTACTTACATGTTCAGTTGGACATTTTTGGTAACAAAAACTATTTATATGATGAAACGAGCTTTTACAACGTCATGTTAATTCTACGTTACAATAAGGAGCATTCTAGTGTCTCTATTGGGTCACCAGTTATCGGATTTCGGTATGGATTATTACTGGTGAATGATTTTCCAGATCAAACAGTGACTTGACCTTTAAAAAACTTTTTTTGCTCAACTATTTTGTTTCTATATAATTTATTTTGTTTCTATATAACCCTATCTTTACATTTTTTTTAAATTCCCGAAAAATTGACGATTTAGTTAATTTTTAGGCTTCCTGCTATTTTTTTAATCTTTTCTATTGTTGTTAGTACTTTATGGGGACACTGTTGCGTAATAGTGAAAAAAGGCGGAAAGCAGCAGTGTCTTTTTCTTGATCAAGTTTCATGAGCGTTTTACTTAATCACACAAAAGTTTCCTGTCTAGTTTTTTAAAATAGCCTGTAGACATCAGTGCTAGATTTAACGCAGAGCGAGTAAAAGATGGTACGAAAAATGACTCGCCTTATTTTACACAGTAACACGCTGGTATGCTCCTTTAAAATGGTCTTAAAGGGGCATACCCACGCTAATAAAAGGTGGTGCACGGCCATTAAATTTTTTTCGCCTAATCATTGAACTTCTGTACGGATCTTTTAGCTTGGTTTCTAAAACAACCATACCTAAGATTAAATTCTAGGCCATGTTTTGTTAGAAACCAAGTTAAAAAATCCGTACAGAAGTTCAATAATTAATTTTGGTGGCCCACTTCTAGTTGACTAAACGGTGCCATTTTTGCCTTGGTCTCCCTCTTATTTTTAAAAAATTTCGCCTTGGTCTCCCTGTGGTTAATGTGATAATTATGGTTGACATGACCACCTTAATCACCATGATCATAGTAATGGTCACATTAAAAAACAACAGCGGGGACCAATGTACTTTTCACAAAAAATCAACAAGGGGACCAAGGCATAAATGGCACCGGATAGTCCACTAGAATCATCCGTACAGAAGTTCAATAATTAGAAAAAAATTTAATTGGCGGGAACAAATTTAAACAGGTGAGCGTGCCCCTTTAAGACAACCATTACCATGTAAGGATGACAGGACCGAAAATAGGCATTGTTCAAAAAAAATCGGCGCAAAAAATCTGGCGCTTATCGGCTTTTTTATTTTTTTTCTATAATTTTTTGAATGACGATTTTTGTTTAGAGTATAGTGACTTGTTGACTTTTATTTAAAAAATCTTTTAAAATTACAATAAGTATTAGTAACACAAAAAAATTTAATTTTTCATTATTTTTGTTTGTGAGAATGTTAAGTTTTTCTCTTTTGAGTACATTTATGCTTCCTTATATACTACAATTCTTTTAATTATGGCATTGGAAGTACATTTGGAAAAAAAGAAAAACTTTAAAGATCCGACTTTTTTTAGTCGCTTTAATAAGACCGATAAAAGTTTTGTCTGCTATGAAATACAAATTAACTTTAAAAATATCTAAAATTCGAGTTTCTTTTTGGCAGTCAAAACACCGTTTTTTGCTTTTAGTTACCTATGAAAAATTTATAAAAAATTAAGCCGACAATTTTACGCCACACTGAAGCCCCTCCCTAATTAATAGGTAATCGCAGCATTTAGATAGATATTTATAAACTTATTTATTTTTTTGTTTTTTATCTTTCTATTAAACCAATAGGTTGGCTGTGATTGTGCGCATGGCAACTCCAGAGGCATGGGTGGGTGGTCGTGCCCAGCATCGCAACAGGGTAGACAGTGGGACATGGATGGGGCATTAGCCACAACCTCCAAGCTGCAGTGCATGTGCATTCTCGAGCAAAGGCTGCTGCATTTCTCTTTTGCTCCTTAGATGACATTAAATGCAAAATGATGTTTGAACCAATGGGATTATGCTCTTTGGGTGGTGGGTTTGCTGGGCCACCCATTAAATGGGCTAATATATTAGATAGAGGACCTGCAAACCCCTTTATTGAACTGTATTTGCAACATATCCTAGAGGAAACAATGTTTTGAACAATATACAGGCTGTGTCAAGAAATTAAACCAATTTAAACAAATTCCCTCATTTTGAAATAGTCCAAAAATTCTAGGACTTTTTTGGAAATTTTGTTTTCGCCAATTGATTTTTTTCGTTACAATATTTTGTTAGGAGATAATGTCAAAAACACGGTTTCTGCTTGGTCTTCTCTGTGGTTTAGGCTTTGCCTATCCAGAAGCTATCCACAGACCAGGACCCAAACCACAGAAGTAACCCAGTTTTCTCCAAAAAATTTCAGCAAGTACTTCAGGTCACTTTTTTCTATTTTCATTGATAAATTAATAAATAATATGTTATTTTTAACCAATTAAATTTTACATTTTGCAAAATATTCTCTCTTTTATAGGAATAAAATAGCGAAAACCAATATCGAGAACCAATATTCAGAATATAAGTAAAAGAAAAAGCGGATTTCTTTAATTTTTTGGAAAAAAGCCTATTTTACTTACAAGGGAACCTGGCGAGCTTGTTTTTCACTCGCCCTGGGTAGTTTGGGATTGTTGGATAGCCAGGTTGCAACTTCCAATCAAATCTGTTGAGGTCTCGGGCCCATAGGCCAAAAAATTGGGATAAGAAGGCTAGTAAAGTATACAAAAACCACGGGGAACGAGGCATTTTAATTTAAAGTACTATTGCAGACCCTCTCTATTACCGACTCTCTCTAATATACCGACCCCCTCAACTTTGAGGGTCTATATCTCGGAGCTAAGTAAATATTCTGCAAAGTTGTTAATTGCGTTTTCTTAGCTTCCGCGAGCTCTACAAATCCCTTATTGTGGATTTGGTTGAACCCACAAAAATTTGAAAATTAAGCTTAGGCCTTAGGCTTAGATGAAAAAAGTTAGCTTAGAGAAAAATACTCTTTGCAAGGGGGGGGGGGGTGCACTTGGGTACTGTCCCACTGAGCTACCTATGTCGTTGACTGACACAGCGCTTTTCATAACTTATTGCTCTTTATAGAATAACGAATTTGCACTTGAAAATAATTCTCGTTTGAATATGGCTGGTCCCCGCCTTTTGCAAATTTGAAATCGACCGTGTAACGCGCTGGCATGCCCCTTTAAAGCGAGGCTTTATATACTCCTCGACTAGGTCACAGGTTCGAATACTACTCGGTGCATACCTTTTTTTACTCTAATTTTGGATAGCTAAGAGCCTAAGGATAATTTTCAAACCAAGCTTGTGAATAAAATTGGGTGAAAAACAGGATGTGCACCCAGTGGCAGTAGAACCTGTGACCTAGGCTCAGGGGCGTAGCCAAAAAATCAAAAAAAAATCTGACGAGGAGGGGCACCATACGAGAAGTTTTTTTTTAGGCTATTTTACCTACACCGTTTTTCATTTTTGACTAGGAAAAAAATCTGACAGGGGGGTGCACGTGCAAAATTTTGTTTTTACAGGTCGATTTCTTTTGAGCCCCAATTTTATTTGATACACAATGTCAGAAATATGATTTTCCTGTGTGGGCAAATCACTTACGTTTACGTTTACGATTTTACATTTTCTGTGCAGAACTTTAATGTATGTGTTTGATTTTAAAAAATATCGATTTTTGGAATTGCTAAGGTGTGGTACTGATCTCAAGGAATGTGTTGCTGAATGAAACAAAAAGTTTCTTTGTATTTGCGACTGGCCATCATCCATTATACATCTATTGCCGCTGCCCCCTTGAATGGGGGTCTTATGTTCTCTAAGTGTCAGCTGTTTTTTCGGCTGCGTTTGTTTTAACAGGTTGAGGCCTGAAGTTTCTTTTATTTTTTGCTCTTTAATGCTAGTTTCAATTTCGGTATAAAAGAGGCGATTAAATACGCTTCTCAACTAGCTAACTTTTTGACGGGAAAGAAAAGAACATTAAGATTTACTTAATTTCAATTCGGAAAGTGCCCAAGCCTTGCTAGTCCTGCTTTCACCAAATTTCCCACTACTTTAATAAATTTGTAAGACTGCATTCATGTACTTTCAGTAATTTGAAATTGTAGGACTAGAAGCATTGGATAGAATGGCATCCAAAAATTGAAGCTTGAGTAGGAAAACATTTTTTTCAAGGGGTGCTGTAAAAGTTTTATTCTCCTTATTTTGAATGCTACGCCGACAAAAAGTATACAAATTGATTTTCTTTTCGTTTAGGTGACACACAGCCTTTTTTTTGAATTTTTTTTTATCTAAGTTGCCAGCAGTGGCTACAATCAACTGCGCCTTACTCAAGCGTGAAATCTAACCACCACGGAAACGATGTTTTTACCAAATCTGGACGCAACCGACTCGCCAACGCCATAACTCGCCAACGGCAAAACTAGCCATCGAAAAACTTGCCAGTCAGCCCCCCCCCCTTTAACAGCCCTCTTGGGACCAGTCATAGGAGACCGTTAAATCAAATTTTTCGGTGGCGAAATTTGATATTGACGAGTCTTTTACGTTGGCAAGTTTCCGCGTTGGCGAGTTCTGACGTTGGCAAGTCTTTTGCGTTAATGAGCTTTTAGTGGATGAGTTGGTTGCATCCCTCAAAATCGTTTCAAATAACTCAAAGGAAAACAAAACTATTTCGATTTTCGGTTTCATGAACTGGGATTATGAAGAGGGCTAATTGAAATAATTCCTTCATTTTACGCTTTTATTTAAGAATAACATGCCTATTTCTTAACAGGGGGTCGTATCAAATAAATGAGGGTATGTACCCATACCCCCGATACCTTACCTATACCGACGGGTATGGGCATTTCATTTAATACCAGGTATGGGAAATACCGAACCCTGGTATGAGTATATACGCATGCACACGTTCATTCTATGCGTCCCAGTATGTTTGTAAGTCTCGGCTATAACTTGAAACTCATTTTTCTGAGCCTTTTATTTTATACGAACGTCATCTGAGCTGTGCATAAAGCGAGCAAAAAACTATGCAAAAATAAATTTGAAGGCAAACAAGGTAATGTATGCACGATCAAGCGTGCTAATCAATATCACCTCATTTAGCATATGCCCATGCTCTTCACATGCTTCAAAAGGCAGGTCGTCCACCTTATGGAAATCAGCTGTTTTTAAGAATCTTTAATTGCGCATCTAGTCATTTTGAAAAACGCAGGAATGACGTGTTTTCTGTGTCACTATCTATTCTTTGGCTTTCTGGTTCACATACTAGTGTGTGTCGAATTGTATTTTCCAAAATTTTTGTATCTCTGTTTTTTTTCATCTAAAATAAAAGTCTATTTTGGCTATAAAAATGAGTATGTTAAACGTAAACAATGCTTGATTAAATTATTTTCCACAAATAGCTCCTTGGCTAGACTATATTTTAGTAGCTGTTTTTTGGGCTACGTTAGTGCAATTATGTTGCCTGTTTGGGATGCAGATTTAACTTGTCCGTGTCGGGGCAGGGCAAGGTTGCGTGAGTAATCTATACAAATATGTGTGTTTACATGCACGAATATATCCTGTCTTCTAGGTGAACCATCTGGACTACTCCTAGCTATTCTTTGATAAGGTGCGTGCCAACTGTTCTCCACACCCACATAATCATTAAAATATGGTGGCCATTTCCGCCATTTGTTTTAAATTTTCTCTAGTCCAAGTTTCGGGAGAGGGGAAGGAAAAGACCAATTTAGAGATTTACTCTTTCAACACTATCCAATTTCATATGCGTCCTCTTGTATATTTTACTATGTGTATAAATTAGAGATATTCAAGCAGCTTTTGGTTATTTGAGGTTATTATTATGTAACCTTGTTTCCAACTAAAAATAGATAATCAAATATTAAAAGTAGGCTGGAATATACCTGGCTGTTTATAAGATTATTATATAATATAAAATGATAGTGTGCATCTTAATTGAATGAAACTACTAAAGTAGTAAACTGTCTAGACTAACGCAATGGCTGTAAGTATAGTCGGGTCAACTTAGTTGACCCTCAACTTTTAGTTGAGGGTCAACTAAAAAGTTGACCCTCAATGTTGAACCAAAAGTTGACCCCTAGGTTGAGCCCCCCTCAACTTTTTAGGGTCAACTTAGTTGACCCCTCAATTTTTCAGGTTGACCCCTCAATTTTTCAGGTTGACCCCTCAATTTCTTCGTTGACTTTTCAAAACTTACTGTTGATTTCTCAAAAGCTGTTATTTACATCATTTTTTATTCAACTTACTTATCAACACGAAACCAGTAAATTGAATTCAGCCAACCTAGTCCTAAATATTCTATGGGTCTTTTGAAATCTATGAGTGGCTACATCAGGTAAGGTGCAAGTCCGTAAGGTACCTTCCAGTGGTAGATACTCCAGGATATACACCTGGATGGTCTAAGAAATTAAAATTTCTTAAAATAAAAAATAAGCCATTTTTTAACTTAAAATTGTGTGAGAAATTAGGATTGTTAAGTCCAATCAATACCACCTGGTACCACCTGGATGGCCTGAAAATATAAAATTAATTTAAATAAAAAAGTCATTTTTCTAAACTGAAATTTTGTGGGGAATCGGGCTTGTTAAGAGCAAAACTTCGATTTTACCTACCCAAGCCCAAACCTGGGGTGGGTATCACCTGGACCGGTTGATATCCAGGTCACTCCAGAGTACGGGTATATTCACCCAAATGACCTGAAAAATCAAACGCTTGTCTTTTTTTTAATTATTGAAAAAAAAAAGTATGCACCCAGGTGGATTTGTATCAACAAACTCTACATCACCGCTAAGAATCCATGCTCCAACCCGACCAGGTGGTCGTCCACCTGGATCAAAAATTTTTTTTAAACTTTTCGGGTTCCAAAACAATTTTTCTGTACTAATTCGAGCACGCTGAAAATGGTTTGACAGTGGTAAAACCCCATTTTATGGAGAAATTTTTGAGTTATTGCTAATTCTTGATTTATCAAAATCAATCGTTGGCAATAACTCAAAAATTTCTTCATAAAACGTAATATACCACTGTCAAACCATCTTCAGCATGCTCGAATCAGTGCAGAAAAATGTTTTGCAACCCGAAAACGTAAAAAAATTTGATCCAAGTGGACGACCACTTGGTTTGGTGCATGGGTTCTCAGGGTTGGTGTACAGGTTGCTGGTTCGAATTCTTCTGGGTGCAATTAGTCCCGAGTAGAGGACTCAATTCAGGGTCCTTGAGCATAGTGTGCTTTTAGATGGTTTGAATTGATTTGGGGTGGTTTAAGTAGTTTGCAATCTTCGCGTAGAGGAAATCACCCCGCGTGGAGGAAACCGCAATTCGGTCCTGACAAATCCGATTTTCCATACAATTTTATTTAGATATGATGGTTTATTTTTTCTTATTAAGAAAATTTTAATTTTTAGGCTATCCAGGTGGTACCTACTGCAGGGGCAGCCTGTTTTACACAACAATTTTTAAAATTCTAAGAAAAAATATAGGAGACAAAAATCGATAGTTTGCTAAAAAAGTTGAGGGTCAACTAAAAGTTGAGGGGTAAACCTTCATTTTCTAGTCAAAAAGTTGAGGGTCAACACTTTTCTAGTCAAAAGTAGTTGAGGGTCAACCTGGGGGTCAACTAAAAGTTGAGGGGCAAAAAGTTGAGGCCGGGGTCAACTTTAGGGGTCAACTTTTTGGGGTCAACCTAAAAAGTTGAGGGTCAACTAAGTTGAGGCCTGAAAAGTTGACGGCAGGGTCAACTTTAGGGGTCAATTTGAAAAAGTTGAGGGTCAACTAAGTTGACCCCGACTATATTTACAGCCAATATAACTTTTCATGTATCATTTACCGCTTTTACATGCAATGTTTGATTTCTCTTATTTTTAGATTTAATCCCTAAATGCTAACTATTATAATCGCACTGCCAGTGGATTGATCTACCCCACTTCCTGCCACTAATACTCCAATGGTGAGTCTTTGCATAATTATCCAAACATTGATTTCGAACAAAATCTGAAATACATGTCATTTTTAAAACATTTATACTGGATAAAAAAAGTAGTCTCAACAATTAGACTTAAATTTGCGGCATGAAAACCATGAGATGATATTTTTGAAATTTTTTAGAAAAAAAATTACTAATTTTTGTGCCATGGAGGCGAAAAGTAAGAGGACCTTGGTTTGTACGATTTGAATGGGCGGGAAGACTCTTTATGGTTGAGACCACAAAAGTTTAAATTTTAGTTTGATTTAAACTGCAATCTAATTAAAATTGATTCTTTTGGTCTCAAACATAAAAATTCCCCGCTAATTAAAATTATCAAAAACCGTAGTTTTTTGATAATCATTTAGGTAAAGTGTCTTGCTTAGATTCATGTCTAAGGTATCGTATTTACTCTAAAAGTGGCTCCGGGCTACTAACTTTCAACGACCCTCTTTGGGGAGGGGTGCTACAATTATAGGGGGGGGGGGTAAAGTCGGCCTAAATAGGCCGATTTTCAAGGGGCTACTATTTTTCAACCACCCTTCTAGGGGGAGGGCTACTATTAGAGTAAATAAGGTAAGTGATTGACCCATAAAGCTTGGAGTTGAGATGCACATACCTGGGAAATAAATCAATCGAAATCTGGATCTTTAAAAACAGTTTGTATATCATAATTTCTCTATGCGTTAGACTCCGGCTAAAAAAAACTGTGAAATTTTTACATTTGTTTTATTTTTAGGAGCATTTCTCTGCATCTCTTTCATGTTAAGCTACCTCGGTCCCCAGAAAAGGTCGAATTTCGGACGAATTTTTTTCTAAAGCCTGCTCAAAACTGTATTTTGATGCTTTTTCTGTCATTTAGCATTGAAAATGGCCTGCTTTTTCTACTCTATATTTGTACTAACTAATAGTACTTCAGTCTCGTATAGGCAATTATCTAGCTAACTGCTCACCCTCCCAATAATAACTTGCTCATTTTTGCACTTTCTCCTCTCTTGTTCAATGAGAATGGAGATGAATTCCAATCAATACCCTCCTATTCCTTTCAAGTCATAAATTTGGGGTAGGAAACCATCATAATGGGAGACGAAAGAAAAAGAAGGACAGACAAAAAGTGATATCTGCGTTGTTTTAAAAAAATTAACGCTGATCTGAGTAGAAACAATAGCAACTGCCACCCGCATCAATATGTTGCTTTTCTTATCCCTTGTCTACAAATATAAAAAACTAAATTGAATCTGCTGCAAATTAGGCTTAGACTGCCCAGTAAGGGGAGGGGAGTGTGTCTGACAGTTTGTGTTCTTTTTTACTGCTTGTTGTCTGTCTAGTAGTGTCGGTAGTGGCTGTCTGCTACACACAACCAGAGTTTTATTAATGATTGCTGTATCAGGAGCAGGCGGCGCTGCGCTTTTTGCTCTTTGCGAGAGAATGGTTGCTGTGTATTCTAGCCATCTCTCTTGCTTTCTCATTCAGCTATTTTTTATGTTTGGTCGCCACACAGGGTGGTGGAATAGAGGCAAGACCCACAGCCACCAGCCAAGAGCACGTAGGGGAGGGGCTGTGTGTGGTATACGCAACATTTAGTTGTTAGTTTTAGCAGCAGCAGGAGAAGTAAAGGAATCATCTCCCCTCTTCATTCAATGAATACCCAAAGTTGCACTCGCCCCTTCTTTTGTTGTGTGTGCTAGTTGTTGCCTGAAGCAGTTGTTGGCTTTGAAAGGAGTGTGTGGGCCTTTCTGCCTTGTTTCTTTTGCAGCTTGCTGTTTGAGGGTGGGTGGCCTGTTGGCTGCTTGGCCACCATGCTACGCAACAACAAACACTGATCTAGCTTGCTGCTAGAGCACCAATAATATGCCTGATTGTAGATCAATCGGCCAAGTGTGTGTTGTAGGCTGCGAAAAAGGACCAATTTGCATTTGTCTGGAATTATCAGGGAGTTTGGTGGTATATGCATTGTGTGTGTTTTAATCTATACTGGAAAGTGATTTTTGAGTGGACTATAAAGAGATTTAAATTATTATTGTTGGTTGTAATTGGATTTGTGTGTAGACATTGCTGCTTCCATAATAATTCAAGAAGGGTTCACTAACAACTTTATAAATTAAATGTTGAGAGTGATATCTTCGATATTCTGTTTTTTTAGGGTAGAGCTCTCAACCAAGTAGTTTGTCTTCGATAAAGTTTGTAAAAAAACTTGAGTAAAAAATTGAATTGTTTTCAGTTTTATATTTTAGCCTGCGTAGGAAAATATCTTTTAGTTAATTCATTTTTCACCAATCTTTTTAGGGTCTACTAAATGTATTTTTATGGTATACTTAGGAAATTCATCAGTGATTTCGGAAATATGAATTCTCATGAAGTAAATTTTTCGCATCTTTTAGATTAAAATATTGCTACTTTCAATTACGAATGGGACTAATTAAAGTTATAAAAAACTTAAAACAATCTTTGAAAGCCAGATGCATGTCCCGTCAGAAAACCGTCAAATTAAAACTTTTAAACGGTTTAAATCTCGAATTAATTTTTGTCTTGAGAGTATTTTTTACCTTTCCAACTTTTTTGCAAATTTTTTGTAAAAAAATAAAATACTTGCAAGACAAAATGCTTTGACAGAATGAAGACAAAACTTTGCGGAATATTTAGATAAAAAGAATTAATTTGACGGGATTTGTAAAATTTTTCGACGAGAGAAATCACTTTTGCCGTAAATCTATTTGCCGTGAACTTACAAAGTCCTTTATCCATTTTATAATTATTAATAAATGGAAATCTTTCCCAAAAAATTTGAAAAGCAGTCAATTTTTAGAGCATTCATATGACTATATGCTTTGCTTATTCTAATAGTCATTAAGTATTTGTCAAATCACAAACTTTTGTTTCTCAAAAATTTTATTTGAAACATCTGTCCCGCTCCGTCCCTTCGCCAAGCCTTGCAATTGTCTAATAATTATCTTGTGCTCCCCCTACACCCGACTAAAAAACCATTAAGATAAAATCGTGGAATAAGTGGCTGTATAGCACTACTACTACACGAACAACCCTTTTTTGTACCTCAATAAAATGCATGGTTGTCTCGTTAAATTGTCTTATCGTCTATTGCACCAGTCTGTGCATATTCACCTCTCCCTTAACTGTAATAGTGGATTAGATATGTGTACTTTTAACTTCTATCACACAGATGTGAAGTTTGTGAAAGTTTTTGGGAGCTGATTGTAGTAGCTGAATTTTTGTTGTTGCACGCATGTTAGTAATATTCTAGCTTTGTTGAGTGCTTCATTAGTTGCTTTTGTACCTTTTAATAATTGGTCTTAAAGTGCATCTGGCACTTTTAATTGGCTAAGATTGGTTTCTCGACCATTTCAATGCCTTAAATATGTTTTAAAGAGTCTGTGCTAATTTCAGTTTCATAAAATCTCACGCTTTGATTTTAAAGTTTTTAAACTGTCCAAGACAGTTTTCCAAAATATATTTTTTCGATAACATGGCGTATCTTATTTTCGAATGACACTTTTGAAAATATAACTTGACTTAAAAGACCATAGCCGTCCCCGACAACGAGAATTTCAAATCTTTGAATTCGCGCGGGACAGTTCTCTTTCGTCTCGAACTGTACTCTTTTGACTTGCTTCGAATGACTCAAAAGAGTACAATGAAAGACGAAAGAGAACTAATAATTTTTAATTTTTCAAATTTTTTTACTTTTTTATAATTTTTAACTTTTCACATTTGAAATTCTCGCTGTCGGCGACGGCTATGGTCGTTTAAAAATGGTCGACAAGTACGCCGTACTGGTCTTCTTGTAATTTTTTTCTCCAAAAAGAGAAATTGATCAAAAAACCCGAAATTTCTAGCAAAATTTCAATATGAAAGTCTGAGATGTAAATCGAACTAGTATAAAAATTTATACAAATATTTACAAATACTGCATAATACATTTGCGCAATTTAAGAATGCCTAGAAAAGCCCGTTTTACTTATTTCATTTGTAGATTTTTGAAAAATAAGTCGTTTATTTCACTTAATTCTGTATATAATTTTTAATGAGCTACAGAGAACTACAAAAAATACTCGATTTTGGCTTTTTATGAAAACATCGGCAAAGCACACATTTCTTATAAAACAACACTTTTAAAAGTCATATAAAATGACAAAAAGATATTTTTGGCTGTAGGAAGTTTCGTAACAAGACAATTTCGTAAGAACGAACTGTTGTAAGAAACATTTTCGTAACAGCGAATTTTCGTAACGAATTTCTTTCGTAAGAGGAAATTATCGAAATTTTTTTCACTTTTAATCAATTTTTCTAATTCAGGATTTCATCTGATTCATTTGTTTTGGCCTTTCTGTTACTGTTTGACACTTCGAACAGTTAATTATATGACTATTAACTGTATGAGCACAAAAGTTGGTATGCATAGGTCATATGACTGAAAATTTTGATAATTAGTTGACCCGCAGATTTTTCATCCGTTAGGAGACCAGCTGATATACTCAAAAGCATAATAAAGACTGAGCTAGAATTCATATATTATATACTACACATAGCTCAACGATATCAGTGGCATGAATGGTGCAGTAGATTAGTTGATGTGATCAATATTTTTCACCGTCGGTTCGATTCCACCCTCTGACTATTTTCTTTTTTTCTTGAATATTTTTGGTCAAAACATCACAGAAGTTATAAGAAACATCAAGAGAGGATTGAAAAGCAACAAAAAGCCACTTAACATATCACTAATGTTACTGAAAAGTGCGTTACGAAAGAGTTTGTTACGAAAACTCACTGTTACGAAAAAGTTTTTTACAAAAATTCGCTCTTACAAAAAAAAATTCTTACGAAAATTCGTTTTTACGAAAATTCGCTCTTACGAAAATGTCTCGTTGCGAAACTTCCTACAGCCATTTTTTAGTAGTTTCATTGTTTAAAATTTTTCAGTTCTTTTTCAAAGTCTGTAAAATCTTCATCTTCAAAATCTTTTTGAAAGTTTATAAGTCTATGAAAGATCTAAGAGGCACAGCAGTAAATTTATGGCCGAATATGTTCTTATGAAACTTTCGGCACTATACTACAGTCAACCCTCGATTCAACGACGCCCCTAAGGACCGACTGAGGGTGTCGTCAAATCGGGTTGTCGTTAAATCGAGAGTTGACTGTATTATCCTTGTCCGAAATATGCCTTGGTCCCCCTGTTTTTTTTCTCGGAAAACAGCTTTTTCCCCTGTTGTTTTTAATGTGGTCATGGTAATTAAGGTAATCATGTTAACCATAATCATCTTATCACCTTGGCACAACAGTTTGCAGCTCCTCAGCATGAAAAACTCCAAAAAACGCGATATTTGGTCAAAAAAGTGCTAAAAAATCAGCTTTGCTGAGTTTTCCTTGTTGTCTTCAACATGATGTGTATGCTTTTCACTTGTTACAAAAAATTAGGTGTCTTATACTTGATCTTTTTCAGCTGTGCTAATTTTAAAGACTCGTTATTTTTCATCTAAATTAGTTCATTTGCAGCTGGCGCCCCCTAACAAGCTGCCGCCGCCGCCAACAGGCACGTCTTCTAAAAGCTCTTCAACCAGCAAGGCGTCAGGATCGCTGGGCTCTGCTTCCTCCTCTGGCGCATCCCACACCAGTGGCAGCAGTACATCCACTTCTAGCTCTTCAGGAGGTCTTGCCAATTGTGTAGAGCAGCAACAGATGCTGCTGGCCTGGCAGCAATATTACGCCTCTTCTTCTAGTATTGCTCCAAACTTCAACCTTGTAGCTGCATTACAAGGTATGGATTACTTAACAAACATGTAATACTTTACTCAATTTGGGTTGTAACACAGTCTAATTTGAAGCTTTTGGCTAAAGTACGCTGTACGCTAAAGTACGCTGTTTCAAGGGAGCCAAAAACGCGTTTTAACACGAGAATGACCGCTTGTGAGACCTGCACATTCTGGTGGAGAATTTCGCGGAGAATTCGAATATGCAAATCGTTTCTCGAAAAAGTCGGTTTAACTCAAGATTTTTATAAATTTAAGAACAGCATCAAATGGGACGTGGGTATGCTCCGAAAATAAGCTGGTGCTTGAATATTTTATATGCATGCATATTTACATGCATGACTTCGCATTTTAATGGAATTTTTTTCACCGCTACACTAACCTGCAATCCTGGCACCATATTCGTATTCAGCATGGTCAATTTGCTTGGAGAACTGGTTTTAAAAATTAAAAGTCATCGTCAAAATTCAAATTCCTCTCAAGAAAATAATTAGTCAAATATCCTAAGTTTAAATGTTTTTTTGTCTTGAGAGGAATTTGTACTTTGACGATGACCTTTTATTTTTAAAACCAGTTCTCCAAGCAAATTGATCATGCTGAATACGAATAGGTGCCAGGATTGCAGGTTAGCGGTGAAAAAATTCCGTTAAAATGCTTTTTCAAATATTTGTCAATTTTTTTGAAACGGTCATTTTTCGAAACTAAAGGCTTTGTTTTTCTTTACTTTGAAGCACTTTTTGGTGCATTTTTAATTTCTCTTTCAAACAATATATAGGCTTTGCGCAAGAAACAGCTATATCCCACTTAATTTTGCCTCTTTCGTCAAAAAAATCATTTTGGAAAAATGACCTAATTCTTTCTTTGGGCCAAAAATTTTACATTCAGCAACCATGAACTATACAACGATATGTCATAAGAAAAATAATTCTCTGCGCTCTCTAACAAGCCGTAGAAGTCAGCTGATTTTCTGAACATACCCAGGTCCAATTTGATGCTATTCCGAAATTGGTAAAAAATCTTGAGCCAAACCGGATTTTTCGAGAAACGGTTTGCAGATTCGAATCCTTGTGAAACTCTGCACCAGAATGTGCAGGTCTCACAGGCGGTCATTCTCGTGTTAACTGAGTCTAAGCACGTTTTAGATGCTAATAGAACTGGGAAAGGGTGTGATTGCACTTTTCAGAAAAAATTTTTTGACTAAAATTTGACTTTTTGCCTTGGCCCCAAGGCAAACCAACCTGAAAGTGTACCTGAATACCCTAAAAAGATGGAATTTGAACTAGTTGTGTTAATTGGGGCCTACCGCATGAAGAAACTATGGTATGCATACATTTTATCCATCCAGAGTTACTTTCGAGTGATTTGTGTCTCAACCCCAAGCAACCAAGCCCCCTGCGCCCCCGAAGGGGGCGCAGGCGACTTGAGAGCTAGAGATGCGCGCACTCACTTACCTTATACATAATTCCGAGCAAGACTCATGATCAAAATGCATAAAAAAGCTCTTTTTGCACGGACCTCGTGACCGAAATAGGGTAGAATACCCTTAAATATGTCGCTTTTTATCTTTTAGTGTATCCAGGTACCCGTTTAAGTTCATTTACCCTGGTTTTCCAAGGCAAAAAGTCAAATTTTGGTAAAAAAAATTGCTGAAAAGTGCCACTCGTTTTTCACACTTTTTTTTTATTGTTTTCAGCATCTATAGCGTGCTTAGACACTTTTAAAATTGCGTTTTTGGCTCCTGTGAAATAGTATACTCTTGCATAAGTTTTTAAATCCGAATTGACTGCACCAAGGAATACACCAAATAATTGTATATGAATGCGTCATTAGTCAGAAAACTAGGTGAATAGAATACGAAAAAAGCATTTTTTAAAGAGGCAATACTAATAAGGAAGAAAATATTAGATAAACAACTAAAAGAAAAAAGACTAAATAACTTTTTAATTCCGATCTTTGTCTTAAGTTTATTTTTGTTGCATGTGTTCTTTCCCTGGCTCACCAGCTGGTTTTTCAAACATTTCTTAATTTTAATAACTGACAACGCAATAACAAGAGGCAATATAAGTCTGGTGTTTCAAGCATGAAATCTTATTTGTGGTTTTAATTTTAATAAATACTAATTATTTACCATAATTAGGTCGGCATTAAAAAAATTGGTTATTTTTAGAAAGACGGTATGCATTGAAGTTTTGACTGTAATGCATATAAAATAAAAAAACAGCTTATTTGGCAAGATTACTAACTTACCTGAACATGCATGTACATACATCGCTTAATAGATAACTAATTTTATTATCTCAAAAGAAACCAAAAAAATAGACAATAAAAAAGTGTCACTACTAATACCTATAAAATTCTTATCATTTTGTGTGTTTTCGGTCTTTTCCAGCTACTAATACTACTAGCACACCAGTGCACGCAAGATAAAGTAAAAAAGAAGCAAAAATTCGATATTACGCGCAACATTAAGGCTCAAATTAGAATGTGAAATCACGTAAACTTTAGCTATTTATAAGAATGTCATTGAAATTTTTATCTGGAATAATGTGTGTGTGGTTACATCACAAAGCTAAATGATAAAAGTTTCAATAAACTTAGTTTTAGCTGCCTACGGAAACACTCCTTCAACTTGGATGTCTTTTCTGCAGCAGCAGCAACACAATTTAAACAACAATGACATCACCATCAACAACAATAACAACCATGCTTGTGCCTCATTGCCAGAGACCAGCATCAAAAAATGTTCCGAAGAAGAGGAGTACATAGATGTGGAGAAGGACACTCCAGTCGTGGAGCACAAAAAAGTGCCGAGAATTGGTCGGAAAGCAAGCGCTAAGAAGATGAAGTATTCACCAACAGGTTGCACATAATTATTTTTTAGCAAATTTTCAAATCTTTTGACTAAACTTTTTGATTTGCCCTCCACGTTTAAATCAGCCTGAAAGAGTATCTATATGCTTTTTTACTGAAGCAAAGCAAAAATAGGCTTCAAAAGCATTATTAGCCAGGATTATTTCTTGCAGGGGAGGTAACCTGACTGTGACCTGAGAAAATTTCGATGAAAATTTTCGTTCAGCATATTTGTGTAGAGTGTGCTTAAATTCCCTGTGAATTTGGAACCTTAGCTTTGAAAGCAAACAAAATTATAGGGATGACCATGGCTGATTATAAGAAACCACGATATGGGTATCGAGGTATTTTAGAACTTTGGAGTGCCAGTTGTACTAGTTGTTGTGATTTTCAGAGCGATAGAGGTTGACTCACAATGGACTTGGGCACGCTCTACAAAAATACGCATTCTAAGCGTGATTTCCAAATGAATTAGCAAAACTGAGTCTTTTCTTCTGTCCACAGTCAAACCGAGCAATTATATGTGGTACTATTATTTTCCAATTTGTTGATTAGTAGTGTGTGCTTTACAAAAAACGTCTTCTCCTTGTCTACACTCAACTTTTCCTTGCATTAATTGTGCGTCTGAATTAAAAGTGCAACAATAGTAATGGTGGCAATACAGTAGCATCCCTAAGTTGATTGCCCAATTTAAACAGCTCAATTGGCTGGGTATTTAGTAGATGGCAAGGAAGGGGAAACACATCTTCTAGATCGCACAATGAAACATTTAAAAAGAAACATCTTCATTGGAATAGGACAATAAATTTCCGTCTTTATCGTGTCCTTCAGCAGAAGCAGCAACATTTCGGTGAACAAAGAAATTGACACGGGCAATCTGGACACCCATTTATGCTAATTCCTGATGTTTAAGACTGCAGCAACATTTTGATCAGTCTTTAAACGCATTATTCACTTTCAAATATTTTCTTCCTCTAAAACATGTCTGCCAATAATAATAGTAACAGCAGAAGCAGGTCCAAAAAGTTACGACACGATCCTATATTCTACTTGTGCAATAATTGCCATGTTAATTACTTTTACTCATCCAACTGCAGATATGATCGGTGTATTTTCTGTGGCCAAAGAACTAATAGTAAGCTGTTATAGAGATTAGAATTTCAAGCAAAAACTTTGGGCGGAAGCTTTTTTGATTGGTGATAATTCTAGTTTCTTTGTCTTCCGCAGTTCTCAACTTTTAAAATACGCATCCCACAAAATTTTTAATACTTTTGTGAAATATAAAATTTTCAGAACTGAAAAACACTGCTGGCCTTTTTGACTGATATGCCTCTCTATATTTCAATTTTTTAAAATTTAATGGATTTTTTTGTAAAAAGCTCCCTATTTGGACTACTAGGTTTTTACGGCATGTTCAAAGCTCTTTTTATCCAGTGTGGTACCTCTAGCGTTTAAAGCTATAGTAAGTGCATGGCATGCATCATAAAGGCTTGGAGTTCGGATACAGTGCTCAGATATAAATCATTCGAAAATTGAGTTCCGACTGCAGTACCTTTCTTCAAACAAATATTACTATAAAAAAATAATTTCAATATTTTTTAAATATACTCTTTAATTATTTATTTTTAATTCCAGTGGCAGCTAGTGAAGATACTTCAAGTGATTCGTCGGCTGCCCCAGAAACTCCTCTTTTATTAGGAGGGGACAAGGCAAGCAGCAGGTCACCAGCTTCGCCATCCACAGCCCTCTCCGATCATGTCAAGAACTTGAGTTTGCAAAGTCCAGCATGTGGCCCTCTGTTCCAGTCTTCTCCTCAACAGGCTGGTTACATATTTGCTGGTAACAACAACAATGGTAGCAACTTGGCTGCAATAAATGGGATGAGTGCAGCAAACATTGCGTGAGTTACAGAATACATAATATAGCTAACGTGGGAATAGCATTTCATCTTTTATAAAACAAGAATTTGGATTTTTTAAAGAGGTCTATTATATTGAGCAACTATATAGTAGAAGCCAGTCAACGTTAACTTTTTTTGACAATATAACAAATATAGGCTATATTCTAGGAAATGTAAAAAATAAAAATTCAGCCTGTATAATAAGTAAGTAATTTATTGTTTGCAGAAACTTGACGCAAATGCATGCTGCCCCAGACCACCTGAGAAAACAGTTTCCCTTGATGGTGGGAGGAAACTCTCTGTTTTCCAACTTCTCAGCCAGCCTGAGTGCCATGACTCCCCCTTGGCTGGGCATGTGCCTTTTCCACCTCAAATGTTTGCGGCAGGCCAGACGCAAGATGGTAGTGCAGGAGGTGGGTCATTTTTTAATCAAAATCAATTTCGAGGCTTGTTTCAATCAATAACCAGCTTGATTGTAAGATTGGGACCTGTTCTGGTTTAGGGGGACGTCCATTTTTCACCATATATATTTTTATTTTGTTGCTTATGGCAGTCATGGCTATATCGATAACCTATTTGAATAGTTTAAGAAGTCATTGTGTTGATCAAGGTGATTATTGTCACCCTGTTTACCATTACCAACTTGATCAACCTAAAAAATAAAAAATATATATGGTGGAAAATGAGCATCCCTCTAAACCAGAACAGGTCCAAGATTGTTGCAGACAACGTAAAGTATTTAGCAACAGTTGTGACCCATTAAAAATATCAAGCTCCCATTAAGTTGATCACTCCTGCTGGGTCATCCATATTTTTACATCTTTGCAATTTTTCACATTAACTCGATGACATACTTCTTTTAAATGAAGACTAATAAAAAAAAACAGCTAATTCGTGCAAAGTGATGGCAGTTAACAAAGTCTTTAAATCTCAGGAATAGTAGGAAATGATAAAAAAAAAGCACATTTTCCTTTTGTATGAGACTCTTTTAGGAACTATAAATGGAGACCAATATAAAAATTTAGGTCTACCCTACAATCAGGTCCCGTGATATGACTTGGTCTCCCTGTTTTTTTGTGAAAAATAGCTTGACCTCCATGTTATTAAAAGACCAAGGCATATTATGGAAACTGCGTGTAGGATATGACCAAGATTTCTAATCAAGGTTGTTAGTTGTTTTATAGACAACTAATAAATTTTATATGGCTCTAACTTTCTACATCAAAACTTCTTTGTTAATTTAGGCTTCTTTCATAACACTTCTGCAAATTTTGAATTCACAGAAACAAACTTTTCATTAAAGTATTAAGCTAATCAAAAAACTTTTTTAGTCAATTTGAGTAAATGGAAGTTTTGAATGAAAGTTTTGGCACTAGTTTCCGTAAACTGACCAATGTATCCAATTTTCACAATATTTTTGTTATTTTATTGAAAATTCGAATTCCTATTCAAACTTATAAAATTTTAATTAAACCTTTTTATATAAAAAATACAGTCAACCCTTGATATAATACTAACCTATATATAATTTTTTTTATTCAGTCTGCAGAGGACTGCAAATTATATCGATACACTATATTGAAGTTTGACTGTATTATTCATTGGTTAAGAGTCAAAAAGCTAACAAATCAATAAATTATTGTGTGTGCAATCATCCCTTTTTGCGGTTTCAACGACTGTTTTTGTAAATATAGAGAGAAGAAAACATGTTCATGCGTGTAAAGATGCATACAATCACACTGTAAACACTATTTCCAATTGGATCGTTTTTTGTGCCCCCTCCTATACGGAGTAAATACGTGTCGTAAAATTCTATTTTATTTCTTCATTCTTTGTTTTCTATCACAAATAAACTTTTCCTGAGATTTTAATTTACTAAATATTTATAAAAACTGAAAAATGGCTCCTATTAATATTTTGAGAACTTGTGATCCACGAGAGTCCCATGTAAACAACACCACTATATTTACATATATTTGCAGGGTACAGCGACCCCTTGAGTGAACTGCCAGAACACCCTTTCCCCAGCGACAGTAGTGTCACTTCTGGTAAGTTCTTCTAAAATTGAAAAACTGGGCATTATTTGTATGTTTTTGCTTTTTTTAAAGAACCCTTATAGCTGCTTGTAATCTAAGCTCGAAAAATTGAATTTTTTCAGATGTATGTCAATTCTAAACTTTCTTGTATTCTTTGACAAGTTTATTTCTCTAAATACCAAAAAACTTGATAAGTAAATCACGGCTAGCAAAGGAAATTTATTGTTGCTAAAAAAATTCCTTTTGTTATTTTTTCAATCTATTTGCCTTTTTTAAGCTTGCGATAATAACTGTTCAAAACATACTATAAGTTAGAACCACCTGATATTTCTTATGTGTAATTTAAAACTACGTTTCAAGACAAAAAAAATTGAGCCGTTTCTTAAATTACAACAGTTTGTTTGTATAACGAAAAAGTTTATAAGTTTGCAGGTTCTTCGCTGAAGACTCCAGACCCTTCTGTCTTTCAGCCAATGCGTCCAGGCTACAAACGTCCCTGCCCCAGCAATTTCAGCGTCTCTTCTCCGGGTGCAGGCATGCCTGCTGGACTACCTGTACATACTATGTACACTCAATATATTCAGTATTGTATGGCAATTATGGAGCTGCTCAACGATTGCCAGCAGCTTCTGCATTTACACCTTTGTCCACCCCCACTGAAGCCCCAAGGGTACCAGCAACAGGAATGCCATCCCCCAAACTGAATGGCTCAAAGAAAACGGCATCAAAAGCTAACAGAGTGACGTGAGTTAATTCTTTTGGTCCGATTTCCAGGCGCATTTTTTACTGGGCCAAATACATTTTTACGTACTTTTTACTGATACGTATTATATAGCTGACTTTTCATATTTAACGGGTGTCCCACAAGTCTTTTGTGGACTTTTGAGCTCACTTTTTAAAATACAAATATTGAATATCAAATATTCCAAATATACAGGGTTGTAGCCCTACTCTTCCTCTTTCAGATGACATATATAACTTAGTCAATTCATTCGGAAAAGTCGTCATTGGGCTCCAAACACTTGTGAGGCTATTTTAAGAAATTGACAACCATTTTTATCACTTTCAGTCATCAAATATTTTATTAAACTTCAAGCGTCATGACAAAAAAACTTATGACCATGTTGTAGCGCAACTCAAGAGCTACAAAACCCGTGCTTAAGAGCTTTTTTTGATAATATGAATATTGAGATATGGCTTTTTGAAAAAAATCAATTTCTTGAAAAATGACTAAAATCCAAGTTTTTTGGAATTTTAGACATTTTTCAAGTAATTGGTTTTTTGTTCAAAAGACCATTTCTCAACATTCAGATTATAAGAAAAACTCTAAAACACGGGTTTTGTAGCTATTTTGTCGCGCTACAACATGATCATAAGTTAATGTTACGACGTTTGAAGTTTAATAAAACATTTGATAACTTAAAGGGCCATTGCCGTCCCCGACAACGAGAATTTCAAGTGTTTGAATTGGTGCGGGACAGTTCTCTTTCGTCTTTCATTTTACTCTTTTGAGTCATTCGAAGCAAGTCAAAAGAGTACAGTGCGAGACGAAAGAGAACTGTCCCGCGCGAATTCAAACATTTGAAATTCTCGTTGTCGGGACGGCAATGGCCTTTTAAAGAGATAAAAATGCTTGTCAACTTCTTAAAATGACCTCACAAGTGTTTGGAGCCAAATGATGACTTTTCTAAAAGAATCAAGCTAAGTTTAATATGTCATTTAAAAGAAGAGGAGTAGCGCTACAACTCTGTATTTTTAGAGTTTTTGACTTGCAATATTTATATTTGAAAAAGTGAGCTCAAAAGACTTATGGGACACCCGTTATATTATTTTTTAAAAATGACCCCAAAGTTCCGCTCAGTTCCGAAATTCCAAAATGATCATATCACTGCGTTACAGTGAAAAAAGGCTGGCGCAGGTTTTTCTCTTGCAATTTTTTTAAAGGCTTTATACCTGATATGACGAAAGTTTTTCGCTTAATTTTCAAAAGCACTATAAGGTCACCAATATCAGATTTAACGCGAAAGGAATGAAAACAAGGACGATTTTCAAAAATATTGGTCCCCGTCATATTTGCAATTTAACAGGCTGGTATGTACCTTTAAGAAGCTTGAATATTTAAGAAACTTAAACTTTAAGAAGCTTAATTATTTCAAAATCTAAGTATCACGGAGATCTTGGTTTTAAAGATCTTGCAGGGTAAGGGTATTTAGCGGATGAAAAACCAAAACAGGAGACTTTTAATTAAAAAAACTGAAAATAGTAAGGAATACACAAAACATATCAATAAAAACAAACCCATTACTTTTTTGAGCTTTAACATGACATTTTATCAAATTTTTCCTATTTCAGAAAGTCCCAATCAAGAACCGTTAAAAAAGTACAGCTATGCGGTGCGACCCAGCCGGCTCGCTCATTGTCGGTTGCCTCGTCATCCACTACGATGAATTCGGAGCCCGAGCACCAGCCAAGTGGGTGTTCTCCCTGCCATTCAGAGGAGCAAGAAAGCCTAAGTGAGTGCATGTGGGGAGATTGCAGTCTGAGTTTCAAAAAACATGAAGACTTGGTAGCACATGTCACTGAACACATCACTATCCAGGGTGACTTCTTCTGCCGCTGGAGGGAGGACTGTGATCGCAAGGACCCTTTCTCTGCTCAGTATATGCTCCATTTGCATGTGAGAAGACACACCAAACACAAGCCACATGTTTGCCATGTAAGTTACAGCATATTTGTTAAAGCAATTGACTCAGAAATCAGTCCAACCATCTAAAGTTGTCTTTTTTTAGTTTGAGAACTGCACCAAAAGCTATTCCCGTCTAGAAAACTTGAAAACCCACATCCGTACTCACAACAACTCGAAGCCATATGCCTGCAACTACAAAGATGCGGAAGGCAACAAGTGTCCCAAGGCTTTCAGCAATGCTTCAGACAGGGCCAAACATCAGAACAGAACTCATACAAATGAGGTCTGCCATTGTTTAAACTTTAAATGAATTTATCAAATCAATATGTATTTAGAAAGGCTACCAGTGTCCAGTAGAGTTCTGTGACAAGGGCTACACAGACCCTTCCAGTCTACGCAAACACATCAAAACACACCATGGAGAGCGGGTTAGTCATTCTACGTTTTATCTCAAAGTTTTTAAGCCAAAATAGCCCAAAATTATCACTTTTGGATCAAAACCAGCCGAATGTTGAGAAATCAGCCACCTTGAGAGCTCTGTTTAAATATCTCCATATAGTATTTGGCATGTGTCGGTGGTGAGTGGGTGGATCGCAACTTTTGTGTTAAAGCCCAATCTTCTGTCATTTTTTGCAAAGTTATGTCAAATATATCTTCGGAAGCCTTACATTAGTCGACAACTATTCATAGTTACAAACAAGATGGAGGCGCCTGTTGCCCATTGTTAACTTCTATTTGCTTTTAATGACAACCCTGTGTTATATGATTGCACTTTTATCTGGCTCACCATTAATATTTTTCCTGTAAATTGTTGTAAAAAGCTTGAAAATATTCTTGTAAGCTTCTTGTAAAAAACGTTTTTAACATATTGATATAGTATTTGGACTGAGTAATTAACGCTGTATTTCGCTTCTTTTTGACTTTTCTCGAGCTGGAGTCTATGTGTCAGGATAATTCTTTTTTTAATTTTGGTTTCGTAGAGCATTGCGTCTCGAGCCGGTTTTTGAGGATTTAGCAAATTAAGCATTGAAGTAGTCAAAAATGCGGAACATGAAGTATCTCAAGCTACCTCAAACGGTCCTGAAGCCCTTCAACCTTTTAAAACCAGCCAGAATACTTATACTGCCGTGAAAACTGAGATAGCTAAACGAAGGTATTCTGAGGGTAGTAGTTGCCGGGAAAGATGTGTTACAAACAAAAATGCGAGTATTTTATCCATTTTTATAGAACAAACGAATCATAGTGCCTTATTGTTTCAAGACGCTTCAAAAGAACCCCGATTTTTGAGAGCAATACTTTTTTTGTCCCAGATTCACTTATTTATGTCCCAGATTTTTGTTTTGGCTAATTAGATAAAAATTTTGAACTTTTTTCAAAAGTTTTAACACCATCTTGTAGCCCTGCGACTCTAGTTTCTAACTAAGTATCATTTGTTGCATCATCTCTGAAAAATTTAACGCAAAAAGTAAAAGTATGAACTAAATCAGAACAACAATTTGATTCATACTTTTACCTTTTTGTGTTACATTTTCCAGAGATGATGCAATAAATAATACCTCGTTAGAAACAAGAGTCACAGGGCTACAAGATGGTCTTAAAACTTTCAAAAAAAAGTTGAAAATTTTTAATTTAATTAGCCAAAAAAAATCTGGGACAGAAATAAGTGAATCTGGCAGAAATAACTGAATCTCACTATTGTTACAAAATAAAGACATATTTACGATAAAAAATATATGATTTAAATATCACTAAAGAAGAGAATATGGTTCTTTTCCTTTATCCGGATGACCTCTATAAAAGACCTCTATAACTCTATAAATATTTCATAGAGGTCATCCGGATAAAGGAAAAGAACCGAGAGTATTTTGGGCGCCTGTAAGGCGCCTGTGAACTTTTGATTAAAAATATTTTTAATCAAAATATTGCTTTCATTTTTTCGATTCAGGTCTATGACATCGCTAAGCAAAACAAAGCTAAAAACGGAAGGCGTGGAAGCTACGGCAAAATTCCTAGCTCTATAGCGAGTGGACCCAAAAAGTTTAGAGGGAAGAAGCTATTGAGAAATGAAGAAGAAACTAGAGAAAACGACCATTTAGACTCTGAAAGCAGTCCAAACAGTAAGTGATTTGAACGAAAATTAAAAATGAAAGCATGAAATTGAAATAACTTCCTTACCTTACCTTTCAAACAATTCGAAAAATCTGATTTTTTTTTGGATGGATAACAAGACTTTTAGATAACTGGCTAAGATCCATAGAATCATCGATGTAAATCCTAGCGGGTCTTTTTACAGCGCCACCTAATTTTTTAAAATTGGGTGGCATTAGACCGAGACCCGCAGCTCTTTTCGGCTAAAATTTTGAGTAAAATAAACAAAATCGCAAGGATTGTGACTGACAAATCATACAGTCGAGTCGCGATGCAACATACCCCTTGAGATTGCAGGTATGTTACATCGAGAATCGAGTGCAGTTTGTGAAATACTTCGAAAGTCGTGTTAAAAAAGTGTCGGGCTCTGGGCAGGAACGAACTTAAGGGAAAGGTCGACTGCTTCATAAATACGTATGGAAGGGTCGCATAGATTATACATTTATTTAAAATTACAATTTAGACCTGAACTCTAGCATAGAATGTGACACAGCGGATTGGCACAACAATAACAATCTCAGGGAAATGCAGCCGTCCACCTCTAGCAGCAGACGATCCACTTCTGCTAAAATGAATGCTGTCTCACCTGTGGGAGAAAATGACCCTAGTATGGGCACTCATCTCCTGACAAAACATGGCCAACTGTAAGCAAATGCAAACAACGTAGCTTATAACTAGGGACCCAAATTCTATGCACTAAAAAATGCGAAATATGCGCATAAAATATGCGCTAAAAATGCTTAAATATGCGCTAAAAACGTAAAATATGCAGTATAATTTTTAGACTAAACCTTTTCAATGTACCGCATAACATTTGTGAAGAATCACTGTATGTCGTAAAATTGCTCTAAAACATCCTTTTAAACGGTTTGGCAGCTTATACATGATTAAAAGATACTTTTTGGATAATGCTAAATTTTTTTGCAAAAGAATTGACCAAAATTTGACATATAGCTTTGCTGAAGCAAGGTGATTTAACCTAAGGATTTAATTTATTTGACGTCCCATTTGACCTAGGATTTGAACATAGCTTTAAAAAAAACTTTCTGCTCCATGAAGATGCCGCAGGATTTCAGTCGAAAAAGATTTTTGAAAGTGCTGCCGCCATTTAGTTGCAAAAAAAATATTTTGTAAAGCAATTTCGAGACATTTAGGGGTTCTGTACTCCTGCCACTTCTTCGCATCTTCTCGCAAATATAAACAATGTGCATTTTGCGATTTTCGAAATTAATATCTTTTACAAACCAAATCGGTGCTTTGCACTGTTATTTTGCTACTTTAACTGAAAATATGAATCGCACGGTACTGAAACGATAGCTATCTTAATAGAGGTTATTTAGTGAAAAAATCTTTTCTTACACGCTTGACAATAAAGTGTCCTGATTTTGGAAACTAAGAAATTGACTTATTTATACACAAAAGACGAGATTTGGCATGCTGCAATATCTTTTAACCCAAAATTTCTGAGATTTTCTACAATATGCAGAAAATATGCGTCAAAATTGCAAAATATGCAAAATATGCACTAAAAATGGAAAATATGCAAAACATGCTGCATAAAAGTACGAAAAAAGTACGAAAACAGGGCTAAAAGTGCGTTTTTTGTGCATAACTATTGCTTGCATATCCGCAGAAAAATATGCATTTGCATAGAATTGGGTCCCTACTTATAACTAACTTATTGGCTTTTAGGTCCACAGAGGAAGTGCATTTGGAGAGATGTCGCATCCATCCCCCGTTTGTGAGCAGTTGTGCTGAATGTCGCAAAGCAGACGAGGAGGGCGACCTTCCACACACCCTCTCCAACCTTTCGCTCAACAAAATCAAGCAAGAGCCTACACTGATGTTGCCAGATAAACCACAAATTATGGAAAAAAGAGACACACTAATGATCATCAGCAACGGTGGGACTTGAAGGCTTGCCTGAATATTGCCTCACAACAATCATATTCATGGCCTGTAAATTTCTTTTTGTTTACATACATAGATTATATTTTGGCAATAAGGTTTTTTTAAGCGAAGTTGTCTCGCTCACTAGCTATTGTAAAGGTTGTAAAAAATTGAACTTTTTATTTCAATTATTATTTTTTTCATTTCCGTTTGTTTTGAATCGGTTTTAAAGACTTTAAATACAATATTTTTTGTTTTGTTAAGGTTTTTCTAACCTTTTTCACTGTGCAAGTATACCAAAAGTGTCTCAATTAGTGCACAATGTCATGAATTTAAGTGAAAGGAAAACTTTCAAGCATTGAACTAAACAAATTTCACAGCTTGATTGAGATGTTTCCTATGTATTTGCATAGAAAATTATGGTGAAGGAAAAATATACATTGAGCAGAATTATGATTATAGCGTATAAAGTTAGGTAAACATTTCAAATTCGAAATTGAAATATAGGTTAATAGCCCCCCCCAATAAGATTAGATGTGTTATTAACTTATTAATATTTTCCACAACATTTACAATAGTGGCATATCATCATGACTATGGTAATGTTGGCAAAGACGAAATTCGCCAAAACAAAAATTGCAAGTCGAGATTTGCCAAAAAGAAATTCTCCAGCCGTAGGTCATGGCTGAAAGTAATATGCTTGAAATTCACCATTAAAGGGACACGCCTACGCTATTACAGGTGGTGCCCGGGAATTCAAACTTTTTTCCTAATCACTAAACTTATTTACGGATTTTTCAACTTGGTTTCTAACAAAACAAGGCCTAGAATTTATTTTTAGGTATAGTTTTGTTAGAAACCAAGTTGAAAAATCCGTACAGAAGTTCAATGGTTAGGAAAAAAATTCAAATTCTCGGGCACCACTTCTTATTAGCGTGGGCAAGCCCCTTTAAGCAATTTTTTCAAATAAAAACCATGTTTGGCGAATTTTATTTGGGCAAACATCGATGTGGCAAATTTAGTTTTGCTCAGTTTCTCCTAGTGCATTATTTCACCACTTTTTCTCTTCAATCTGCTTAGAAATGAGTTTGTATAGCTAAGTAGTGAACACAAAGACACATTTATGCTGCCTTATCACCCTGTTTGTCGTCTATATACAGTCTATGATTATTATCAAATTAACTACAGTCAAACCTCGATTTAGTGGCACCCCAAAAGTTCGTTCCCGCCTAGGGTCCGACACTTTTTTAACCCAATTTTCAAAATATTTTATCGATTCTGTTATGACAGTCTGGTGGCAAATATCGTGAGGATTCCGATTTTGCCGATCGTTTTTGAAAATTAAACGAATTTTGGGTTAAAAAGTGAAACCTCGATATAGTGGCACCTGTTTTCAAAAAAGGGTGCCACTATATCGAGGTTTCACTTTTTTAACCCAAAATTCGTTTACTTTTCAAAAAACGATCGGCAAAATCGGAATCCTCACGATATTTGGGACCAGACTGTCATAACAGAATCGATAAAATATTTTGCAAATTGGGTTAAAAAAAGTGTCGGACCCTATGCGGGAACGAACTTTGGGGGTGCCACTAAATCGAGGTTTGACTGTATATAGAAGCAGTAGTACATTTAATATTCTTGTTAAATTCCTGTTCTCTGTTCAACTACTATTGAAGGAAAGTGAGTATCAGGAAAAAACTAATAAAAAAAACAACCGGTTATCCTACGCTATTCTTACCCTTTGTGTCTATTCATCATAATTTGCTGTTTACGGGTTAGCCGATTTACATATATGAATAGCTGTTTTTTCATCTATTTTTCTCAAAATAAAACCACTTAAAAACAATGTTGCAGTTATAATTTGAAATAATATCACAAAATAATTTCTCGAATTTTTTTCATAACGATTACACAATGAAATTTTCTTAAATTATACTCATAGTGGTTACACCCTGGGTAGTTACGCACTCAGTGGTCCTAATCCACTTTCAGTGCTTAGGTGACCCAGTCCTGATGGCAATGCGCAGGTATTCATATGGAGAGATTAACCCTTAGAACCCAGTTGCTCATCAGTACCAAGTTTTTTTGATCGCGCCTTCTCAAAAAATTTTCATGAAAAAATACGTCGTCCAAAATTAAAGTTAGTGGAAAAAAAAATTTAACAAGAGCTTTTTTTAAATCTCGTCTGCTCGAAGATTTTTCATGAAAAATGCGTCGTAAAATGAAGTAACAAGGTTCTTTGTAGACTTCTTCAAAATTAGGGAAAACGTCTTTTGAGGGAAGTTAACTTTATATACCGTATTTATTCTAATAGACCTTATTACACCTTATTACTAAACTAGCTATAAAGACGTGGGGTTAAGCAAACACTTCGTTTTCAAAGTAGTGCTAGCGGCTTCTTCCAAGCCTGGAATTTTAATAGGTAACTGAGCAGGAGGTACCATCCCGGTCTTGGGGTTGAGTGCGTGAAATCGTGATTTTGGTCTTATCAAACCCGATTCACCACATGATTAGCATATAATAGGGTGGTTGTTTTTAAATTTGACAAAAACTTTTTTTCAGGTGAAATAGGTGGATATCCACCTGACCAGGAGGTACCCACCCGGTTTTGGGGTTTGGGTGCGTTAAATTATAATTTTGGTCTTGTCAAACACGATTTGCCACACGATTTTGCATGTGATAGCATGGTTTGTTTTTCAATCTAACAAAAAAAATTATTTTTCAGGCCATCCAGCTGGTCTCCAGCTGGTCAGGTGGACATCCACCTGGTCAAGTGGTACCCACCCCGGGTTTTAAGATTTTGGTGGCTGAAATCGCAATTTCGGTCTTGTCAAACACGATTAGTGGCACGATTTTACATAGAATAGCATTATTATTTTTACTAGGGTTGGGTAATTCTCCGGAAAAAGTATTTCTCCGGGTAATTACCCGGGTGATTTCGGGTAATTACCCAAGTAATTACGGAGAAATAAGGCCGGAAAGTATTTTTCCGGTAGTTACCCGGGTAATTACCAATCAACCAACCCTAATTTTAACCTTACAACAATATTTTTTGAATTCCGTGCAGGACCAACCACGATTACTTCCACAGTGTTTCAAAATACAAAAATCTATTTGGTTCGTTTTTAAACAAAACGCCAAGATTTTTGAAAGTCTTTTTTAAAATTTATTGGTTTGTTTCTTTTTTTGCTTTTTCCGTGTAATTTTTTTTGGTGCGTAGACGTTTAGGGGATTTTGTGACAAATGTCACAAAATCCACTAAACGTCTTAACAGAACGCCAAGTTTGTACACATTCAAATTCATTCTGATTTCTCGCAAAACCGGTTTTCTGTGTTTGCTCTCCTAATTTTTTCTCCCGAAGTCTCTTTTTGAGTCCTTCGATGGACTTTTACCAATTTATGAGGCTTTATGGTAATTTTAGAGAATAATATGAAAAAATGATAACATTCTACTGTTTGTTCCTTACATTGCTTTGTTAAGATGAAGGACTTCAAGTGGACTAACACCGACGTGATTGAAAACCTACAGCGACTCAAGAGTGAGAAGGTTACCGTGGGAGATGTCGTCGAATTCCTAAAGCAGCAATACAACAAAACGTGTGCGCTGAGGACGATCTATCGTCACATGCCAAGAGAAAGAACCGCTGATACATACCTCAATGATGAAATTATTGTGTAAGATTTTACTTTTTCCATAACCTGTCCTTTCTTACCTCTGCTTTAGGACTCTGCAAACTAAATTCTCGAATGAAATGCTGGCTGTTAAGGAAGGTTCTGATTATCGAGTGTACAAGAAGCACAAGGATGTCTTCGAATGCATCGATTGCTTAAAGTATTTTTGTCAAATTTTCGGGATAGGTTTCAACGCAATTTTATGCAAACTTAGTGCGAAAACTCGTCCGACTCCAGTCCCTACTCTCAAACAGGTTGATGGCCATTACATGCTGAATAAGGAATGCATGTTAAAAAATGTCGCCTCCATCTAAAAAACAAGCTTATGGCAAGAGACATCGACCGTGTGGTGCGAGAAGAAGCCGAGAAGAATCCGCTCATGAGCCTCAGGAAGCTCATGAAAAAGGGCAGCAGCATGCTCTAAAGATGGCTAAGAATTCTGGGCAAACGGGAAAGGAGCCAAATTCCATTGCAGTTCTCTTTCCATCGTGGCACAGCGTCCGCAATCAGTATTATCGCCGAAGAAAGATGGCCGCATCTAATGTGAGAAATCCTTTCATACCACCAAAGATGTATGACGACACTTACCGTGCTTTTGTGATGGAAAATAAGGAACGGTTTGTAATTTTTCGAATCACTACCTGTGATTACTGTTTTTTTCTTATAGATGGCTTTCGTTGGCTGATGAGAAAAATGGGATAGTAATGTTTGCCTCGGATGATGACTACAAGGCAGCTGCGCAGTGCATACTTTTGATGGCAGACGGGACTTTCGATTGTGTCCGATTGGTTTGCGCAGATTTTCATCATACATGGACTTGTAAGATTTTTCTCCTTTTCAGTTACTAATGTGTGCTAGTTTCTACTCTTAGTTCAAAGGAGAATGGATTGCAGTCATTACTTGTCTGATGGAGAATCGTTTGGAAGCTAGCTACAATGTCGTTTTTCAGCACTTGCAAGCGAAATGGGCTCAGCTGAAAATCAAGCCAGTTTTTGAGAAGTTCCACTGTGACTATGAAAAAGCAGAGATGGGAGCAGCAATAAAGGCATTCGGGCTAGAGTATTTTTTCAAACTTTTTTATAATTCCTCATGTACCATTGATGTTTTAGAAAATCAGAGGATGTCTGTTTCACTACTCCAAGCGATTCTACGAAACACAAATTCACTCGGCTTCCAGCAGCAATACCAGCAGATAAACACTTTACCGGCTTATTAGAATGACGATGGCTCTTCTCTTCTTCCTAAAGATCAAGCTGCATCATCATGGCGAGAACATCTAAAAGGCGCGCTAGAAAAGGCTGGTGCATCAACTTTCTGCGACTATTTTGAAGGACAGTGGCTAAAGAAAAAAGCAAATCTGTGGAACTTCTATCGTCTTCGCCATCGAACTACCAATGTCTGCGAGTCGTACAACTCTTTCTTGAAGCGGTAGTCTTTGTAATTTTTCCCTTTCCTCGTTACCACTTTTTTCAGGAGAAATGGTGCGTTACGAAGACCGGATGCACTTTGCTCTACTAATTTCTACAAAGTTACAGTATCAGCAATCGGTGCGAATTATCCAGCTTGAGAATGGGGAAAAGCCGAGCCACAAAACAAGCTTTACGCAGCTATAAATGAGAAACTTGAAGAGCTGGGCTGAATTTGAGGTTGGAATTTATCACCTTTGAGGCCTTTTTGAAGACTTGCTTTAGGAAAGCACTGCTAATGCTATGCACGAAGAAAGTATTCTCCCAGACACGCTAAATTTCCTCTCCGCCGCCAGTCATTTGCTCGCCAGAGTTGAGAAAAAAGAGCAGCGTAAAGCAATGAACAAAAGGGCCAAGAGAATGCTCAAGTCATGGAGCGATCAATGAAGGAAGCCTCAAAACAGTGGCATATGATCAAGTTTCACACCTCTATTTCAAAGCTTATTTCTTGAACAAGAAGAACCGACTGAATCCTTCCAATCAAACTAATGGTCATTGTTTCTATGGGTTTGACTGAAATTTATACTTTTGTTTGTAAACTTCTAAACTATTTAGTTCTATTGCGCTGATTGTCTATGGCAAGGAGAACGAACAAGCAAAAGTGCGTCGTGAGCTAATGCTTATCTGGATAAAAATCGCACCCAAAAGTGGACGAATTGGATCTGCTCTATTGAGAGGTTGATGAACATCAGAGATCATGCTACTAGCCGATGAAATCTTTGCCGAGCAGAACAACTTGGGTAGCACGCAGCAATGATATGGGCAGCACGCCTCTACAATCGCAATTTATCGTCTTCCATCCAATGAAGAATGAGGTTTTGAAATCTCTGCTGCTTATGAAACTGCAAAGTTTTCTTGTGTGTCTGATGAATGCTGGCTATGAATGTATTTTTCAGTTAAACCCTTTGCACCAGTTCCTACTTCTATAGAATGACGATGGCTCTTCCTCTTCTTCCTAAAGATCAGCTGCATCATCATGGCGAGAACATCTAAAAGGCGCGCTAGAAAAGCTGGTGCATCAACTTTCTGCGACTATTTGAAGGACAGTGTCTAAAGAAAAAAGCAAACTGTGAACTTCTATCGTCTTCGCCATCGAACTACCAAATGTCTGCGAGTCCGTACACCTTCTTGAAGCGGTAGTCTTTGTAAATTTCCTTTCTCGTTACCACTTTTTCAGGAGAAATGGTTGCGTTACGAAACCGGATGCACTTGCTCTACTAATTCTACCAAAAATGACAGTATTCAGCATCGGTGCGAATTATCCAGCTTGAGAATGGGGAAAGCCGAGGCCACAAACAAGCTTTACGCAGCTAAATTGAGAAACTTTGAAGAGCTGGGCTGAATTTGAGGTTGAATTTTATCACCTTTGAGGCCTTTTTTGAAGACTTGCTTTAGAAAGCACTCTAATGCTATGCCACGAAGAAATATTCTCCACAACACGCTAAATTTCCTCTCCGCCGCCATTCATTTGCTCGCCAAGGAGAAAAAAAGAGCAGCGTAAAAATAACAAGAAGGCCAAGAGAATGCTCAAGTCATGGAGCGATCAATAAGGAAGCCTCAAGAACAGTGCATATGATTCAAGTTCAGCACCCTCTATTCAAAGCTTATTTTTGACAAGAAAACCACGAAATTCCTTCCAATCAAACCTAATGTCATTGTTTCTATGGTTGACTGAAATTATACTTTGTTGGTAAACTTCTAAACCTATTAGTCTTATTGCGCTGATTGTCTATGGCAAGAGAGACAACAAAATTCGTCGTGAGCTAATGGCCTTCTGGATAAAATCGCACCCAAAGTGACGAATTGGATCTGCTCTAATGAGATGTTGATTATTAAACATCAGAGATTCAGCTACTACGCCGATGAAATCTTTGCCGAGCAGAAGCACTGGGGTAGCACGCAGCAATTGATATGGCAAGCACGCCTCTACAATCGCAATTTTATCGTCTTCCAGCCAGATGAAAGAAGAGGTTTTTGAATTCTCTGCGCTTATGAAAACGCAAGTTTTTCTTTGTGGTGTCTGATGAATGAGGTATGAATGTTATTTCAGTTGAGAAACTCCTTTGGCACCAGTCCTACTTCTATCATACCTATCACGCAGTCACTTGATGTGAGCCAAACAAGAAAAAATGAGAACCAGTACTTTAGATATATTTTTTGTCTAACCCATTGTGAGAATTGTTATTGTTTAAGTTAAATAAAGTCAGCGTGAATTTGCTTTAGAGATTTACTTAGAGTGTTAAGGTTGTACGTATTAATTATATTTTACGTCCTTTTATAAAATGGGCCCCTCTAATACCGCTTTTTAAGGACTCAAATTAAAAGATGGTAACTTTTTATGATTCTGTGAGGTGAAAAGTTCTCAGTCTGGTCCGTTCAACAGACTAAAAACGTATTTCGGTGGCCCAATAGACTTCTAGCACATTTAATTATCGATGTACATTCATCAAAATACAGAAATAATCATTGATTTTGGCAGAGAATTGACTTATCAACCGAAAACCAACTAGAGAACCCATAAAGTTTAAAAATAGATAAAGAATGTCAAATTCTCTTCATATTATTCTCATAAAATACCATAAAGCCTCTCTATAAATTTGTAAAAAATTATCAAAGGACTCAAAAAAGACTCAGGAAAAAATTAAGAGACCAACATAGAAAGCCGGCTGTGAAAAAATAAGAAGAATTTAAACGGTACAAACTGGCGTTCTGTTAAGACGTTTAGGGGAATTTTGACATTTGTCACAAAACCTAAAGCCCCTATGCCATTTTTTTTAAAGCAAAAATATGAATTTTTCAAACATAATTACACCATTTCAACCTTCTATGACACATAGCCATGGAACGCAAAAACCGGCAATAACGACAAGAAAACGGCAAAAATTTCTTGGCATATCGTTTTTCAAGAACGGCAAAAAACGCAAAATTTATCGAGAGTTAATTGTGCCGTTTTTTAATTCATTTTGCCGTTTTTTGCCGTTTTCCAATTTCGGCATCAACCGCCGTGTTTTTTCTATTTTGCTATCCGTGACCCATTTTTCATGAGCTTAATACATTCAGACTTCCTGTACACTAATCGCTAACCACAATTAGATGTATTAAGCTGTATGTTGAAAAATAATGCTAATAAAAATCCATTAGAATTAACTGGGTACCAGAACTGACGACAAAGTAAGAATCATTATTTTCAGTAAATTTCAGTGTTCAAGTTGCAAATAAGCTTCAGCTGACCAGCAAACCTCAAAGCACATGAATCAGCTAATTACACAATGAAGCTGGTAGTCTTAATCCTTTCTTTCACTTTCACGCTTATAACTCAAAGAGAGTAGTTAATGACTTGTGTTCAGTTCTCCAATTAGTAATTTTTTTACTTTTAATGACGTTCACATTTGACCACGTACTATTCTGAAAGAAGTCTCCAGTAATGAACAAAAATTCGTGATTTAGCCACGTACGTTCAAAAATCTTGATTTAATCGACTGTGTATGGTCAGAGTGTCCCTTCTATGTGCCTGCGTGCTCCATACCCGTGACAGTATGCTAGCCTTCGTAACATAACTGTTGGAGCACGTAACTCATGCAAGAGGCTGCCTAGCGAAATGGTTATAAGCTATATATTTTTTACCCCAATCATACACGGAATTCATATCACTAATTTCAGGTACAATGACACTGAGGTATCTTATTCTCATACAGGAAATTCTGTTTTTATCTTTTATCGATCAGTTTTTAGGTGCTGAACGACTGTTCGATCTTATTCTAATCATTAAAGTTTTGCTATGTGATAGTCAAGTAGTAATCGCTTATTAGGTCATAATAAGTAGGTCAGTACCGTATATTCATTATTAGAAGCCCTCCCAGAATCTAGAATTTCCGGACTTATCTTTGCGTTTTGTATCACTTTTCAGTTTCAACCTTAAAACATGTTAATGCCGAAACGTGGCTGTGAACCTGGCTACCTTTCGTGGTTACCGTATTTCCTCTAATATAACCACCGGTGGGGTTATTTTCAAACCCCTTCTGAGGGTGGGTATTAGAGTCATTTTGAGATTTTTTGTGCTTCACCAAATCCAAAAAGCGGAATCGGTAGAGCTCGTGGAACTAAGAAAACGCAAAAAACAGCTTTGCAGAATATTTACTCTTCGAGATACAGACACTGGAAGTGAGGGGGTGGTTTATTAGAGCGGTGGTTATATTAGAGGAAATACGGTATACGAAAAAGACTCGATTCAAAAAATAGGTCAAAACAAAGACAGAGTCAAGGAAATTCCGGATTTTGGGGAGAGCTTCGAATAGAGAATACACTAGTACTGACCTGATTAATGACCTAATACAGTGACTACTACTTGACCATCCCATAGCAAAACTTGATAATTCAGATATAAGATAAATAGCCGTTCAGTACTGAAACACCGCAGTATCTGAAAAAAAAAACAGAATTTCCTATATCAGAATAAGATACCTCAGTGATCCATTTTACCTGAAAATTATGTATATTAAATTCCTTAGATAATTATGGTGAATAGTATGTGGCTTATAACCACTCTCGCTAGGCAGCCTCTTGTAGAAAAGTTAACATGCTCCGACATTATGTTACAAAGGCCTAGCCATACTGTCATGGTATGGAGCACGCAGGCACATAGAAGGGACACTCCGACCTCATAAAGTCGACAGAGTCAATAGTTTTTTCAAAATGTACATGCATGGCTCCAGTAGAGTAACCAGAGAGAGGTGGGGTGGAGGCACGTGGATCTTTTTTACGCTAGATTTTTTCTAAATGCTGTAAGTAAATTGGCTTCGAAAATTTGAAAAAACGTGCAGGTAAAATAGCCAAAAAATGGTGCCCCCCACTGTCAGAATTTATGCTATACTTCTGTATATACATTATAAAATTCGACGTTATATGTACTGGTGAATTTGTCAGGTAGTAGCAGTGTAAGTTGAATTGATCACAGTGCAAAGCGTTCACAACAGTAGAAGATACCTGACTAGAGAACATGAAACACAAGTAATTATATTCTTCTCGAGTTATGAAGCTATAAAAGTAAAGGAAGTTAGAGCAGCATTCCTTGTCGAACTAGCTGATTCTGGTCCTCTGCAGTCTTGTTGGCTCAGCTGAAGCTTCGTCCCATTTCGAACATTGAAATTGGCCTAAAAATAAACATGTCTAAATTGTGATTATCAATTAAAATATGGAAAACAGAAAGGCAGTGAAAATCCCATGCTCCAGTTAATTCTGATAGTTTTACTGGCATTTTTTCGATCTAACAGCTTGAATACTGGTGATTTTTATTGATTAGTGTGTCGAAGGTCTGTAAGGGTAATTCTCCATGAAATATGGTCAGAGACATCAAAAAGCAACAAAAACATAGGCGGTTGATGCCAAACTCGGAAAACGGCAAAAAAACGGCAAAATGAATTAAAAAACGGCAAAATTTTCTCTCGATAATTTTGCCGTTTTTTCGTCGTTCTCAAAATTAATTCTTGTTTGAAAAATTTTGCCGTTTTCTTTTCGTTTTGCCGTTTTTGCGTTCCATGCACATAGCACACCATACACGAACGTGTAAAGCGTCAAATTTCGCTATAAAATAACTAAAGTGCAAAAAATATCGAAAAAGCGAGACTTCGAAGCAAAAGCAAAAATTTATCACCAATTCAAGCCAATAACAAATTACATCAAAAAAATTTACTTCAGCATCATACACCGATTCCACAAATTATAGTTCTTCGTGTGAGCCTGCAGACCCACAACAATTGAAAATTGTGTAACATACAGCGCTGGCACCACATAATTGAAACAGTCAGAAGACTTTATTCGCAAATCGTTAATTATGTTCTAAAACTCAAATAGACCAAAGTTTCTTTATTATAGATCTATGCACAAAAAGTGACAACAATCCATAGCACATAATTTAGAACTTGATGTCATCCAAATGGCGGGCTCCATCTTTGTCGATAATGATCACGCTGAAGTTATTTTGCTGACCATAGGCGCTTCTTAATTCCATTAAGTACTTGATCAGAGCATATAGTCCTTCCGCCTCAGACATATGTAGGATAGTGCAAATGTGAAAACAGTCTACGAAATTGTAAAATTACCATTTTCGTACAAACTGTCCAAGATCACATAGCGGTAACGACCTACTATACCCGAGAAGAGATAATTCTAAGACAGGTATGCATACAAAACAAAATCATGTAACAATTTACCTGTCTGGAATTCCATTGCCTGAGTAGCCAATTGAACTGAGAACTGCTTTGTTCTTCAACTTATCGCATGCACCGAATAGCATAGACCAAGAGGAGCACTTCAGCAGACTGAGTGCATACCTGAAAGACCAACAGGTTAATATGCACTGGTAGCGTGAAGACACTGGAAGCAGTTGAGGCGCTTTCTATCACACAAAAAAACTGACCTGTTGAGTCTTTTATTTCAGATACTCGATAGTATTGTCGCAATTGCAATTGCACCGTCACACGTCCTCGTATCGGCTGTTAATTCCCTAAACGCAAACATTGAAAAATACAACCACTGAGAAATTTACTTACATAGACGAGTTTTCCTGCCTTATTGCACTCGCGATGGCTTTTTTTGCGCTCATCCTGGCACTTCTTGGTTCATCAGAGCCCTTCTTGCTTCAGAAGTCCTTTAGAATGCTAGCTGCTTTGTTCCAGCTCTTTCTGCACTGCATTAGCGTGTCTTGTTCGGAGCATTAGGCTTGCCTGAAAACGCAAAAAAATATACTGTAATAAACGACAGACAAAAATGCAAAACCACAGAGTTTTTCACACGATCTTTATAGCAAAATATAGCCTGTTATTCAGGCACCAGAAAGTCAGAACGATTTTCGTAAAATCAGAATTTGAAAACGGAGATAGTTTGAAGCAAACAACTGGCCTTTTTCCGAGTAAACATAGTTTTTGCGTTTTCAATCTAACTTTTGCAAAAACACCTAAAATTTGCATTTTTGTATACGTCCTTGGTACCAAAATGCAGCAAATTACTCCTCTATCGAGCCTCCAGTTGCGTTTCAGGAAAACTCGACAAAAAATAGTGCTAGAATCTCAATCGAGTCAACTAGATGAAAAAAATTCTTGGAAATTTTACAGAAACCAATTATAGCTTTGAACTTTTGCATTTTATGGCAAGTGATGGCTCATTCGAAAGCCCTCAGTGTGAGGAATATTTTGGCTATTAAGATGCAAAGGCCAAAGAGCAAAAAAATGCGACGAGGAACACGAAATAAAAAATAGTCTGAAATCGACCATTTTTGAAAATTTTACCATTTTTTTATTTGGCGCCAAATTTTCTAACATACTAAAATTTGAATTTTGAAACACTGTGCTTTAGACTCAACTCATAGGCCAATTTTGACTAAAAAATCTGTGTTTGTACCAAAATAGGGCCTGTGCTCGATTTTGGCCAGACCTTATTTTCGAATTTTAATACCGTTTGAAGCCCTTGAAAATCGGTTGGGGGCTATCCCTGATAGCTTGCAATAAAAATTGGCAAAAAAAAACCACGGCTTCATATATTAAAAATCGAAATAAAGTTTTTAAAAAGTTGGCAAAATTCGAGTCAAAAAAAGGCCGATTTTTGGACTGAGTACCATTCTTGTCTCCACGGAAAACTTTTTTTGCACAATTTTTAAATTTCAACATTTATACCAAAATGACCGCTAAATTATGTAGATTTAACCTTTACAATTAGAATTTTTCACATTCACAAAAAATTTCGACTTCCTAAATTGAGAAAGTCGAAAAAATTAGCCAAAACCAAATCAATTTTCCAAAATTTTTTAAAAAGACCCGGAATTTTTTGGCATTTTTTCCATGATCTGCACGATATTCTGAGTGTCCGATGTGCAAAAATCGAAAAAACGCGATCGTGCCAAAAACCCCTGGAATTCGGTTTAACAGCCAACCGGCTAGATGCTTAGTTTTTTCTTATGAAACACTGAAACACCTTAATTTTTCACACTTATTACTGAAAAAGCTATATAATACAGGGATTAGAGGTAGTTTACTGTCTTGGTTGGAAAGTTTTCTAAGTAATCGCGAGTTTCAGTAAAAGTCGGTGACTCTCCTTCTAAAACTCCAAAGTAATAAGCGGAATTCCTCAGGATCAGTTTAAGACCCTCCTTTCGAATTTTTCATAAGCGACTTAAGAATATAGCCAAAATTCAAAGATTTGCTTAAAATTTTTGCTGATGAATTTAAAAGTCTACGTTGAACATGATAATGACTCAGATTCCCATAAGATTTCTTCAGGAATTTATCACTCGTCTTATTAATTGGTGTAACAAAATGGTCTTAGCATTCAATTTGCTCTACCCTTATTCTTCAACCTACAGTTCTCTACGGTAAACTCTCCATCAATAAATTTTTCAGCCGGTGAATTCTTCAACAGGTAAGTTCTATAACCAGGTATTCTTCAACTGGTTTGTTTTCTATATATTGGAAAAACGAGTAATTCTTCAACCTACTATTCTTCAACTGGTTTTCTTCAACTAAATTAATGCAATCAAACTGGAACGCAAACCGAGATTAGATCAGAAAATTGAGTGAAAGTCAGATAAAAAAAGTCGAAGAACAACCCAGTTGAAGAACAGTTGGTTTAAGAACTGACCGGTTGAAGAATTTACCGGTAGAGAACTGTAGGTTGAAGAATAAGGCGAGACTTCAATTTTTCGAATGCTCAATTTTTTACCTCGGTAGCAAAAATAAAAATGCAAAGTACTACTTTGGTCAAACTGAAATAAAGCCCGTTGATAATACTGTTCGTGATCTTGGATAATACTAAATTTCAAGCTGAAATGGGATAGTCATGTCGCTTATATTCAACAAAAAGCCATGTTAAGAACATTCTTCTTTTTAAAGCAGTGATATCAAAAGACCCTGAATTTTTAGTCAAGCTGTACAAAAGTCTATGTGAGGTCGATTCTTGACTTTTCTACTCGTTTCTAATCCATATCTCAGACAAGACCTTGAAGTTATAGAAAGAGTTCAGCACATTTTAGCAGAGTAGTGTTCGTGAGATTTTTGATTATAATTACGAAAACATTCCCAGTTACCATGACCGTATAAAACTACCCATACTCGAAACACTTGAATTGCGCAGACTAAAGGCTGATATTATACTATTTATCACATACTTAAGGAACCACTAAAACTTTATTAAATTAAAAAAATGAATTCTGTATTCAACTAAGATATCCTGGTAAACTGTAAGTCTCTGCTATTACCAAGAACATTCGATATCATTCATTTTTGTCAGGATGTCGAGAATTCATATAAGCTGAGCAGATTTATAATAGCCCTTAACACGTCCAATACGGATTGTAACAGGTGTTGATCCTTGTACAACTTTTCATGCGAATTTACGCTTGTTTTTATTTTTTAGTAAATCGTTCGAGGTATGACCACTTTAAAATTTTGGGTTTTTACACCTTGGGTGATTGCCTTCTTTCGACCATAACTTTGTGAAGAACTAGAATATGTCAAACGTTAACGCCATTATACTCCTGAGGAAATCGGCTTTCTTGTGAGACGTCATGTGCATATAAATGTATAGTGATAGGTTGCGAAAATCGGATTTAAAAAAATTTTACGCATTTTCACATCGTGTTTTTTGGCGAAATTCAAATCATAACTTTTTCGCACCTGACACCTGCCCTTTTTTTATTACGAATCAGATGCCACATCCAATTTTGCATCTAAAAGTTCTTGCTATATGTTGAACACATAAAAATAAAATAGAAGTCTCCAGTAATGTAACATAAAATTCGTGATTTAGCCACGTACGTTCAAAAATCTTGATTTAATCGACTGTGTATGTCAGAGTGTCCCTTTCTATGTGCCTGCGTGCTCCATACCCGTGACAGTATGGCTAGGCCTTCGTAACATAACTGTTGGAGCACGTTAACTTCAGCAAGAGGCTGCCTAGCGAAAGTGGTTATAAGCTATATATTTTACCCCAATCATACACGGAATTTCATATCACTAATTTTCAGGTACAATGGATCACTGAGGTATCTTATTCTCATACAGGAAATTCTGTTTTTTGATCTTTTATCGATCATGTTTTAGGTGCTGAACGACTGTTCGATCTTATATCTGAATCATTAAAGTTTTGCTATGTGATAGTCAAGTAGTAATCGCTTATTAGGTCATTAATAAGGTCAGTACCCGTATTCATTATAGAAGCCCTCCCCAGAATCTAGAATTTCCTGGACTTATTTTTGCGTTTTGTATCACTTTTCAGTTTCAACCTAAAAATGTTATATGCCGAAACGTGGCTGTGAACCTGGCTACCTTTCGGGGTTACCGTATTTCCTCTAATATAACCACCGGTGGGTTTATTTTTCAAACCCTTCTGAGGGGGTTTATAGAGTCATTTTGAGATTTTGTGGCTTCAACCAAAATCCCAAAAAGCGGAATCGTAGAGCTCGTGGGAACTAAGAAAACGCAAAAAACAGCTTTGCAGAATATTTACTCTGTTCGAGATACAGACACTGAAGTTGAGGGGTGGGTTTATTAGAGCGGGTGGTTATATTAGAGGAAATACGGTATACGAAAAAGACTCGATTCAAAAAATAGGTCAAAACGCAAAGACAGAGTCAAGGAAATTCCGGATTTTGGGGAGAGCTTCGAATAGAGAATACACTAGTACTGACCTGATTAATGACCTAATACAGTGACTACTACTTGACCATCCCATAGCAAAACTTTGATAATTCAGATATAAGATAGAATACCGTTCAGTACCTGAAACACCGCAGTATCTGAAAAAAAAACAGAATTCCTATATCAGAATAAGATACCTCAGTGATCCATTTTACCTGAAAATTAGTGATATTAAATTCCTTAGATAATTATGGTGATAGTATGTGGCTTATAACCACTCTCGCTAGGCAGCCTCTTGTAGAAAAGTTTAACATGCTCCGACAGTTATGTTACAAAGGCCTAGCCATACTGTCATGGGTATGAGCACGCAGGCACATAGAAAGGGACACTCCGACCTCATAAAGTCGACAGAGTCAATAGTTTTTTCAAAATGTACATGCATGGCTACCAGTAGAGTAACCAGAGAGATGTGTGGGTGGAGGCACGTGATCTTTTTTACGCTAGATTTTTCTAAATGCTGTAAGTAAATTGGCTTCGAAAATTTGAAAAACGGTGCAGGTAAAATAGCCAAAAATGGTGTGCCCCCACTGTCAGAAATTTATGGCTATACTTCTTTATATACATTATAAATTCGACGTTATATGTACTGGTGAATTTGTCAGGTAGTAGGCAGTGTAAGTTGAATTGATCACAGTGCAAAGCGTTCACAACAGTAGAAGATACCTGACTAGAGAACATGAAACACAAGTAATTACTATTCTTCTCGAGTTATGAAGCTATAAAGTAAAGGAAGTTAGAGCAGCATTCCTTGTCGAACTAGCTGATTCTGGTCCTCTGCAGTCTTGTTGGCTCAGCTGAAGCTTCGTCCCATTTCGAACATTGAAATTGCCTAAAAATAAACATGTCTAAATGTGATTATCATTAAATATGGAAAACAGAAAGGCAGTGAAAATCCCATGCTCCAGGTTAATTCTGATAGTTTTACTGGCATTTTTTTCGATCTAACAGCTTGAATACTGGTGATTGTGTTATTGATTAGTGTGTCGAAGTCTGTAAGGGTTAATTCTCCATGAAATATGGGTCAGAGACATCAAAAAGCAACAAAACATAGGCGGTTGATGCCGAAACTCGGAAAACGGCAAAAAAACGGCAAAATGAATTAAAAAACGGCAAATTTTCTCTCGATAAATTTTGCCGTTTTTTCGTCGTTCTCAAAATTAATTCTTGTTTGAAAATTTTGCCGTTTTCTTGTCGTTTTGCCGTTTTTGCGTTCCATGCACATAGCACACCATACACGAACGTGGTAAAGCGTCAAATTTCGCTATAAAATAACTAAAGTGCAAAAATATCGAAAAAGCGAGACTTCGAAGCAAAAGCAAAAATTTATCACCAATTCAAGCCAATAACAAATTTACATCAAAAAATTTACTTCAGCATCATACACCGATTCCACAAATTATAGTTCTTCGTGTGAGCCTGCAGACCCACACAATTGGAAAATTGTGTAACATACAGCGCTGGCACCACATAATTGAAACAGTCAGAAGACTTTATTCGCAAATCGTTAATATGGTTCTAAAACTCAAATAGACCAAAGGTTTCTTTATTATAGATCTATGCAACAAAACAGTGACAAAATCCATAGGCACATAATTTAGAACTTGATGTCATCCAAATGGCGGGCTCCATCTTTGTCGATAATGATCACGCTGAAGTTATTTTGGCTGACCATAGGGCGCTTCTTAATTTCCATTAAGTACTTGATCAGAGCATATAGTCCTTCCGCCTCAGACATATGTAGGATAGTGCAAATGTGAAAACAGTCTACGAAATTGTAAAATTACCATTTTCGTACAAACTGTCCAAGATCACATAGCGGTAACGACCTACTATACCCGAGAAGAGATAATTCTAAGACAGGTATGCATACAAAACAAAATCATGTAACATTTACCTGGTCTGGAATTCCATTGCCTGAGTAGCCAATTGAACTGAGAACTGCTTTGTTCTTCAACTTATCGCATGCACCGAATAGCATAGACCAAGAGGAGGCACTTCAGCAGACTGAGTGCATACCTGAAAGACCAACAGGTTAAATAGTGCACTGGTAGCGTGAAGACACTGGAAGCAGTTGAGGCGCTTTCTATCACACAAAAAACTGACCTGTTTGAGTCTTTATTTCAGAGGTACTCGATAGTATTGTCGCAATTGCAATTGCACCGTCACACGTCTTCGTATCGGCTGTTAATTCCCTAAACGCAAACATTGGAAAATACAACCACTGAGAAATTTACTTACATAGACGAGTTTTCCTGCCTTATTTGCACTCGCGATGGCTTTTTTTGGCGCTCATCCTGGCACTTCTTGGTTCCATCAGAGCCCTTCTTGCTTCAGAAGTCCTTAGAATGCTAGCTTGCTTTGTTTCCAGCTCTTTCTGCACTGCAGTAGCGTGTCTTGTTCGGAGCATTAGGCTTGCCTGAAAACGCAAAAAAAATATACTGTAATAAACGACAGACAAAAATTGCAAAACCACAGAGTTTTTCACACGATCTTTATAGCAAAATATAGCCTGTGTATTCAGGCACCAGAAAAGTCAGAACGATTTTCGTAAAATCAGAATTTGGAAAACTGGAGATAGTTTGAAGCAAACAACTGGCTTTTTCCGAGTAAACATAGGGTTTTTGCGTTTTCAATCTAACTTTTGCATAAAACACCTAAAATTTGCATTTTTGTATACGTCCTTGGTACCAAAATGCAGCAAATTTACTCCTCTATCGAGCCTCCAGTTGCGTTTCAGGAAAACTCGACAAAAAATAGTGCTAGAATCTCAATCGAGTCAACTAGATGAAAAAATTTCTTGGAAATTTTTACAGAAACCAATTATAGCTTTGAACTTTTGCATGTTTTATGGGCAAGTGATGGCTCATTCGAAAGCCCTCAGTGTGAGGAATTTTTGGCTATTAAGATGCAAAGGCCAAAGAGCAAAAAAATGCGACGAGGAACACGAAATAAAAAATAGTCTGAAATCGACCATTTTTGAAAATTTTACCATTTTTTTATTTGGCGCCAAATTTTCCTAACATACTAAAATTTGAATTTTGAAACACTGTGCTTTAGACTCAACTCATAGGCCAATTTTGACTAAAAAATCCTGTGTTTGTACCAAAATAGGGCCTGTGCTCGATTTTGGCCAGACCTTTATTTTCGATTTTAATACCGTTTTGAAGCCCTTGAAAATCGGTTGGGGGCTATCCTGATAGCTTGCAATAAAATTGGCAAAAAAAAACCACGGCTTCATATATTAAAAATCGAAATAAAGTTTTTAAAAAGTTGGCAAAATTCGAGGTCAAAAAAAGGCCGATTTTTGGACTGAGTACCATTCTTGTCTCCACGGAAAACTTTTTTTGCACAATTTTTTAAATTTCAACATCTTATACCAAAATGACCGCTAAATTATGTAGATTTAACTTTACAATTAGAATTTTTCACATTCCACAAAAAATTTCGACTTCCTAATTGAGAAAGTCGAAAAAATTAGCCAAAACCCAAATCAATTTTCCAAAATTTTTTAAAAAGACCCGGAATTTTTTTGGCATTTTTCCATGATCTGCACGATATTCTGAGTGTCCGATGTGCAAAAATCGAAAAAACGCGATCGTGCCAAAACCCCTGAATTCGGTTTACCAGCCAACCGGCTAGATGCTTAGTTTTTTCTTATGAAACACTGAAACACCTTATTTTTCACACCTTATTACTGAAAAAGCTATATAATACAGGGATTAGAGGTAGTTTACTGTCTTGGTTGGAAAGTTTTCTAAGTAATCGCGAGTTTCAGGTAAAAGTCGGTGACTCTCCTTCTAAAACTCCAAAGTAATAAGCGGAATTCCTCAGGGATCAGTTTAAGACCCCTCCTTTCGAATTTTTTCATAAGCGACCTTAAGAAATATAGCCGAAAATTCAAAGATTTGCTTAAAATTTTTTGCTGATGATTTAAAAGTCTACGTTGAACATGATAATGACTCAGATTCCATAGATTTCTTCAGGAATTTATCACTCGTCTTATTAATTGGTGTGAACAAAATGGTCTTAGCATTCAATTTGCTCTACCCTTATTCTTCAACCTACAGTTCTCTACCGGTAAACTCTCCATCAATAAATTTTTCAGCCGGTGAATTCTTCAACAGGTAAGTTCTATAACCAGGTTATTCTTCAACTGGTTTGTTTTCTATATATTGGAAAAACGAGTAATTCTTCAACCTACTATTCTTCAACTGGGTTGTTCTTCAACTAAATTAATGCAATCAAACTGGAACGCAAACCGAGATTAGATCAGAAAATTGAGTGAAAGTCAGATAAAAAAAGGTCGAAGAACAACCCAGTTGAAGAACAGTTGGTTTAAGAACTGACCGTTGAAGAATTTACCGGTAGAGAACTGTAGGTTGAAGAATAAGGGCAGAGACTTCAATTTTTCGAATGCTCAATTTTTTACCTCGGTAGCAAAAATAAAAATGCAAAGTACTACTTTGGTCAAACTGAAATAAAGCCCGTTGATAATACTGTTCGTGATCTTGGATAATACTAAATTTCAAGCTGAAATGGGATAGTCATGTCGCTTATATTCAACAAAAAGCCATGTTAAGAACATTCCTTCTTTTTAAAGCAGTGATATCAAAAGACCCTGAATTTTAGTCAAGCTGTACAAAGTCTATGTGAGGTCGATTCTTGACTTTTCATACTCGGTTTCTAATCATATCTCAGACAAGACCTTGAAGTTATAAAAGAGTTCAGCACCATTTTAGCAGAGTAGTGTTCGTGGATTTTTTGATTATAATTACGAAAACATTCCAGTTACCATGACCGTATAAAACTACCCATACTCGAAACACTTGAATTGCGCAGACTAAAGGCTGATATTATACTATTTTATCACATACTTAAGGGAACCACTAAAACTTTAATTAAATTAAAAAAAATGAATTCTGTATTCAACTAAGATATCCTGGTAAACTGTAAGTCTCTGCTATTACCAAGAACATTCGATATCATTCATTTTTTGTCAGGATGTCGAGAATTCATAACATAAGCTGAGCAGATTTATAATAGCCCTTAACACGTCCAATACGGATTGTAACAGGTGTTGATCCTTGTACAACTTTTCATGCGAATTACGCTTGGTTTTTATTTTTTTAGTAAAATCGTTCGAGGTATGACCACTTTAAATTTTGGGTTTTTACCTTGGGTGATTGCTTCTTTCGACCATACTTTGTGAAGAACTAGAATATTGTCAACCGTTAACGCCATTATACTCCTGAGGAAATCGGCTTCTTCTGAGACGTCATGTGCATATAAATGTATAGTGATAGGTTGCGAAAATCGGATTTAAAAAAATTTTACGCATTTTTCACATCGTGTTTTTTTGGCGAAATTCAAATCATAACTTTTTTCGCACCTGACACCTGGCCCTTTTTTTATTACGAATTCAGATGCCACATCCAATTTTGCATCTAAAGTGGTCTTGGCTATATGTGAACACATAAAAATAAAATAAAACAGCCGTTGATTTTTTTGTCTTGCAGGGAATATAGAATTGAAGAAAATTTTATTTAAGTTCTACGCTTTTTCTGCTTTTTGAAACAATTTTTACAACACATAAGATTCAAATTGTCGCTTACCGTATTTCCTCTGATGAGCGCCCCCGCTCCAATAAGCGCCCTTGCTCTTATAAGCACACCCCCCCCCTAGAGCGAGGTTGAGAGTAAGCGTCCCCGTCTAATAAGTAGGGTTGGCCTCCCCTAAAAAACGTTTGTTTGTTATTTCGTCGCGTGACAAAAATGACAAAAAAATTATTTTGTCGCGCGACAAATGTTTATTTAAAAATATTTTGTCGGGCGACAAAACAGTTTTGATGTTGCTTTGTCTGGTTGCCGAGTATACCACCCCACCCCCAATGAATTTTTTTTCAAAGTCTTTCCAAACACCCTATATCGACCTAAAATTGCCTCAGGAGTTCAAAAAGACATTAATTTTGAGTTCTGCTTAATAAAAACTGAGTTTTTGACATTTTGAAATTTCGACATTTGCCTGTTTTGGTCACTGGAGCTGGGCAAAAAGAGCCTCTAAATGCATTTTTGTTCAAGAGTCTTGCTCGGAATTATGTCTAAAGTAAGTGAGTGCGCGCATCTCTAACCATCCAAGCCTCCTGCGCCCCTTCGGGCGCGCAGGGGCTTGGTTGCTTGGGGTTGAGATGCGCACACCCACATACCTTAGACGCAAATCACTCGAAAGTGACTCTGGATACATAAACAGTATGCATACCTGAGTTTCTTTATGCCGTATGGCCCAGTCAACAAAACTATGTTCAACATCTTCCTTTTACACTAAATTGGTCTATTTTTGGTCCTTTCCACCCTAATATGGCCCTAAATCCCTTCAAAATGGTCAAAATAGGTATATTTGGGTGGTCCAAAACTCAATTTTTTATTGACTAGAACACAAAAATAATGCATTTTTCGAGCTTCTGAGGCAATTTAAGTCGATATAGGGTATTTGGAAACACTTTAAAAAAAATTCATTTGGGGGGGTATACTCCGGTAGCGCCCAGAATTTCAATTTCTTTTAAATTTGTGATAGATGGATGGCCATGACGCTCAACAGGAATTCAAGTCCGGCGGCAATCCAAAAACGCTTCGATGGATGTCTATCTCCAGTGGATCGTAGATGCTGGAATCACTTCCGATTGCGGCCATTGTCAAGTTATTCCAGGGTTTGTTTTTTTTTCTTTGCAAAACAGAATTTCTCCTCTTCCGATAGCGGGATCACTGTCTGACATAATGGGAGCCAAGACAATCAAATTCACTGGCTTCAAGGAACATGGACCGATTCCAGAGGGACGTTTGAACTGCTGGCGGCGCGCTCTTCGGTTCGACAGGCGGCTGGGCGAAAGAAAAGAACAAGGAAGAGACGAAGAAAATGGGTAGATCAGCGACGAATCTCTTCATTTTGAAAACGATGATCTTGATGTTATTAAACCAAGCTACCACATTGTCTGATTGTTTGTTGATTTATATTGTTATCGAATTTTGAATAAAATTCATTTTCTCAAATATTTCGCGGGGCCATCGCGCCAAGAGTTCGAATAATAAGCGCCCGGGGCGCTTATTGGAGGAAATACGGTATTTGATGTTCTTGCATATGAACATTTCCTATGACACACAAATTTGATATGTGACTTTACTAAATTGCTTTTGCACATGTAACATCTTTTTTGCTTTCGCGGCTTTCCGAGCTTCTCAGAGTCTCTAGTCTCTCTACTCTACTTTGCACCACGCCAGATCGATTCACAGCATTGTTCTAACCATGGTGCGCAGAACAGACAATTTATCTGAACCTAAAATATTTTGATGGGTGTTCGGCGGAAATCCTGGCTGATAAATTTGGAAACCATTAACTATTTTTATTCTTAAAAATTACTATAGATTTGCAAATTTCGAACCATTTTTTTATTTTGTAATGATTCTTATTTAAAAATTGAATTTATCTGACCGAAAAGTTTTATCTGTCAGATAAAATTTTATCCGGCAGATAAATTTCATCAGATAAACTTTGTCAGATAAATTTTATCTGGCAGATGAATTTTATATGTCAGATAAAAGTAATTTGAATTTTATCTGATAGATAAATTTATCTGTTCTGCGCACCACGTTCTAACAATAGTGGATTATCACACAAGCACAAATATGGATTCGATATTGTGGATCAAATGACTGACGAATATAGCTACGACATTGATACTCGAAATGACCCGTTAAGCTGTTCAACTTTCTACTCGATATCACTTGCTTGAATGCTATGGTATTGTATCGAAAACACTGCACAAACAAAGTTGATGACACTGGAGGGATTCAGATGACAAGAAAAAGGTTCATCTATATGTTGCAACGCAGTTGATGAAGGAACAATTTGATTTCCGATCAAAGTAAAATAGTTCGCTTCATATAAAATCAAAATAAAGTCTTTTATTTAAGATCAGACAATTGCATCATATCTACATTTCGCAAAGATTGCTGGATTGTTGATCTACCTGACGCGAAAAAGGAAGGGTGAACTTTCATCTAGCGTCGTTCGATGCCCGATTTGTTCTGCAACTACTCGTGACCGCAACACTGAGAAATGCACTTCATGTAACCAAGCTGTCTGTGAGCAGCATATCATTAACACCTGTAAGGCTACTTTCTTGCGAAATGTAGATATGATGTAATTGTCTGATCTAAATAAAATACTTTATTTTGATTTTTAAGCAGCCTTTTCACTCTCACTTTCACTCGCACATTGGGACACCCTTCCTACTCACTCATTCTCACTCTCACTTTCCCTCTTACTCGCACTCTGTCCCCAATGCGAAATGAAAAAACGCTCTCTCTCACTCGCACTCTGCTTCTCACTCTCATTTGCACTCTGTCCCCAATGAATGAGATGTAAAGTGAAGTGTAGACTTCAAAGCAGACTTCACTCTAAAGTGACGAGAAAATGTCACTCGCGGTCCAAAATGTGGACTGCGAGTTTTATTTGCACTCTCACTCCCACTCTGTCCTTTTTTTTATGCCTTGTACTCAGACCATTTTATTGAACTGTTCGGTGATCAAAGGTATGCTTCAGACCTGCTTTCTAGGTTTCTTGAGCGCTTTTTTATAGAGTCAAACTCTATCAACTATATGTTAAACTCTTAAACTACCTCAAATGAGCCTGAACCACTTGAAGCACTCTAACTACCTGAACACCCTAAATGGCACAAATCACTCAGAAACACCCAAATGATCGAAATGATCCGAAACCACGCCCAACCACTCAATACCATCCTAAACACCAGTAAAGTTCATGCACAAGTTTGCTAGAGTGTGTTGCCTGAATATGTTGGGGCAGTAGTAGAACAGAATAAGCGAATGATTTATTAGGGTAAAAAGCAATAGCAAAGGCCTGGAACAAAGACGTTCTTTGCTTAAATACCGTATTTATTCTAATGGACGCACAGTCTCTATTTGACGCACAGTCTCTAATAGACGCACAGGGGTCGAGGGGGGTTAAAATAGACGCACAGTCTCTAATAGACGCACACCCTAGGCGTTTTACCTACACTGTTTTTTTCTGTGACAGAAAAATGAAAAAATCGCTTAAATTGCGGGTTTTTAAATAGAGCAAATATTGCAAGTTAGAATATGTAATCAGTTGTTTTTTTGTTTTTCAGTCGCTTTACACTTTTTTCTCTTGCTAATATTTTTATTTTAGACAAAGATGAGTGATCAAAGAGCACGAAGAGGCTGAAAGTGAATCAAATGTCGAGAGCCAAGAAGAAAGCCAGAAGTGCAAGCTGTTCGAAAGCGCAGGCCTACTCCTTAGAGAAGAAGCTGGAAGCAATCGACTACACCAAGAAGTACAGCAAGAATTTGGCCGCTAAGAAGTTCGGGGTGGATCGAGCAAGAGTGATTGAATGGGTGAAGCAAGAAGTAGGCTGCGACAACAAAAGTAGGTGTTTTTACTGTGTAGAATTTTTCTGCTTAATATTATTTTATTATTAGGAAGGATCAAAGCGAGTCGCTGGAGCTGAAGACATCTACTGTGTACATTGGATTGTCAGCAGTATTGAAAATATTGCTCAAATTTTCCTTGGTATGTATAGAAAAAATTCGGCGCCTTCGGCGCGCTATGGGTTGAAAAAGTAGACGCACAGTCTCTATTAGACGCACAGTCTCTAATAGACGCACAGGGGTCAGGGGAGGTTGAAAAATAGACGCACATGTGCGTCTATTAGAATAAATACGGTACACACAAAATACGAAGCACAAAATACGACACACAAAAATACCCAGTAATGTGTGCGCCAGTAATCTGTGCGCCGTAATCTGTGCGCCGGTCGATGTGTGCGCCAGAATTGTATGATAACGATAAGCTACCTAAGATGGTATCCTGAATACGTGTAAATACGTTCCTAACAGGTATGCACATCCAGATAGATGATTTCTCGATAATACCTTGGGGAAAAAACCTTGGCGTTATGTGTATATCTTCTCAACACATATAAGCACAACCCCAGGTGGTCTATGTCAATAGTTTCAATCTATTTCAATAGCTAGATCGACTTTGAATGACCCCAAAACCTCTTTTTTAATGGCCCGATCTAAAGGCTTGCGTCCAGATCCACCTAAATGCTTTTAATCAACTTCAGTGGTCTTCATGTTATTGTGTTGGGCAAGGGTTGATCGCTTTGTGCCCAAGACCAGCACACTCCCCGTTGCAAGGATAAGCGAACATGTGTGGTTATGTTGGATTTTGAATGTGGGATAGCTGTTTAGGGGGTATAGCAACGACTCGGTACAAAAATGACTCGGTACAACGAGTCGGTACAAGTACCGACTCGGTACACCGACTCGGTACAAATATGACTCCGTTACACCGACTCGGTACAGCGTACGACGGGTTACAATGATCGGTACAACCTTCGACTCGGTACACACGAGTCGGTACAATTTTATACCATTTTTTGTATTAAATTTACTGCTTCTTTGTGCCTAATCTTGTGGACCATGATTTTGTTATTGCTCATCTCGTCTTGTGCTCTAGATTATTATTTTGCAGAGGACAGTAATCGAGCACTGTCTGAAATCATTCAAACCAGTATATGAAGTTAGAAAAGCATTACTTACCAGGAATCTTGGCTAATTTCAATGCCAATCAGTTGTGATTTTTGGCTTATAGAGAAGCCAACTAGGGTAACGTCGCGATACAACGGAGCGCTGGAGCAGGATAAGAAAAGTAGTCTTATTACATTACTAAGTAATGACAATTTTGAGATATTCCGGTATCCCTAAAAATATCAAATTAGGGTATATATGTCTATCCTAATTAGGTTACTTGGATATTTAAGACATTTAATATATCCTAAATAGAGACTTTTTCCCATCCCTGCCTGTGAGACGGCTATAAAGTCTCGCTGTATCGAGAGTCCCTGTACCTAAAGTCCGTTTTCTAGATCTTGCCCTCTGGAGACCGGTGTTATTTTTTTGGTCCTCCAGACGTTTCGTTCTAGTTCTCATCTATCACGTGTTATCCAGGCAGGTAGCAGTAAAT